>CAHIKZ030001446.1:5112500-5212500 GCA_903632075.3 Acanthosepion pharaonis
AATCTTTAGATAAGAATGGTATAACTCGAGCTGTTGCTTTGAATATCTCGAAGGCATTTGATGGGGTTTGTCATATTGGTCTTCCTCACAAGTTGAAAGGTTATGGTTTTTCTAGACGAATTTCTGAACTGATTCAATCTTATTGAAGCACTTCTGATAGGGTAATGTTAGAGAGTTTCTTCTTCATCCTTTTCTTCTCCTTTACGCCCGTAGAGAAGTACGGAACCACAATTCCATAGAAATTAAGCTTTTACGTGATCAAGTCGCTAGCCCATGCCCAGCGGGTTTTTTTGATCCCGGTTTTCACTTACAGTACCCACCGTTCCCAAGCGGTCCACCATCTAAATACTGACAGGTCGCTACGTTTAACTTAGTTGATCAAACGAGAACCGGTGCTTCAGTGTGATTTGATCGTAAATACGATCCTCACTGGGTGCCTCATATTTGTGATCCTGGGCCCAAAAGTAAACTGTGTAATTGAATTCTAATTATGTTTTGGTCTTGTAGCATCTTGTGTTGTTGGACAAAACTATATTTAGTGCAGTCTTTTTTGTATTCAATTTTCTTATCTCCTATATCATGTGGAATAATGTATTGAATGTACAGTATTGTAAATATGGAAACAACAAATACAAGTAACATTGAAATAAATAGGGTAATAAACATGTCAGTTTCAGGGCTTATGGCCATATCACATTGAAACATTGGTTCCCATACAACATCAAGCCTGGTCTGCACCAAGATGGGTGACTGCTTGGAAATAACAGGTGTTGTAATATTGGGTGTATGCCTGATATAATGGCTTATTAATACTTTCTTTTTAAAATTTTATATCTTGAATTTTTATACACGTTTTTTCAAGGTAAAAACCGAAAGACCACTCCCGTTCGCAGTCAAAGAAGTCGAGGTAAAGAAGAAACAGATGCGGCCCAAGGTTTACAGTCGGCAAATGGCAAGCATTCCTATTTATTTATTTTTATTTATCGACAAGTTCTGGTAGCGATGTATCACGGGGGGGGGGGTTGTGGAGAGAGTAGCCAGGGTCAAATGCAAAATAAATATCAACACTGTCTAACAAACAGAATTAACAAAGTTTGAAATAAAAAGAAAAAGGAACAGGGCAAAAATGAAATAATATCGAGCAAGCAATCAAACAATATATGTGTTGTGACCAAGTAAATGGTTAAAGAAATAACAAAACCAGTATTACAGATATATTCTATATTAAACAGTAAGTACAACAGAAGAGTATTACACGACTAGTGAATGTGTGTAGGTTGAGCTAGCGTTCAATCTATTCGACTGTTAATATTTAACAGTCCCCCCCCACGAGGAATGTATGTGGCACAAGGCCTGGTTTACCGTGGGTTCTCCGAGCCCGTAGGCTCGGCCAAAAATATTCCCTTAGAACATGCATAAGCGGGTTCAGGGTCTGTCTACCTCCCCGGACGAACTTTGGCCTTCGGCAAAGCCTCGTCTGGGTTCCTTTCGGCCAAAGGCAGAGAGTTCGACAGCATCTGTGAAAAGTCACAGCCTCGGTTGAACAATCTATTCGACTGTTATATTTAACAACCACGCACGAGGGATGTATGTGGCACAAGGCCTAGTTTACCGTGGGTTCTCCGAGCCCGTAGGCTTGGCCAAAAAACATTCACTTAGAACCCGCATAAACGGGTCCAGGGCCTGACTACCTCCCCGGACGAAACTTTGCCTTTCGCCAAAGCCTCGTCCAAGTTCCTCTCCTCTCGAGGCGCATATATATATATATATATATATATATATATATATATATATATTTTAAGCGTTTCACCCCAAGCAAGGCGGTAATCCACTAGGACGCAAAGAGTTACAGAAGATTTGGAGCAAGATCAGATCTTCTGTAACCCCTTGCGTCCTAGTGAATTCCCGCCTAGCTTGGGGTGAAACACTTTAAAAAAAAGAAGTATATATATACAATCACACACACATATTTAAGCATTTTACATCAAGCAAGGCGTGATGCCACAAGCACGCAAGGGATTACGTAAGTAAATGTAATGGACTCGACTGGAATTCGAACTCGGCTCTCCGATTACCGCACACCAAGTCGCTATCCATTACTCCACAGTGCCTATAATCAAAAAATACTGTATAATAAAAAGTCCCTGTTCGAAAATCCAAGAATATCAAGCAGCTCTAATAGAGACCCAGACAGTAAAAGAAGCCCAACTGACAGGCTCTTTTCAAGCCGAAATCATGAGGTGATAGGCTGGGGCGGGGGGATCAAATTTGGTCTACGATGAGCACTTGTCCTCAGAGATCGCAAGACGTTTTTTCCTCATAATTTTATTTGCCATTTATGGGCCGTGTACCTTCAAGACATAAGCGATCATGGCTCTCCACTTCATCTTGTCACTTTCAGCTCTCAACAAGTTTTGTCTCTTTGTTATTTCTCCCAGACCTTGTTCTGCCATCCACTTGCTTAAGCCCGTCACGCGTTGTTTTTCCTTTCCTCTCTATCCGCCCTGTGAGTATCAGATTTTTTAAGCCCTCCTTTCTCATTACATGTCCCAGAAATTTCAGCTGCCCCTTCCTGATGTTAATTACAAGTTTCCTCTTTATTTGCATCCTCTCCAAGACCTCATCGTTGCTCACATATTCGGTCCATTGTATCCTTAGCATCCTTCTGTAGAACTATACCTCTGTTGCCTCAAGTCTCTTCTTTATCTTTTAGGAGATTGTACAACATTTGCTACCGTAAAGGAGGACAGATATCACGTAGCAGTTCAGTACTCTTTTCTTGGAACCAACGAAACCCTCCTCTCTCGTAATACTCTGTCTAGCTTTTGGAATGCGTCTTTGGCCATCCCAGTACGTCTTCGGATCTCGGTGTCGTACTTACCGACCTCTGTCAGAACGCTTTCCAAATATTTAAATTTCCACGTCTGCTTGATTTTAATGTCCCCGACCTGTAAATCGCATTTCGGGCTCATCTTTTTACTGATGACCATGCATTCTGTCTTCTTGTAGTTTATACTTAGTCCCTTCTTCTCACTCTCCCTCGCTACCTTCTGTAGAAGGTTTTGTAATTTCTTTTCCGTGTCTGTTATCAGCACATAAGATACTCAGATGACATCATCTGCGTATTTTATGTTACTAAGATTGTGGCTGCCAATGATGAATCCTGGTAGCATTTCCAGTTCTCTCAGAATGGGCGCACTGTATAGGTTGAATAAGTCCGGTGAGAAGACACATCCTTGCCTCACGACCCTTTCTATTTTTGTACATCTGCTGAACTCATTTTTTTTTAGCTTTATGCAGACGGTTTGCTGCCAGGCGAGGTTTTTGATTATTCTAATCTTTCCCGAATATGTTAAGGTTGCAGAGCAGCTCGGACAGATCTTCGTGGCGTACTTTGTCGAACGTCTTTGCATAGTCTATAAAACACAGGTGCACGTTCTTCTGCATTTGTATTGCTCTTTCTGATACCATTCTGACCATGAATATCGCGTTCCTTGTTCCGGTGTCTTTAACGAACCCGCACTGTTCTTATCCTATCTCTGGCTTGATTCTGCTGTGCGCTCTATTCATCAGAATACGGATGATGAGTTTTGTTACGTGGCTCATGAGGCTGATTGTCCGGTAGAGTTCACATTCGTTTGCGCCTGGTTTCTTAAGCAATGCTATAAAATAGATCTGATGAGATCTTCCGATATATATTTAATTTCTTATTTCCGTAATCTTGTCTATGCCAAAATCATCTAAGGCTGTCAACATTTCTGTTACAATTACCCCATTTCGCTTCGCCAAAATGCTCGTTAGGTAGCGCTGTTTAACTTCCATAAAAAGGAGCCATTAAATGTTTATTGAAAAACGAAGGACACTTCAAGCAACAAATGAATGATTCCCACAACAGATATTTTGACAGACAATAATATTTAATAAATCAAAAAGAAAAACAAAGAAAAAAAAACAAGTTCTAAGTGAACAGCTTTGTTCTTCAGAATCGAATACTTTTTATTCTTCAGAATAAAACTCAGGTCGGAGTCGCAATCCGTCTTGGACTCAAATTATGTGAGCGTCACAGATGTAGATGTAGAGCTTCCATTGATGAGTTTGGTTTGCATCCTCTCTCCTATCGTAGTGCCGGCCGCTTTCCACGGCATGCAGCCATTAACGACATCATCAGAAGAGGTTTGGATGCAGCTGGGTTCCCTTCCCAAATCGAACCCGTAGGCCTCGACCGCGGCGATGGAAAGCGGCCGGATGGCATTACCATTTTCCCTTTTAAAATGGGGAAGTCGTTGATTTGGGATGCGACCTGTGCGGATACATTTTCGTCGGTAATATAATCAGGTCCGCGGTTAAGATAAAAAAAAATTGTTAAATCTCTTGATGATAGATTTTTTTTTTACTCCTGTGGCAGTGGAGACTTCGGGGGTTATTGTCCGTCGTTCGAGGGCGTTCCTTCGGAGGATTGGCGTGATTGCGTCTCGATTAAGGGACGAGCCTCGCGAAACGCAGTGGCTCTTACAGCGTGTCTCACTGGCGATGGTCCGAGGTAATGCTTTCTCCATCATTGTGGCTGGCAGAGAATAGCAAAAAATATTTTGCTTATAGTTACTTTGTTCAAACTTTTTTCAATAAATTTAAATATTATCTGTTCTTTAGAATCAAATTTGTTTCTTCTTCAGAATCGAATGCCTTTTATTCTTTAGAATGGAATTGTTTTTCAGAATCCGAAAATGAAGAATGGAAACGTTTAATGAAAGAATTCAAAGCGGAAGTGTCACAAGCGCAGTCGCCATATATGGATTATTACACGTTCGAAGATCGATCCAGACGTTTGGCCAATGTAAGTAAAATTTAAACAATCACATATTGAACAGAAAAGATAATTTTTAAATATTTCACAATTTAACTGCGCTTAAATTCATAAAGTCTCGGTAATATAGAGAAAAGTTCATTCGAAAAAATTTCTATAAAAGTATTTATAGAAAAAGACAAAAGGAAGTTACATTGAGTCGATGAGAAAGTGTCTGAAGCCGAGATGCCATGACAGGACCAATGACATTGCAGATTCTTCCTTGGATTTTAATCAAGGATCTCTTAATATGTTGCATGGTCACCAAACAATATGGCAAACTTATAAATATGTAAAATAGATTCTGTCGAGAAAAATTATCTAGCATGACACAATGAATCAATTTTCCAAGTCGCAGACCTAGGAATTGATTCAATATAATCTTGTGATTTCATGTCAGCGTTAGCCAAGAAGGCTCAATGAATCACTCACATGGAGGTTAGCATCAGCCATAGGAGGTAGAAAGTTTTCAATAAAAATTAAGAAAAGAAAAAGATATAATATTGGCCATAACTTCATTTTTATTAAAGATTAGCATAAAAGCCGCCCTGTCCAACGGCAATTAAGCTAGCTCTTGCGGAGGGGGTATGATTGGGAATTAGCCTTGTTCAGGAATTTGAGAGTCCCTAAGTATTTCCATAGTCTCAGCATTGGAAGTTTTCTTGGCTGCCGTTTGGGCTGAATTTTCATATGCACGGGACTTTTCCTCGCCCCTGCCTTGCCTCTTGATTGTAATGTGGTTCTCTGTTGGTGGGGATTTCTTTTTGTGAGGCATACTGCTGCCGTATGCGATAGGCAACAATAAACTACAGAAGAACTCAAAATTAATCGCTGCATTTAAGTATTGCATTAATATTTAATCTTGCCTTTTGAAAGTCCAACGATAATTCTTCTGCAGCCACTTAATTTAAAGACAATTTGACGTACGTACGTCCTTACTTTCCGTACAAACAATTACTTTTATTTTATAAAATTCACAATTAATTTCAATTATTCACAAATTTATTTTCAAGTTATAAAAATTGTTATCGATAATCAACCAGTCACGCACATGAGCCATTGTAACCACAAAAGCCTTGAGTGCTAGAGCATTTTCCTGAAAAACAAAACAAAAACAAGACCCCTTTTTCCTAGGCATTTGGTCTTGATAGCCTTTCATAACTGCCTCGGCAATTTGGCATAGTACTCTCCATTGATGGTGTGGCCCTTTTGAAGAGAAGGCAATAAATACAATGCCTTTTGTATTTAAAAAAAAAAACTGAGGCCATCATCATCAATGAAACGACATTGGCCTTCTTTGGAGTAGGTGAGGAGGGATGCTTCCACGAATTGTCTCTTTGTCTCTGGCCCAAGGTGATGAACGCAACACTTATCTTGAGCTAGGAAACGTTCAAGGAAACCATTTGGAAGCGCCTCAAAGAATGTCATATTTTCCAGTGATGTGATCAGCCTGTTCGCTTTTGATCAGGTGAAGCCACCGTGCAGAAACCATTGTCATACCAAGTTCATTGCGCAGAATATTCTAAATTCTCTCACGAATATATATATATATATATATATATATATATATATATATATATATATATATATATATGTGTGTGTGTGTGTGTGTGTGTGTGTGTGCGTGTGTGCGTTGGCTGTTTGCTTTATAGTCAATCGACTGTCATCCATCAATATGTAGTGAACACAACCAATGTTTTTTCTCGGTAGTGGCAGTCTCAGAATATCCAGACTTTGGGTCATATTCATGAGTCTCATGAATAGCAACCATATCAGTATGAATGTATTTTAAGATAAATCCTTTTTCTGTAGGTACTTCATAACACGACGATGCCAAATTTTGTCCATTTTCAAGAGAAGTCGCTATTTATTACTTGTGAATTTTTCTTTGAACGGCCATTTTACCTGGAAAGAAACAATGCAGTTATTAATAAAAAGTGTTGTAATTAATGCATACAAGATTTCACATCTCTAGCACCAATCATTCATAATCAGTCTATGTGCTTTTCGGCCCGCCCGCAGAAGTGTAAACCTGACTGATGCCTGACCATTTAACTCATGTGAAAACCTGACCAGTTTTATCGATATTTGTAAACCTGACCGATATCTACGTTATCAGATGTAAACTAGACATATGCCTACCTTTTGACAAATATAAACCTGACCAATGCCCGCCTTTTAACTCATATATAACACGAATATATGTGTACATTTTCACTCAAGTATATGTACTTTTCAGCCCACCCTCGATTCCTGGAAATTTGGGATACTATTATTTCCAACAAACGTTGATATGCCGTTTAAATAAAAAAAAAAAACTATTTCTAAAGTAAATGTATTTAGTTGCAAAATTTAACTTGGTGTGGTGAACGGGCCCAATAAAAGTTACTTATTGAGAAACTTACTCGTTATCAGTACTTTGTTTGGGTGCATATTACCATCATCCAACAATCGTCCTAATTCATTGTCAGGCATTGCTCACCCAATCTCTTCTTCTTATCGATTTTTATCGCTTCCTGGCCCCATGGCTACGATCATTGTGTAGTATTTTCCCTTCATTAATCAATGAAAAGAGCGCTTGGTCCTGGTGATTCGAATCCTGCGCCAGCACCTTCTTCATTGGAATAAAATAGTTAAGGCCAGTGTAATATCGACGCAAGCGTGACGGTGGACGGAGGGAGTGGACAATTTTTTGTCCTGGGCTCATGTGTACACGTATTAGCAACATATATAATAATAATAATAATAAAAATAATAATAATAATGGACTCTCCCGTCGGTTTCGACGTATGAGGATCTGCCAGCTTATTGATTCAGTTATGAAAGTTTGTGCGATAATCTTAAGTGGCATTTAAGACCCGCTAGTGATTTACAAAGGAGGCCACATATGGAGCAAGTGTGAGGATTGTGAGATGAGCTCACTGTTAGATTGGTTGGCCTTTTAGATCTTGCTCTCGCTTCTTGAAGATGATTCAGACAAGCAGAATGAAAATTTCTGAGTCCACTAAAACACGTTGATCTCCATTCTACCCGCTCCATGTCTTTGTATCTTAGCCATGGGCGTCCTACATTCCTGTAGCTCTGATTTAACTGGCTGTACATTAGGATCTATAAAAGAGCTGGTGACATCTTGTGGGAGGTCAGGTAAATAATGTCACTTATCCAATCTTTTCTCTTTCAGTTATCACTTGTCCAATATTTTACTGTCAACCATCATGAACCCACTCTTTTCTCTCAAGGAACACTCACCCAATTCTCTACTGTGTCAATCATAGCTCACCCAGTGTCTCTTGTGTCAGCCGTCACTCACCCTCTATCTTCTGTGTCAGCCATCGCTCACCCTTTGTCAGCCTTCACTCACCCACTCTCTTCTGTGTCAGCCATCGCTCACCCACTGTGTCTGTCATCGCTCACCCCTCTATTCTGTGCCAGCCATCGATCACCCACTCTCTTCTGTGTCTGTCATCGATCACCCACTGTGCCAGCCATCGCTCACCCAAAATCTTGTATGTCAGCCATCGCTCATCCAATCACATCCTGCCAGCGTGGGGCGGCAAGAAAATACAATCCTTTCTCGGCGTTTTCTTACTGAAACCAAGTAATGCATTTCCCCCTCTTTCCACGTAATCAAAATTATGTATGAGATATATTGGCAGGACGTAATCGTCGTGTGAACTAGCGAAGAGAAGGACAAGCACAATTATAATAGGATGATTTATTAGTGTAGTGAAGTCATTGATAGTTGTTTTCCCTTCCAACTCCTCTGCTATAAAAAGTAATAGCCGAATCTCATATACAGTAATCAAATTGCTTTGGATAAAGCTTTATTACAAGTTAAATTGTTCGTTTGTTTTATTTCTAATCAGAAAATTGAAATAAGGAAACTGAAATTGTCACGAGAACTGCTAATTCGATTTTTATTCCAGTTTCACTTATCAGACGAGATTTAACGCTCGGACTATAGCCAACAACAATTAGATTCTCTCGGCATTCTGCAGGAAATATGGCACTGGGAACTTCTGCATTTAATTGAGGAATGACTTTGTAGCAGTTTGTATTCACTAACCACTAACATTTTTGAAACCAATTTGGAAAATAATACGTTATTTCACTTCACAGAATTAAAGTCAGAAATTATTTTCTTTTTTCAGAGACATATTTTTACTGACGACTCTTGTTACGTTTTGATGTTTGAACGGGATATAAAAGGTCCCAAGATGGTCACTGTGCTGCCCAACATCTCGGAAAGTACGCAGGAGACATCATCAAATGTTAAGCGACCGGCCAGTTCGAAGGTTCGGAAATATAAAACACGTTGAGATCAACAATGCAGTCAAGTAATTAAAGTTGTTCTTCTTTGGATTCATGCTTTTTCGACATTGTTATACGATTACTCTGTAAGTTGTCACGAGTCACAATAAATGGTTGCGATCTCAAAGAGGCGCCATGTTTTGAACGTTTATCGCAGGCGCCTTTCTGCGGCTTGCAGGGAATCATTTGTGTGACCAATACTTTCCTCAAATGTTAATTAGTTTAATAAATTTGTCTCTCGTCCATTCCCTATTTTGGCAGTAGCAACATTGAAGTTCACCTACCTACCTACCTACCTACCTACCTACCTACCAATGATTGGTTATTTAACAGGATGTGTTTTAGTTTCTCTCCAGGGAAGGGAAGAAAAATCGACCAGCCTACCACCACGTATTTTAGCAAATACCTGACAAAAGGATACAAATGTACTTTGCGACAATGTCCCAGTCTATTTATTTCTTCTCAGTAAGAAATAAATTTGCCAACTTTAATGGATAGCGGCTTGGATTGAGGAATCCGAGTTCGAATTCTAGTCAAATCCATTACATTTACTTACATGCTAATATCCTTGGGAAAGGTATGAATCCTCTTATTCTCCCCCCAGCTATGATGGGAGAATAAGACGATTCATACCTTATTCATACCGTAAATAGCAGGGCAGACCGGGTTCTATAGCCTTGTATGTCAACTGGTCTACTGCAGAAAGAAATGACAACCTATTGCGGGAAAAATCTGCCTCGTGAGTCAAGATCGAAAGATACGTGATCGCCTAAGCGTGTATCACGCATGACACATAAATGACTGATATTAGAGAAAGCTGACACTCCCACCGAATAATTTTCATGCGAGAAAATGCGTTTGTACCAGTGGACACCCTATGAAGTTGATTCCCCCCCTCAATGGAATTAACCTACCCCCTACTGGAGTTTATGGCCCCTCTGGAGTTGCCTGCCCATCGGTAATACCTTGGCGACAGGAGTACTTCTGCACCTCTCCATCAGCATGACATGACCCTTTTGTTTCATGAGACTCTGGTAGTGAAGTTCCCTCCAGACCTCAGGTGGAACTCATACGGACGCTGGAAAAATTGGGGCTCTCTATACCGCTCCAGAATGTACCTGACTGCCACCTGCGTTTACAAGGGTCAGATTAGATAAAAAATGGAGCATTGCTGTCTTATCTGGGCTGGGAGACTGAGTTACGTGAAAATTGGGAGCGATATATTTATATATTTTCGTCTACCGGCCTGAATAAATATGGCGTTTCATAAATGAGCAGAATATCTATTCAAATACGAGTATCCACTAAAAATAACATTTAAGTAATCAATAAATCCATTCATTTCTTTTAGAATATATATATATATATATATATATATATATATATATATATATATTCAAATCATCACTTGATAAGACACTGAGGGTGTTGAAACAAAATGGCTATTTTGTAGTGATTTTATAACATATTTATGTTATAAATTTAAAAATATATATATATATATATATATATATATATATATATATATATATTCGCCAAAAATATAGTTTTAAGGTATGATAGAGCCTGTGTAAATATAAAAGTGGACACTGGGGTTAACACCGAGTGGGAGAAGTTTATTTCATGCTTGAACTCAATCGCCAGACCTAGTTAAAAACAAGTGAAACATGTGAGAAATGTAAATACCTTAAAAAATGTAAATACCTTAAAAATGTAAAAATACCTTAAGAAAATGTAAATACCTTAAAATGTAAATACCTTCTAATCAGGGATTTATATATACACGCACACATATTATCGTATGTTTCGGTAGCATGTTTTCATTGAGACATGTTTCGTTGAATAATTTAGACATGTTCTGTCTACTTATTTTTAATAGGATCCTTTCACGTTCACCGATAAGATTTTTCACGTCGTTATTGAAGGACGAGAGAAAATCGCCGTGTTGATGCATATTTCGTTTATTTCCGTGTACTTTCGAGCCTGATGATGCCATTGTGCTATGTGGGAGGGGTGTCTTTTTAAAAAAAGAAAATAATTCACTCAGAAGGAAAATCTTCGAGAGTGCCGCCATTGAATATTATCCAATTATTAATCTACGCTCAGCTTTTTTCCCAATATCACCTTTCCTAACAGAATCACTACTCTTCCAAGGCCAACGTACACAACAAATATACCAAGAAATCAAAAGAAAATGGTTGAATCAGTCAACACAACAATACGAACAATATTTCTACATGTGAAAATGTTGTCTTCAAACATTAAGTAATTGACGTAATTTTTCAGTTGACCATATGAATGTACTATGCGTTTCTAAATTCTTGTAGTTGCTAACGAGATTTTGTTTTTTGTTTTTAGATACTTTGTTTCAATAAATTCTTTTAGTTTTTTGCCTTGAAAAAGTCCACATTGGATGAAACGTGTTGTCTAAATCCACAGTTTTCCTATTATCTTTTTTCTTTAATACATGTCTATTCCTACAGTTTAATTCTTAGAAATTACATAACATAAAACACACGTTTATTAATAACGTATTTCGTAATCAATTTTTGGATTTCCATACTAGGCTTTTTTCTGTCTAAGGTAGCTAATAGCAACGTCGAGAATAGAAACATAAACAATAACATTAATATTTTTTAGAAAAAATCAAATACGAAAATTACAAATACGACGAAAATAGAACAAAGAATATTATAAAAAAATGCACAACACCAGTTGACAATAGCAAAAAATTAGATTAATTTTTTATTACAAAAAATTTAAAACCTCTAAACTTATAGTTAAAAATAATAATTTACCCCTTAGAACAAAATTAAATAGTAAATGCTCTGTTTATAATAAACAGTATTAAATAACATTTACCGGCCTGAAATTTTCATAGAAAATATTCGTCCTTTGACAGGATTCGAACCTGCATCCTATACGGAACCGTCATTTACGCTGACGTGCCTTAACCCCCGTATAGGATGCAGGTTCGAATCCTGTCAAAGGACGAATATTTTCTATGAAAATTTCTCGGACATTCAGGCCGGTAAATGTTATTTAATACTGTTTATTATAAACAGAGCATTTACTTAAATACTTGTATCTAAAAAAAAAAAAAGAATGTTAAACATAAAAATGTCTTTAATAAATTGTCGGACTTTGTCCAATTCTTAATGTAAAATTAAATAGGACAAATATTATTTACGAATTTAAACGTCTATTAAGGAATTGTATTCCTGATCAATAAAAATTCGTAAATAATTATATAGGCCACACTATAACATCTTTGACACAAAGACTCACACTACACCTTTCTGACCACGGCTCAATTAGGTCTCATTTAAATACCAATGGAGACCTACGGGACCCTATTCGTAACATACTTGTTGACAACACAAATACAATACCATCATCTGCATGCAAAAAAGGCTAAAAATAATGAAAGTCTTATTAATAAAATCGAAAAAAACAAAAACTTAATAATATCGACTATGAACAGGGACACAATATCTTGACGGTGTTTTCAAAATGAAAACATTATATAAATGCATCCATACAACAATCTATTTCACAGTTAACAGTTAATATATTTCAACCTTGAAAATGGATAAATGTATAGCCGAAAGCGCTCGGATAAAAAGAACAATTGGACAGTTTTTATATAATTTATCATTCGACAAAAAATGATTAGATCACATGAGAAATTGTATAAAAAACTAAATCAAAGCACCTTGTCTGTCGTATTCAATGTAATGTGCATGAAAGAAAGATTGCTACCTAAAACACACACACACACACACACACACACACACACACATATATATATATATATATATATATATATATATATATATATAAAAGTAACTATTACTTTTTATATATATATAAGTAACTGTTATATATATATATATATGTGTGTGTCTGTGTGTTTGTGTGTGTGTTTAGGCAGCAATCTTGTTATATATATATATATATATAAAAAATATAAAAGCGAACATTGATGTCAATACACAGAGGCGACAGGCTGTTTAATGCTAGACGGTTGCGTCTAGCATGTAACAACCTGTCGCCTCTGAGTGTTGACTTCAATGTTCACTTTTATATTTATATTTACATACGCCCTATCTCTGATATTGAACACTTTATCCCATAAATATAGCACACTTTTAAAAAACTATATTTCTGCACACACACACACACACACACACACACACACACACATATATATATATATATATATATATAACAATATATATATATTTTTTATATATAAAGAACAATTTCAATGGAAAGAAGTATGACAAAGTGTAAAAAGTTTTCGTGTGACACGTTTCATCTTTTAGGACTTCATCAGACTAATTTTATGTTTACCCTGATGCAATTACACTACACATGCATACGAACAAAGGGGAGACGCTGAGAATTCTAAATTTAAAAATAATTTTTTAACATTTTTGTGCATATAATTTTGCCGATTTCAATTAGATTCTTTTTCTTTTTCTTTATGCTGCCATCAATATTTTTTATTTATTATATTAAATTATGTTTGCATCACTTTTGTTATTAAATATCAAATCAAACGAAAACTTTTCCCACATTGTCATACTTATTTCCCCTAAAATAATGTATCCATAGTGATGCGGAATGTTTTTTTTTATTTTTTATTTTCCAAACACGGTCAGCACCTTGTGGCCATGTTCATAGTTGATAAAGTGCGTAAAATTGTCCAAATGATTTATAGATCCAAGCACTTTCGGCTATTCTATTTGGATGTTTCATTTTAACTGAATATGTAGATTCTTATATATGCCGAAAAACTTTCTGATGCTGAAAAAAAACAGATGACATGCGTTGAACTGATGTCATCATTTGTTGGAAAAGTCACCCCTACCCTACCTTGGCTTAACCTCCTTTCGAAAGTAACTCATATTTTGATACAATAGTTGTCAGTGAAAATGAATACCCTACCGACCCTTGTTAAAATTATTGGATTTCCCCGTATCCTTAGAAACTAATATTATGAATGTATGTGATTATAAAACTCAGTAAATTGCAAAATAAGTTATTCCAAAATTCGCTTGAAAATGAAGCAATACTAGGGACTTTAATTTAATTTTATAATTGAATTTGAAGTTTTTTAGTTTCTTTTTTGAAACATGGTAATTCCTGATGAAAGCATATTTCAACTTATAATTTCAAATATATATATATATATATATATATATATATATATATATATATATATATATATATATATATATGTGTGTGTGTGTGTGTGTGTGTGTGATGGGATAGATTTTTTCAAACACGACCAGTCCGTACTTCAAACGTTATTTTTAGTGAATGTCTGTGTTTGAAATACACCCACCGTTTTTTATCAATATATATTGCGTTTATCGGCCTGCGCACTCGTTTAATTTTTTTAACATTGATTATTCTCGAATAACGTGATAGTTCCGAGCACTAACGTCTCTACCTGATGGTGAAATAACTAACATTTGACGAGAAATCTTCAGCATGAATCTTCACAAACCATTTTTTATACGTTCGATAATTTACAGTACCTTCTTCATAAATTACACAAGCTTTTTTTTTTGCATACGGAACATTTTTATTTTCTTAAAAAAGAAAGAAGGATAGAATGCCGATAATATTATCAGATTCAATAAAAACAAAATATGCTAATTTTGACAATTCTATTTTTTAAAAATGCAGACTATGATGTCATCTGTCTCAAGGCAATCCAATGTTGTCCGTTTGAAAGAAAATACTTAAAACTAAACACTTCGACTGCATTCTTGTTCCCTACAACATTAAGTTCTTTAAGACTATGCTCAACAACTATCTGTCCTACATATTCTCTTTATCAACAGTTCTCGATCATAAATCAACTCCATTCAGTAACCGGTGATCGAGTAACTCTTGAGTCTTGTATTGAATAATAGTTTAAAATAGTTGTTATATGATGACAAAAAGCAGAAAAAAAAATTAAATATTATTTCATGTGAAAATTGTTAATTCAAGGGAAGTTACTCTTAACAAAAAATAATTAATTAATTCCCTTGGTTGTAACTTTAGCCATGAGAATAATTTTACAAAAATTTGTAGAGTCGTGTCCAAAAATTCTCAGAGCCCTCTTAATTTCTGGAAACATTTTCACTCGTCTAATAAATTTAAAATTACAGATCATGTTGCTACCAATTTTTCTCGCTTTAATTATATTTTTTAATCTCTAAATTTCTCATTTATTCTCATTATTAGTCGGACTTAGGTCCTCATCTTTGTTGTCATAGATTTTTTAAGGCAGGGGGGGGCACTACTAATTGGATATCAAGTGACAACAAGTCACCTCTGTACTCCAACACTTCCTGTATTAGTGCTGATTTCAGCAATGCAGTTTTCGGGATGGTTTCAATTTTTCTTATTTGTTTTTTTCTTTCTCAATTGTCGTCTGGTCCGTCCTATAGGTTTAATATCACCATCATATTCCAAAATATAGTGGAAGCTTGATTCACGAAAAGCTGTTCGTGACCAGAAATGTTTGTAAACCAAAACTATTTCTCCCTTAGGAATCAATGTGAGATGAAATGATCCGTTCCTGGACTGTAGATGTTTCTTTATTTAAACTTTTACAACATTACTTTGTGCACAAGTTCATACACAAAACCAATGAAAATCTTTAACTCGAATATAAACAATACTAATCAGATGAAACTTGATGTAAATTTATCGTACATGTACAGGGGCGAATTGATGGCGTAAGTGGAAGGTGATGAGGAAGGTGAAAGGGAAAGATGTTATTGACTGGAAAGGGGTGTCCCCTTCCATAAAAATATCAGTTAACTGTCTTTCTGGGGTTTCTTCTCTTTCTCTTTTCTGTTCCTTAGAAACACTCGACTCTGTTTGAGACTCACGTGACCCATTGTCTCATTTAAATTGTCCAATGAGATTTGTTTTTGTCTACGTTTTCAAAATATTTCTAAAGTGAGGCATGGCATTGTCATGGAAAATGTCTATGCACCAGCTTGCACGGAACTTTACACCTCCTCCTGTTTTGCACAAATGTCACCGGCTTGCGTGTTTGTAGCTCGAAAAACCGTTCGTCACCCAAAACATTTTATTTTTATTTTTATTTTCTTTTTTGGTTCGGGAAATTTGTTCATAAACCGATTTGTTCGTGACAAAAGGCATCCGTGACCCGAGGTTCCACTGCATAAGGTCATAATATTTTACCAGCCTAAACCGGCCCTTAAAAAATCACCTAAACCCTTTAACATTTCCTTTTCTGACATCCTTGGCATTAGAACTAATTTCTGCAGTGTGGAATCTTTCCTCATTGCGAACTGTCCGGATATACTGGCTCTCTGTGAGATCAACCTTGACTCGTCTACCTCCTCCTCTGACCTCTCGACTCCCGGTTACTTCCCTCTCCTCAAAAAAGACTCTCATTTTAAGCGTTCAACTAGGCTGATATCTCGCTCTCACCCTTTCATTGTCGAAACTGTTAAATGTAACCGTCTCTTCTACTCCAATAGCTTAATGTCTCGCACTTTTCGCCTGTGGAACTCCTCCCCCTTTTCTTGTTTCTCTGATAGCTATAATCTCCAACTATTCAAATGTAATGTCAATCGACATCTCCAGATGCCCTGATCTATCCCCTATCCTTCTCTTCATCCTTTCCTCTATCACTCCTCTTTTCTCTCGCTCCAACACTCTGTAACTAGTGGCTTCCCGCCTTGCTTGGGGTGAAACGCTTAAAAAAAGTCCTTTTAATCTTTTCACTTGATTCTGTGATTTTATATTGACCTGAAATAACTAAATTAGAATGTAACAAACAATTATTTTTGAGCCAATAAGAAAAAAACTTCTGTCGAACTAAAAGCTTCTAATTCGGAGTTCGAAAGTAGGTCTAGTTTGAAAATGAAAAGAAACATCATTCTTTGATTTATGGAGCAACCAGAAAGACTCAAAATACAGCTTATCAAATCCAATAAACCTTTATATAAAGAAAGCTGCCCACGATTACACAGTCGGGTTGGCGTAACCAAGGCGTACCATAACAAACCAAGCATCCGGCAGCCCGATGCAACCAGGTTTACCAGATCTTGTCTGTTCCAATCCCCTTTCAGCCGCGAAGGAGGTCGCTTCTGGCCAAAGGGCGCGGGCTTCTCAGTCGCGCCCAGAGTTGTCCACCAAAATCAAATTCACCCGAATGGCCTTGTCAAGCTCTCTATGACTACACTTTAGGAGTATGCTGGGCCTTCACCGCTTTCTCCGCCAGCAGAGGGGAAAAAGCGGATAAGGAAAGAGGATGGCGATCCCAATGTTCGGATGCAAGTTGGTGCCGTCGACGATTTTTTTTTAACAGTAAATTTCACTCAAGTTAGAGGGTTACGTTAAGAGGCCATTTATGTGTATATGAGTTGAAAATAACAGATAACCATAGCCTTGAACATGTTAATATTGTAGTGATCGAAAAAACATTCTGTTGGTGGCCGATTCCACAGGGCAGTGGTTCGCGGAAAGAAGCTGCTTGAGTGGGATGAGATGGGATACAGAGGGAAGGTGGGTGGTTTGCTAAGTGGCATGGTGTATTCTTGGTGAGAGGTTTGACTTGGAGGGACCAGGGAATGTTGTTCATCTGATCATTTTCCGTGGAAGTAGCGGTAGAGCAGTGAGAGGCTTGCCACACCCCACCAATGGGAGAGAGGTTGAAGGGTTGTTATGATGTTGATTTGGGGTTAGTAGAGACAAACGCCAAATAACACGTAAGAATAAAAAGGGTTTTAATAGGTTGGTAAAAAAGGTACAGAAATCGCCTGAGTAGTCAATAACTAGCTCAGCTAAGAACTTCTCTGTCTATCTATCCTCCCTCATGTCAACTTTGTTGACATGACCACTATTTCACTTACAAAACTCGGTGACACTTTTCTATTTGTTCACAGACGCAGACAAGTTCATCTTCAAGAGACTTACTGGGCGGTACAGAGAGCCGACCATTTTTCATCCTTAGTAATGGACACATCTTTAACAAATATACAACTTGTTCTTAGTCATCGATATCTGCATATAAATTATTTTAATTTTTTGAATATTAAACAATTTTGTGGGATAATAATTTTTTAAATGATAAATGAAGAGTAAACGAGTATCATAAGAATTTAAAAGAGATAGTAAAGGGAGCTAACCCATTACCATTCAAAGATTAAACGTGAACTTGAAACGCTTACTAATCCGGGATTCTGATTGGCTAACTGCTGTCCATTCAGGATCCTTTCAAGAGGTACGCGGTAAGTTCGATCCTGAAATCTTCCTTTTTTTCTACTAACAGCAGTAGTGACCACACGTTTATTGGAGTCGTCCTTTCCGACGTTAATGGAATACGTGAAACCGGAAATCCCACTTATTCTTTGGACTCTCTTAAGTGCGAACTTAACTGCAACCGAGAAAAACTTTATATGTACTTTTATTAATTTATGTAAACATTTGTTCGCTAATTAAAATGTCTATATCCGCTTGCTCCTTATTTAAAAGAAGTCATTCTTTATAATAAAAGTCTTTTTTTTTTGTATGTAGAACAAATAGATCCGGATAATAAATAAGTCAGGAAGTGATTTTTACATTGTTTTTTTTTTTTTATATTATAAACATTCCCCACCTTCTGAAATGCTAAATGTCGCGCTTTGAGAAAAAAATCAAGGAATTCTAATCTACAAAGCTTATTTAAAAAACAGACAAAATTTCCCTGCTTTTTTACGAATTGACCAGTCTATTTAAGTTGTGCATTATCGTCTTTCATATTTAATGATGGCGGCCAGTGACTTGTTATTATTGATCTAAAATAGTAAAAATATTCTTCGTTTACACTTAACTGCATACAATATTTGAAAAATTGATGGCCGAAGAAATGCATATCTCTTTTTAGAAAGACTATTATCCCATTCAACCGAAAAAAACATGAAAAGGATAACAGTATTGTTTTAAAAGTATTCAAACACATTTAGTAAAGTAAATACATTAAGCAAAAAGTTAGAAAACATGATTAAAGGGAAATAACTCCACTAAAACCACAATAGTTACTGCCCTTGAATATTTTTAAATCTTGAATAAAGACTGCGAAAGTGAGTACAATCCTCATTGTGAGAATAGCCCCACACTTTGTGTTGTTTTGAAGGAAAATTAATGAATATCAAAATTAAGTAAAACTAAATAAATTTAGTGATTGGACTTTGTCAAGTGTGACTATAAGGTTAACAGCTTTGAAGAGCATTTAAGCCTCTCTCTTCGTCAAGCATCCTAGAATGACATATTTTGCCAAGATTTTAGGTGATAAGGAGAGTTCAAGGAAAATTAGATTCATGCCTTTTACAAGGTTATTAGTGAATAATGAAAATAGCCTTAGCTAGAGTCCGAACTCGATTTACCGACTCTGCCTTTTACCAATCTTTGTAAACAGTAGAAAGCTCATAATAATTGGATTCGCGGCTCATTGAAATTTATTGCATATTGCCTTAAAGTTCTTCGTATTTCAATATGAGGTGAGTCCTTTTTTTTTTAAGGCAATTCACCCCAAGCAAGGCGGTAGCACCATCAGCACACAAAGGGTTACAGAGGATCGAGAACAAGAGTAAAGAAGCGTATTTGAGGAAAGGATACAGAGAAAGACGGGGGATCAAACTCAGGTTGTCAGATGTCGATTGACATTATACTTGAATATTTGAAGATTAAAGTCATCAGCCCGGTAGCAGGTTTAAATTCATGAAGTCTGGGAACCAGCGACAGTAGCTCGTCAAATATTTGTAGAAGAGACAGTGGGAGGCCACAGCACGTCTGTGGGATAGATTGTAGATGCCAATTCGGGACCTATCATCTTGCATATTCGTTTCTGGATTTTGTCGAGGACCTCGAGACGTTCAGCGGTTTCACCAGACCATATATGACAGCAATATTCCGGTTAAGGACGGTTAATTTATAGATTTGAAGGTTGAACGAGAAAAACTTTCTGGCACGACACAGAGATCCAACTTGCCTTGCGGAAGATGTCCCTGAAAGTCTATTACATTCAAGATAAAATATCAAGACGTGATAAAGGATCCATGATCCTGTCAGATGGAGGTATGTAGTAGCCTTTTCTTAGCGACATATGAAAATTATAAGTAAAGAGATTTAAGCCACATTCATCTGTTAGCAGTTTAACATGACACTGTCTTTTTCCAAATACTCTGTGCTTTTTGCTTGAAGTTCGTATTTTTTCAAATTCACACGAAAACTTGAAAATCTCACTATACGTATATTTCAGTGTAACTTTCAATTTCCCAAGTATTCCCACAAGGATTAATAATATAATTAATATATTTCTGAGATGAGGTATTGTAATTATTTAAATTGTTCGGACAGTTTTCCTCATCTTTACTGCCATGTTCACAATGTTTCGGACGTTATACGCTCCGGCCTTCTTCAGGTAATTGGCCCAGTGGATGTCTCAGTTATCTCCCTTTAACTCAACTCATCAAGTTTTTGTTCATTACTGCCATTACCAGGTATTGAACTTACAACACTTTGGGTCAAGTAACTGGATCCAATGAACGCTTTTATCCACTGGACCAAGTGTCCTTGAGTTCATCAATGTATGAACTTAATGTCTCAGCCTTTATTTTTACCAGTGCCCATATTACAATTTTGTTGTTATTATTGCATGTTTTTTTTTTTTTACCACAGTTCATATTGCAATTTTGTTATTATTGCTTTTCTTTAGTACTCCTTATTACTGGTTCCCATATTGTGTTTACTTCTATGCTTAACCGGCTTAGGAGATCTTTGTGACCTAATATGTGCTGATTCCTTAAGTTTTCATATTTTCCAGTGATGTTCTCTGTCTATTATTTCATCATCATCCCACAGGTGGCGGTGATCTCCGTTTACCCTCCATATGTGACCAGCTACACCTGATTTTTCTATTTCCCCTTTAGTTACGGTTTTATGGTCACCTGAAGAAGGCTGGAGTGTGCAATGGCCGAAACCTCGTGATATGACAACAAAGATGAGCACAACAGTCCGAACAACGTAATAATGTAAATAATTACAATACCTCATTTCAGAGATATAGACAGATTCTTTTGATTCAGTTTGGAGAAAGAGACATTTTCTCTGATCAGATTTTTTTTGTACAACGTATAAAACCAATTGATTGGATTTTGAAACATCTTTTAATTTATAGTTAATCGTAAATCGGTTGGTTGTTAAAGAGGTAAGTCGGTAAGTAAGATGTGTTTGTGTTTCGTTTATCTTATCTCTGTTGCTTTTTCTGTTACATCCACGCCGCTTCTGGACTGCTGGGGTACGGACCAGAAATAAGTTATGAAACCTTTTCATAACAATATCAATTTCGTAATTAGATAACTTTTCATTAAAATCAAATTTGACCTGACCCAAAGATGTATCCAATATTTAACTACCATTCGATTTTCTTCTGAACAGAACTCTATGTTTATTACTTATGTATAAATACGCACCCATAACTTTGGGTTATGAAATTCTGGAAAAGAATATGCGTATAATATGCACCGACGGCCTTCTTCAAGAGCTCAAGGGCTAAGGTGTCTCTGGCCGAATATTTGACTTCAATTGTTTTTAACAAGTCGTGTAATGAAGGTCGAGTTGAACGGCCATTTCCCATTAATGTGAAGGTCCCTAAGGTGTTACTAATTTTATCTCTCGACAAAAAGCAATCATATGGCTGAGAACGCGGTTCAATTAAAAGAAAAAAAATGGGATTTTTACTCAGTTGGGGACCAAAACACACAAACAACGTATAGAAAACAAATAGAAGATGTAAAGTTATATCTTATTTAATGTAATAAGGATATATAGTGGGATAAGAAGGAAACGATAAACAAAGAATAGGAAAGAGGAAAGAAAATATAAAAAAAAATGTTATAAGAGAAATGGTTACTTATCTAGTGAATAATAATATCGACAATTTGATTGATCATTATTTCTTTTTCCGTTTATAAATAGTTCAGAGTAGATCGATCTTGTCTTGTCTGGGTTGAGACGTTTCGCTTCATATGTAGTAGTATTTCGGTGAATTAACGTAGTTTATTGGTTTGGTTATCATCCTGAAAGCGCTTTGCTTTTATCCACGGAAGATATAGGTCATCCTGGCCCTGGAGCTTCTAATTATCCCGGAAGATTTCAACTTTCCGTCTCTGGGAGATCGGGAGACAGTCTTCTGTAAGAGCCATCTCACGGAGAAAGAAATAAACGTTTACACGACTCCTCGGTGCAGCGGATATGATCTTTCTGACCAGTTAGTGTAGGGACGCCCCAATCGTTGAATGCTACATATAAATTTAACAGTCGTCGAACGCTACGTATGAAATTAACAATTCAACCGTTGAACCAATCCAAAAAATGCCATGGCCGTAATTTTAAGAAATAGAAAGAAAGAATGAAAGAAATGAAAGAAAAATTTAATAATTTTAGGATGGGGATTTATATTTAATGTCGATAAAGAGGATCATGTCACACAGGGCTCTGTCCTTGAACCTAGCTCTCTTATCTTCATCAACGACCTTCCCGATGTTATCTGTTCTCAACTAGGTATTTATGCTGATGATACAACTATTTACTCCTGTAGTAAATCTGACAGGCCAGACAAAGTAAAACTGGTAGCTGCGCTAGAAAATGATCTCCAATCAGTTGTTAATTGGGGCAAAAAATGACTTGTAAATTATCGCGTTTATCAAACTTCATATGGCTGTTGTCTTCATTCTTATATAAAGACTTTGGTTTGGTTTATATAACGGCATATCAACCTCTTATAGGTCATTTAATGCCAAAACCTGATTCACTTGTAAATCCTTGATTATAATTCTAACTATTCATATAGTAAAAACCTCGACAACCTATGTTTTGTATATCCAGTTTCATGCACAAAGCTTGATTAAGCGGTGACTTTGGTTTATACGAATTTCGCAACAGTGTCACGCAGTGGGATCGTTTTCCCGGGCCGATATGATCAAGAAGCCACCCTCCCTGAGGGATCATTTCCGGTGAGATCTGAACGCGGGTTTCATTGTTAGAAGGTTACCGCACCAATCATTCGGCTAAGCGCTCTTCTGAGGTTGTTTCTTAAAGAATAACATTCAGAAAAGCTTTGTGCAAAAACTGGTTAAATACTGCGGTTAGCATATCGATGCAGGCGGAGAAAAAAAATGAGAGGGCGAGTAGGAATCCTACTAGACCAAGAAATGTGTTCTGGGATACTATCAACTATTTGACAGACTACTTGTAGTTAAGCTGAAAGAGAAACCTTTTAACATACCATCATACTTGTATATGCACCAACAACACAAAGTATGGAAAAAGAAATTGAAAAGTTTTTACTATACACTGAACAACAGCAAGGTTCAATGCAAATCACAGAAAATTACAATTGTCATGAGACCTGAATATTAACATAGGAAGGAGTAAAATGGTGAAATAGTTGTAAAATTCAGATTATTAGCTGTAATAAACATGGGAGAAAAATGTGTCCAATGGTTTAGTAGTCAACACCACATAATGATCAATAAGGTATTCAACGTCTGATTAGCATTCATTGATATACAGGGTGACAAAATTGTATTGTATTTTTTATCTTTAGATTGGCATTAAAAAAGTTGTATTAAGCTTTGATATAAAACAGGAAAATCTTTTGGCTTTTTAGTATATAATCCCCATTTATACAACTGATTGTAAAGAAAAACAGACAAAAAAGTATTGAGGCTTTATTCAATACAATAAGAAAGGTTTGACAATTTGTTGAGTCATTAGAATTTTTATGGTTGTTTTCCACCACACAATATAAATATTCACAAATGGTTTGTAGATTTTTTCAAATACTTGATTCTGAAAAGAAAATGTTAATATTTTATGCAAAATTTGGGCATTTTGTATACAGGTCATATTCATTCCAGTAGAAAGAAAAATGAGAGTGGGTTAAAAATGTGTTCTAGGATACTATCAACTATTTGACAGACTACTTGTAGTTAAGCTGAAAGAGAACCTTTTAACATTTACTTGTATATGCACCAACAATGTGAACAACACAAGGTTCAATGCAAATCACAGAAAATTACAATCGTCGATAGCATTCTTGTAGTTAAACTAGAAGGTAAGACTTTTAATATATCCAATGTACAGGGTACCCCTAAAGTCTGGGCACATAAGAAATCTCATTAACTATATTTTTTATCTCCACAAATTAAACCTGGTTTTTCGAAAGAATAAAGAATTTTTTTCTGGGGTATGCTAAAGGAGAAGGTGTACTTAATGAAAATCACAGATGCAACACGATTGAATGTATAAAGAGTGAATGTGTTAAAATTGACGGCAAAATCATATTGAAGATGTTATTTGTTAATATTCCATTTCAGTATAAAGTTGTTGAAAATTTAATTTCTTGAAAATATGCATTTTTGCCTTTGGTCCAGACTTCAGGAACCCCTTGTAGTTATATATGCATCGACAGCTTAAATACGAGAAAAAGTTTTATTGTACACAAAAAGTCAAGACTCAATGCATATCGCACAAAATTACAATCGTTATGGAACACCTGAACCTCACAACAGGAAAAATGCAAAATGGGAAAATAGTTTGTAAATTCGGACTAAGAACACAAAATGAACATAGAAAAAATGGATACAATGAACAATCAGGTGTTTTCTAGAACACACACGTCTGCAGACAATTCCTGGGGGAAAAGCGAAGAAGCAAATAGATTACATAACGATAAATAATCGATTCAGGAATGCGATTTTATTCTGCAAAACATATCCAAGTGCTGACTGCGAGAGCAACTCCTTTGCATTGATTTATAACCTAAGAGTGAAATTACGGGATATGAAGTGGACCATGGCAGCAGGCAATCTGAAATACGAAAGACTCCTGAATGAGTCGAATTTGAAAGATACTGACAGCGTTTAAAGCAGTCGCAATGGACGAAACGAGAATGGAAATTCGAAGTGGGACATTAAGAAAAGCTTTAGTAACATCAGCAAAGTAGATCGTCCCAGAAATCTAGACAAAGCAAAAAGGAATGGATGACAGTTCAAATTCTCGATATGATGAAAAAGAGACAGCAAACAATGCCGCACAATGGTACAGAATGTATAAAGAAACAAATGCAGGCAAACAAAAGAAGAATGACTCAACGAAAAGTGTACAGAAAGAGAAACAATTAGCATCATAATGCATATATGCATAGAAGAATAAGAAAAATGTCAGGATAAAAGATGCTCTCATTGACTGGATGCATAGAGTCAAATGAGTGAACGTTGGTAAGAGAGAAAGAAAAATACACCAAAGATGGAATGAATAAATCGGAGAACTCTTCCACGAGGAAAGTGGAAAAACAGCAATACACAAATATATGGAAGGACAAAAATATTAAAAACTGAATGAAATCATTGGTCAAATTAAACAGGAACAAAGCAGCATGACTGAATGGAATTGCAATTATGCTGGTAGCCGTAGATGATATTAGCATTGACAAATGTAGATCCATTTTCATAGCGCTGCCTCAGAAGCCAAGTACTAACGAATGCGAATTCCATCGGACAATCTTCCTAATGAGCCAAATAACAAAACTAATCATCCAAATCTTGATGAATAAAGCGCGCAGCAGAATTAGACCCGAAAAGTACAAGAATAGTGTGGTTTTGTTAAAACACTGGAACACAGAATGCAATATTTATATCTAAAATGGTAACAGAATTAGCAAGACAAATGTAAAAGGATGTATATCTATTTTTTATTTAATGAGGTATGTCATGAAGAAATGTTTGAACTGTTAGGTAAACTTCATTTTTTTTAGGAAAGCTATGAGAATAATCCAGAACTTATAGTGGGAGCAAACCATCTGCACACGGAAAGAAAATGAATTCCTTAAACGCACAAAAATAGAAAGGGGAATGAGACAAGGGTGTATTTTCTCACCGGAACTATTCAACCTTTATAATGAGGCGACCATTATAAGCTCTACCTGGACGTTAGGCGGACAGTTGCGTCTCGGACAATTCCCTACTAGATAATTACGTCAATGGACATTTGCGTCCCGAGACAAATGCCTCCCTGGATAATTGCGTACCTCTGATAATTTTTTGAAGTTACCCTTTTTTAAAAGAGTTGTTTAATATAGAAATTTGTACACCAATACATTTAATTACTCTAAACAAGCAGAAAGGTAGTTACCATAAATAAAAAAAGAGAGAAAGGATTATTTTTAAAGCAAGAAAATGAGACTAGCATTTTCAGTTTACTCCAGCAGTGCGTACCACAAAGCATCTAAGAGATTCTGGATTTTATAGATTATATTTTTATTTGGAACCCATGGCTAAGTTCCGAAAATCAAACATTGGTGGAAAAATATTTGTGGATGTGAAAAATTACAGCTACCACTATCTTAAGAAAAAACGCCGATGAAACAAAAACGTACTGGCGATGTGTAGAATGATCTTGCAACACTGTTAATCTATCATTGCATTTTAAACAAAAATTAACTTTTATTTTTTTTAAATTTTATTTCTTTTTTTTTTAAATGTATGATTACTACCTATGCTTTTATTCAAAATTTATGGTAAGTGCTTTTAAAAGCTCCAAAAATTATCAGAGGTGCGCAATTATCCAGGGACACACTTCCATGTCGACCAAGTCATAATTTCCAAAATGTTGTTCACTTTTAATGACTTGAGGTAATTTTGACATAATTTAGAAAAGTGTTTTGAATCATTGTCTTGTTGAAAGGTGAACTTTTTTTCCCAATTATGCGCAAACCAGATGATATAGCATGTCTGAGCAAAGTAGAATGATATTATTCTTTTTTCATGATTCTCTTGACTTGAATCAAATCTCTAGCCCTCTCCCCCCCCCACCAAACACCCTCACAGCTTAACAGAACCACCATCCATTAAGGTCACATACAGCTTTGAATTCAGAATTGTCCTTCTCCTATACTGGTTGTCAATTACAGCTAGGGAGTTCAGTCTCCTGTTATTTAACCAATAGCTAGGAGTAGCAGAGATTAATCCATACCTTTCCGAAGGATATTTATGCGAAAGTGAATATATATATATATACAGGGTGTGATGGGTAAATTGTCGCTATTTTGTATTTTTAATTTCGCGCATGCGCGTTGTTACTTTTTGATTTTGTCGACTGCACAGTGTAGTAAGGTCAGTTGGGCACCGTCTGTGAGAAAAAGAGCACCATGAGGCAATTCACTCCCCGAGACATTTGGAAACGGTATGCTGTACTGCTTGGCATTCGCGCCGGAAACTCCAATACGAACATTTCAGAGTGTTTGGGTGTCAATCTGAGGACTCAACACGGAGGCCTACATCAAGTGCTTTGAAGAGTTAGTGCTGCTGTTTTATCAGGAACACAGTTCTTTAAGAGGCATTTGAACTCATAGATAATGTTGGTTCGCTGTAATTTTAATTTTGCTGGTGTATTGTTACTTTTGAGGATAAGGTTAGCTGTTTTAAATCTTTTGTAGTAGATGATTAGAGTTTTTGTTCGTGTCAATTAGTGTAGTGTATTTCTTTATGATATTTCTAAGTAAAGATTTATCTTGATTCTAATTGACGTGCATTTGGCTTTTGTAGAAAAAAATTATGCTATTTTTGACTTTATTCCCTGTCATTATTATTTACTTTGGAAAGAAATAGTCAAATTTAGTGGTCAGGGAAGCCATTGTTAAGTTCTTTAAGGAAAAGTAGACGAGAGGATGAATTCTGGTGTGAGCTTTTTAGAATGTTTTTTTTTCCTTTTTTTTAACACGTCTATTTGCTTCAAACCGAACTCATAAATAATTACATCGGCCATACAATTAGATACCTATCCAGACGGCATACCTTATACCTATCCTACAGCTCCATTAGAACCCATTTAAACACACACATAAACTTACCAGACTCCATCCGAAACATACTAGTAGAAAATACAAACATAACAATCTCAATGATCCAACTCAGCTTACCGGTTTCCCGGCCCGTGCCTCTAACCATTACACCACCCGGCAATTCATTCTGCTCAGTAACACGAGTAAAATAAAATTATATATAAAAAAATTAAAACAACAACTGAAGATTTAATCACGTTAGTTGTACAAAAAGCAAGGAAAATATGAAAATAAAGTTTTTAAAAAGATAAAAAAAAAGAAGACAAAAAATGTTAAGGTCAATCATTGATCATGAATTCAGTTCGTTTTCTATTGCACACAGCTTCCGGAAGTTACAGTGTATTATCTCCCCATTAGACACCTGCTTCCGGTGTAGTCGACGGCACGGCTATTAAATCAGCGGCAAGCTAACGGCGCGTCCCCGATTATTAATGCGTGAAACACAATACTGGTTCCTGTTTCGTGCTGTCAATGTTGCATTAACAAAGACAATGGTTTTATTTGAAGAAGAGAAAAATAGCAGCAGTAGTAGGAGGAGTAACATAAAGAGTTAGATTACTGGAACGGAGTTCAGTGTTGGCTTCGCGGGAGTGGGTGAGGAAGTGGGGGCTAAACAAAAGAGGATGAGTGTGTTTCTAAAACGAAATGAATGTAAATAGACAGTGAATGAGTACTTTCGTCTTCTTGCCTGAAAGTCTAGGAAGAAGGGAGCGATTTATTGAAAGCAAGATTAAAAAAAAAATAGTTGAACAGAAAAAGATGGAAGAAAAGAAGGCAGGAAGTGAAGAATGAAAGAAATAAAAAGTCTGAGAGCGATTATATATTTTATGCTTCTTTGTTGATTGACGAAACTTGATAGCGTCGACAACTTTCTTTTTTTTTGTTCTTTGCTCCTCCCGTAATTATTCGACAGAACAATAGCAACCACGACGACGACGACTGCACCATGGCCGCAAACCTTTTTTTTTTCATTCTGTATTGTTATTTTCAAGAATTATTTTGTCATTGCCTCATAAGCTGCGCGGAATTAGCTTTATGATTTTTTTTTTGCCTGCAGGTAAAAATTCTATTTGTATCAACAGCTACTTCATTTCGGGCGTTTCGCCGTGGAGCAGTGTTTTGTTAGCCCGTCTGAACGTGTAATTTCTCTGCAATGAGTTCGATTTTATGAAACAAGTATCTCTGCATTTTTATTAATACTCATTTGGACACACATATGTGATTTGTAATCAAATATGGATTCGAATCTGACAGAAAGATAGAATAAGGAAGAAATAGGAAACATTTATAAATTTAACATGTTTCCCTTTTCATGACGCCGAAAAATGCTAAATTTATAGTGATTTAGTAAGCGTAGCATAGACGTGGCACAACGTCGCAAGTATGGAACACCTAGTTTGAACCGAACTTACTATTCAGGCGTGACTTGATCTATGTCGTTGCGGCATTCTAAATTTATAAACGTTTCCTATTTTTCCTTATTCCATCTTATATATATTATATATATATATATATATATATATATATATATATATATATATATAATATATAATCCGTTGGTATATAATGCAAGTGAATCCTAATAGTATAAAATATTAAAACTGATCCACAAAAAGAGCTCAATGTATTTATTATAACAGATTCTAGTAATATATATTCTATATATATATATATATATATATATATATATATATATATATATATATATATATATGTGTGTGTGTGTGAAATTATCTAGTTGCTTGTTTCTTCGAACATTTTAGGATAATCTGTTAGCCGTTTTCAAGGGTCTAGGTAGGGCTATTGCGAATGATGTGTGAGTGGTAGATATAATTTTAAATTCTCGAATAGTGCCAGTACATTACAGCCGTGTTTGTAGTTGATGTTAAGGGGCGTTTTTTATTTTTTTATAAGTTTGCGAAAATTTATAAGATTTATGATATATTTTATAAAATTCATAAGATGCTAAAGGTTTTTTTTTTAATTTTTTTTTTTTTAATTTAAAAAAAAAAATTTCTTTTTATTTTTTATCGGTGCTTCCATTATTTTATATGGTTTTTGCAATTAGAAGCACGTTTCTCGTGTGTTGTACTGAAGTTGGTAAGTTCTCATGCTGGTTTAAATTAGTCCTTTAAGAACTGTGGTCTGAGCGATGGATACTCAGACGTCTCGATAAGCGAGTGGTAATATGTTTCACATAACTGCTTATGAATTTTTTTTCCCCGTTAAGAACGCAGTTCCCTATGAAACATTTGAATTGATGAATAATCTTCGTCTTATATCATATTGATTTCACCGGCGATATTGACTGTTTTAAACTTGTAATTAATAATTAACCTGACGTTTTAATATGTTCAACTGAAGCATTGCATTGTAAAATAATAATCCTTAAAGCGAATTCGCTTACGGCGACAACACTTTGAAACACCGGATCCGTATGTTCACCGATGTTAAGACACGTCAAGCCTGGTTAGTACCAAGATGGGTGACCGCTTGGGAATATCAGTTACTATAAGCTTAGATGCAAGGTTGGTGTAATTAATAATAGCTCGGAATTGTTAACCGGAGTGCCGAGATCCAATTCCAGTCGGGTTCGTTATATTTCGGCAAAGGTATAAATCCACCTTTTCTCTACACAGTCATTGTTTAATTAGCAAGACTTGTTTCACTAAAACCATTATTATTTCAAAAATAAATAAATAAATAAAATAAAAAATGCGTTGTTTGTAATTTATGTTAATCTATTTTCGATAAAATATATTAATATTATTATGATTACCTCTGTGAAATTAATTATTGTTGCTTAATTTTAAAAGAAACAACTTGATTTGGCTGCCTATAACGTAGTTGGGGAAACCGTTGTTGACTAGTGTGTGTTAAATCAGGCGTGGCTGACCACACATGGAGGAAAAAAAGATCATCGCCCCCTGTAGGATGAAGTTGAATTAATAGACAGAGAACATCACAGGAAAATACGAAAACTTAAGGAATCAGCGCATATGCTAGGCCACAAAAATCTCCTAAACTGGCCAAGCATAGGCGTAAATACAATATAGGAAGCAGTAATATGGGCAAAAACAATAATAACATCAAATTATGGGCTCTGGTAAAAATGGTTACAGAGACATTAGATTTATAAGTTCCCAAAATTCATGCAATGATGATCTCAAGTGGATAAAAGCATTGGTTGGATCCAGTGACTTGACTCAAATAACTGTGAAAGAGTTGTGTGTTCAATACCTAGCCACAGCAGGAGAGTTGAATTTAAAGGGAGATAACTGATACTGTGATATCCCAAATCAATCCATCCCGGTAGATGAAATAAAGCGTTTGATCTGGAAATTCCAATCCCCTGAAGAAGCGTACAATTGAAATCTGTCAACAAAGTTGATGACAACAGTTCGAACAATATATATATATATATATATATATATATATATATATATATATATATATATATATATATATCTTATTATAAAACGCAAATTGTGTGTGTGTGTGTGTGTCTGTACGTTTATATATTGGATCGGATTTCCTACATTTTTCAACCGATTTCAACAAAACTTTTTGGCAGGTAGTGTTTCTTATTGTCTTGCAAACTTTTTTCTTTATTTTTTACATTCAGAATGCTTTAAAAATTCCATTTACAAGACAATTGTTTATAATAAAATTCTATTCAATCGATAGACTCATAACGATTGAAAACAATGTTTTTGTTTGAGTTTGGGTTTGACCAATTCGTAAAAAAAAAACAAAAAACAAAAAAAAAAAAAACAAAACAAATTAAGACATGCGTGTCTGTCAACCTTAAACAATTAATCTTTGTCAATTTTATTTTTCAGTCTTTATGATGGTCGATACTTGATCTGTCTGTTACTGTTACATCCCCAGGCAACGCCGGGCTCTACTACTAGTATATATATATATATATATATATATATATATATATATATATATATATATATATATATATATATATATATAATATAAAATGTAACTAAACTCGGTGGGTGAAAAACCTGGATAGCGCAATTTTCAGACAAATTGACATTCGAGGAAAAAATTGGTATGAAAAAGAAGAAAGAACCAGAAACCTCCGAACAGGGCGAAAGAAATCTTCCAGTACCTTAAATTTCTGGTACAAAGAAAAAAAAACACAGCCGGCCAGTAATAAGTTAAAACGAAGAGTGGTCAGTGCACTAAGTAGAGCAAAGGTAAAGGCACCTTGCTAACGGAACGCTCCTCTGTGGCCGAAACGGTTAAGGCACGCCAGGCTATATGACGGTTCCGTATAGGATACAGGTTCGATTCCAGTCGGAGGACGAAAATTTCAAAATGAAAATTTCTCGGACATTCAGTCCGGTAAATGTTGTTTAATACTGTTTATTATAAAAACAGAGCATTTCCTTAAATATTTGTATGTATAAACATAAAAATGTCTTAAAAGAATTGTCGGACTTTGTCCATTTAATAATTAATATATATATATATATATATATATATATATATATATAATCAATAGTCTTTTATCTCCATCTGTACTCAAATATTATTCTCATTATTCACATTCTGACTATAGTCCTGATCTTTGTTTTTATCAATGTTTCAAAGATGAGGACAATAGTTCGAATGTAAATAGTGTAAATAATGATAACTCGTCATCGTAGAAATTCAAACAAAAACTCTTAATCTTGCAGGTTGAATAACTTTCTCAGAATAATTTACCCCCCCCTTAACTCAGGTCTCATTGGGAATGATAATAATAATAATAATAATAATAATAGTAATAATAATAATAGTTGTCCACACGTATTCAAGGATACCTATCTACTAGGGCGGCTAGCCAATCCCTATTGCAGACGCCCGCTCAGGCACATTTCTGTTTGTTCAGCACCCACAGAGCCCACCTGTGTTTTATGCAGCAACTATGCTGAGTAGACCTTAGTTTCCGGGAGAGGGAACGTGTTATCTAGTGTGATCAACAATCTGAAAAAGGCCAGCACCTTCAAACCCTCGGTCACGATGACTTGTGACTTCATGCTAGTACAGCCATCGACGGTCCCCAAGGGTTCTGTCTATCAAATTTCACTCACAAGGCTTGGGTCAATTCGTGATATGGCTTTCAGGCACTTTCCAAAGGCCCGCACGCTGAGATCGCCCCCTTCCAGACCGATAAACAACAGGAAGTCTCCTTGCTGACAACTAGGCCATTGTGAGATTCGAACCCGGGTCTCATGGTCAGAAAGCGAACGTTCTAACCACTCGTCAATAATAATAATAATAATAATAATAATAATAATAATAATAATAATAATAATAATAATATTAATAATGTACCTGAATGACCCTTTCCTGCCTATCATCAGTATGGCTGATACTAACTTCCAAGTAAATGACTCGTTACGCCTTCTTGGGTTTACATTCTTGATTGACATGGAGTGGAAAGACTATATTGAATTCATTGCTAGGACTGCTGCTCAAAAAGTTGCTTCACAGTGTCGTGGTAGACATTTTTTTCTCTCCAGAATCTATTTTGCATATTTATAAGTCTACCATTCGTTCATGCTTCGATTATTGCTTGCACATATGTTTCCGTACTCTTGCTGTATATTTAGAGATTCTTGATAATATTCAAAGAAGAATCAGCAATATTATTGGTCCTGACCTAGCGACTCGGCTTCAGTCACTTCTCAACGTCTTTCTGTAGCTTCCTTGTAACTTTTCTATAAATACTTTCAGGGTAATTGTTCGGATAAACTCTTCGTCTAAACTTTATCAATTTAAGCGCAGTACTAGACTGGCGGCAAGGTCTCATCAATTCACTGTTGAATTGGTTAGATATAACCGTAAGTTCTATACAGTTTCTTTTCTCGCACTTTTCGCTTGTGGAACTCACTTCCGGCTTCTTACTACCCAGCCAACTTTGATCTTAAAAAATTTAAATGCAATGTCAATCGTTATCTACTGTCTTCTTGATTACTCTTCTATCGTTCTCACTTCTTAATAACGTTTCTCTTTTTTCTTATTCTTTCACACTTAGTAACCTCTTGTGTCTTAGTGGCTTTACTGCCTTGCGTGAGGTGATAAGATTTTAAAAAAAAAGCCAAATATCATGCGGATAGTATTTTTAAGTTTGAAGGATGAGGCAGCGTAGACGACTTGGGCAGTCAAATCTAGATACTTTGGAAGATCCTAAAGCAGAAACCGTCTGAGCTGAGTGGGTGAGATGACATGATGATACTTTTAACTGGATCCCATCACAAGAGTTTTTATTTATTATTATTTATTCCTTTGAACCTGAGCCGCTGGTATACTGACCGCCGGTATACCCAGGCGGCCAGTATACCACCCAGAGTCACAGATACCAGAGATAGACAGCAAAGACCCAGGATGAGATATCCGTACTCATCAAAGGTAACGTTCAAAGTGTTAAGTTTGAAGGATGAACCAGCCTAGGAGTTAAATTTAGATAACTAGAAACACTGTCAACCGGAAACCGACTGAGGGGATTGTGTTATCCGACCTGAAGATATTTTTAACTTGGTCTCGCCTACAAGTTTATGTGCTGCTTTTATCAAAACCTGTCAGCCTATCGCACGGTTGTGATGTATTGATTCCCAAGTAGGCATCTACGCGGACGACACTACAGTTTACTCCTGCCTCAAAAACAAATCTAGTGTCGCTGAAAAAACTAACCTGGCCATTCGTCTCGAAAAGGACCTCCAATCGGTTGTGGACTGGGGCAGGAATTGGCTGGTTAACTTTAACGCCTCTAAAACAAAACTACTCTCTATTAATCACCACAGAGATCCTTCCCTGCACCCCATTAGAATGTTTGACGCTCAACTTCCCGAGAGCACCTCTCTGCAGCTGCTCGGTCTCACCTTGTCTACTGACCTGAGTTGGAACAAATACATTGAGTCAATTGCTTCGTCCGCCGCAAGGAAAGTTGGCTCCCTGTGCCGCGCCAGGAAATTTTTCTCCCCGGAATCGATCCTTCAAATCTACAAATCAACCATTCGCCCTTGCATGGAATATTGCTGCCATATATGGTCTGGAGCCCCTTCTGTTTGCCTCGGGGTTCTTGATAAGATCCAGAGACGGATATGCAATATAATTGGCCCTGATCTGGCATCTCATCTGCGGTCACTTTCTCACAGTCACGCCGTCGCCTCTCTCTGTCTTTTTTTACAAATATTTTCATGGTAATTGCTCCGATGAGCTGCTTTCGCTTGTTCCCAGACTTCGCGAATTCAAGCGCCCTACGAAGCTAGCATGCCGCTCTCACCCTTTCACTGTTGAAACTGTTAAATGTAGCCGCCTCTTCTATTCCAATAGCTTCATATCTCGCACCTCTCGCCTGTGGAACTCACTTCCCTATTGCTGTTTCCCTGATAGCTATAATCTCCAACTATTCAAATGTAATGTCAATCGACATCTGCAGTTACCTTGATCTATCCACTATCCTTCTCCTCATCCTTTCCTCTATCATTCCTACCTGCTCTCGCTCCAAATCTTCTATAACCCCTTGCCTGCTAGTGGCTTCCCGCCTTGCTAGGGGTGAAATGCTTAAAAAATATATCTGGTATATTCTTATCAAGCTGGATGTCATAATATATATATATATATTGGACCTTTTATTTTAATCATTTCAACCCCACCCAAGCAAGACTATAATGCCACTATATGCGCTATGGGTTGCTTTAGGTAACAGAAAATGAGAAAACTTTAGAAGACCCTGGGAATCCAATCGTAAACAGAAATCAAGGGATAAACTTCTACTCCTGTTCAAGAGACGGGGAAAGAGTGTGAAACGGCGATAGGCGAACCTATCTGCTTCTGGTGTCCGTTATCAAATGTACCCATGGCGGTAAAGTCGTGGAGGAGGGTCCAGACTGAATGCGACCAACCCGGAATCTACACGATCTCAACGGTCAAACAAGGCGGAAGAGGGCAGCGTCAGGCGTGCTGGCGTAACAAAGTCGGACCTTGACAGACTAAGCATCCGACAGATCTCGCCCGCCTAAACCCCCTTTGAGTCGCGAGGGAGGTGCGTCTGGGTAAGGGTGCGGGCTTCTCCGTCGCACAGATATGACCTTTTTTTTCTTGACATGCGTGATACGCACTTAGGCGATCATGTACCTTTCGATACATGACTGACGAGGCAGATTTTTTTCCCGCAATAGATTGCCATTTATTTCTGCGGTAGACCAGTTGCCATCCAAGGCTATAGAACCCGCTCTGTCCTGCTATTTACCCATAGCTTGGGGAGATAAGAAGAGGATTCATACCATTCCCAAGGGTATTAGCACGTAAGTAAATGTAATGGATTCGACTGAAATTCGAAATCGGCTCTCAGATGCCTCAATCCGAGCCACTATGAAAAATCAAAGTCAAGTATGAAAACGAGGCTTAAAAATAACATTAGTTTTTAATTCATTACAGCAAAAGCCATACATTTTAATATGTATGGCTTTTGCTGTCATATATTAAAAACTAAATGGCAAGAGAAAACGTGCTTCCTAAAATCAAATTCACGTGAATGGCCGCGTCCAACTCTTCTATTTGACTACATTTCAGGAGTAGGCTGGCCTTCACAGCCATCTACACTATCTCCACCAGAGGAGAGAAAGGGAACGAGATGATGATTTTTATTTAATAATTTCACCCCCAAGCAAGGCGAAAATGCCACTAAGACGCAAATGGGGTAACTGCAAGTGAAAGAAAATGAGAAAACTTTAGAAGGTCTTAGAAGCCCAATCCTAAACAGAAATCAAGCGATAATCCTTTGTTCCTTTTCAAGAGACGAGGAAGGAATTTAAACTGGGCGGTAGGCGAACTTATCTACTCCTAGTGTCACTTTATTGGCGTGCTTCTCTCTTACTCAACAATAAATATTGAGTTTAATACCGACGAACTGAGATAGCTTGTTGTCACTTGATTTCTAATAAAAACCACCAAACGTTGGTGTGAAATTGTCATAATCCTAGTCATAAAGGAAGGTACAAGTAAGAGCTAAAATGCAGATATTTGGTTTTAGATGGCAGCCATTATAAATAACCTTTTGTAAACGGGGTCAGGAAGGAAAAAAATGGTTGTAATTTTCTTTAACTCCCATAAGACCTGTCCTTTCTGAGATGATCCTATAACAGTCACCGAAAGCACATATTGTTTTTCTCTTGTCATTAGTTTTTAATACATTACAACAAAACCCATTCATATTAAAATCTCACGTTATTTTTAAGCCTCGTTTTCATACTTGACTTTTGCTTTATCATTCTCTTAATTTTGTCGCCATGTTTTTCCTGGGATTCATTTTTTTAATTCAGTAGTTTTGTTCTCTCTTACATCATTTCTTCCTTTGTATTTAAAGTTTACTTCTCGTCTTTCGTTTCACTTTATATTTCACTCTACTACACTTTCTTTCTTTCTTTCTTTCTTTCTTTCTTTCTTTCTTTCTTATGGCATTTTTTCAACGACATTATTTTGCAATTTTCTTTCTTTTTTTCCTTCGCTTCCTTTCTTTCTTTCTTTTTTTCTTTCTTTCTTTCTTTGCCTGATGTTTGATATTTACTACACTATCCCTTTTCTATTATCATGTTATTTTATCTATCTATCTATCTATCTATCTATCTATCTATCTATCTATCTATCTATTTAGCACGACTTTAGCAGGCCATCAATAGAAGGTGATATAACGCATTCTAACGGACCAAGTGTTATGGTTTCCATTTCTCATTCGGAGAGATCATGAACGTGCCAACTTCCAATCCGACACAGGAAATGAAAAAAAAAAAAAAAATAAAAATAAAAACAAAAGAAAAAGAAGCACGCCGTCAACTGAAACTGACCAAATGAATAGGAGAAACAGATTGCTGGTTCTGCTTATATCACACAAAGTTAATGGCGATGATATGCGCAAAGTTCCCCTCGTTTCTGATGGTCCTGGGGTTATTAAGAACCAGGGAAATTGTCCTGTCAGAACAGTTCTTTTGGGTGAGACTCAATGTCACCGACTACAACGACATGCTGGTCAAGATATAGATCGATGGGGGAGGCCGTACCAGTTCCAGCAGAATTTTATTTCCTGTCACATTTCAGTTGTGACCCAAGAATAGCTTGGTGATAATTTTCACAATCGCGTCACCCCACCCAATTGTGACTGGGACTCAATCTCATTTTAGTCAATAACGCTTTCAAAGTTTAATATATGGTTGCGAGATTTGTGAAAATTTATTTTCGGTTGAATATCTTATTATCTTTATATTAAAATTTTTCCAATTACCTGTCGAACCATATATATATATATATATATATATATATATATATATATATATATATATATATATATATCGGGGAGCACATGCAGCTTTTCTTTAGTAGGATACCAGAACATTTTGTAAGGAAGTTGCGATTGCCTTGGGACTTTGCACCTGTGGAGAAAGAGGCTGTAGGATGAAAGATATGTCCCCCCTACCATAAGGCTGCATGAGTGTTTTTGAACTCTGTCAAACCTAGAAAGTGACGAATGTACAGCTCCAGCTGTCTACCTTGGGTGACCCTCGAGCCTTGCATTGGGTAAAATTTAATGATATATATATATATATATATATATATATATATATATATATATATATATATATATTGTGACGGACGCAGATAGCCCAAACACGCATACACGCATATATTAAGGTTAATTTCCGCCTGACAACAGAAGAGGTCACGTGGAAGTATTGAGACATTTTGGGAAAGCAAGTCAAGAGGTTGACTGACCCAATTACCCGTAGCAACAGATGTCTAGACAGAAGCTGGACAGGGGACTGATATAAGTTGGAATTCGCGCCAAAACGCAGGACACGTGAGAGTTAGAAAATTACTTGGGAATCAGTTGCTGTCTTGTCTTTGAAGGAGCAAGACTCGAAATCGAAGCGCTGATAACTTATGAACGAAAGATGAGACTCATTTGATAATGACAGAACTTGTCCGATTCATCCCAGGCAACTCCGGACAAGAAATATAAGAACATGTATTTCTGTTCGATAACCCCAAATTGAAGACGATAACTCGCGTTATTTATCACAGAAGACGCAAAGGAATTTGTACGCTGAGAATACGCTGGTAAGGTTGTGGCCGCCAATGATGAATCCTGGTAGGATATCCAGTTCCCTCAGAATTGCCTCGCTGTATAGGTTGAATAAGTCCGGTGAGAAGACACATCCTTGCCTTACGCCTCCTTCTATTTTTGTATATTCGCTGAGCTAATTCTCGATGTGAATGCATGCCGTTTACTGTCAGTATAGATTCTTGATTATTCTGATATCTTTCCCGCATATATCAAGGTTGCTGAGCAGTTCTAGCAGTTCTCTGTCGAGTGCCTTTGCGTAGTCTATAAAACATAGATACACGTCCTTCTGCATTTGTATTGCTCTTTACGATAATATTCTAAACATGAATATCGCGTTCCTTATTCCGGTGTCTTTAACGAACCCGCACTGTTCTTGTTCTATCTCTGGCCCGATTCTGCTGCGTGCTCTATTCATCAGAATACGGATGATGAGTTTTGTGACGTGGCTCATAAGGCTGATTCTTCGGTGGAGCTCGCATTCGTTTGCGCCTGGTTTCTTATGTAATGCTATGAAAATAGATCTGCTTAGATCCCCCGGTACGTCCCCACTGTTGTAGATTTCCTGAAATCATATACTATGAAAATGCATGACAACGTGGGAAAAAAGTTTTCACGTGACGCATTTCGTCCTTTTGGATTTCATCGGACTAAATTTGTTATGTTGGCGCGACTACACATGTGCACGAACGAGGGATGCTGGGAATTTTGAGTTTAAATTAATTTTCTTATTTATTTTAATCCAGCCGATTTCAGTTAAATTCTTTTTCTTTTCGTTTCCATCACTGTTTTCATCAGATTATTACACACAGTGATAATAGATCTACCAGGAATGTTGATATGTTGTAAGAGCCCGGACACAAATTTACTGTGGATAACCTTGCGATCAAAGCACTCTCTAGCCATTTTCCTCGTATTCAATTATTTTCTCCTTTGATCAGAGTAACATTTTTATGTCAAACTTGTGGCCAGTCACGTTACAGTGGTCAACCAACGCATTTGATGTATTGTTTTGTAAAATGTCCCGTTTGTGTTCATGTAATCTTTTCTTTAGATTGCTTGAGGTTTCTCTTATGTATTTTTGTGACAATTATTACAGGCGAACGAATAAATTCCTCCTTCAATTTTTAGCTTATTGTTTTGTTTAGTTAATTGTTTAGTCTTTTATTGTTTTAGATGTAGTAGTAACAGATTTTATGTTGAGTTTAGATAAGTTCTTTTCAAATGTGGATGTGATAGAGTTAGTTGGTAGGACAATATATTTTTTTGATTTATCGTATTTATCAGGAATAAAAAAATTATATATAGTTACCTCTCTCTCTTTTCACACACACAAACACACACACGCACACACATATATATAGTGATTTTCTAAGCGCTGCTTAGATGTGGCACAAGGCCGGAAGTATGGAGCACCCAGAGAGGATCGAATTCACTATTCAGTCGTAATTGTTCTAGTGAGACAAGCTTGCTAACCCTTTACACCCCCCATATATATATATATATATATATATATATATATATATATATATATATATATATATAATAATACGAGGTGCTACCAAGGAGATTGGGGGACTTAAAGCTTGGAAATGCCTACTAACAATATGAATAAACATATAATGGCCGGCTGCTCTTTTTCAATTCCTGTTGCAGAAACAGGCTCAGGCACATTTGCGTCTGTTCAACACCCACAGAGTCCAATTGAGGGGATATTAGTTACCCTTTTTTGGGAGAAAGCGCATAATATACTGCGATCACTAGTCTGAATAAGGTGAGTACGTTCAAACCCTGGCTCACGATGACTTGTGATTTCGTGCCAGCACAACCCTCGACGACTTCCAAACAGTTTCGTTCATCCAATTTCACTCACAAGGCTTGGGTGAACCCGTGAGATGGTTTTCACCCAATTTCCAATGGTGTCGCGTTCACTCTCTTACCGCTATAACATACCTTTCCCGTGTCTTTCAATAAATATATTCACGGTAAGTGTTCTGTAACCTTTCCTCTTTGGTACATTGACTTCATGAATTTAAGCGCAGTACTCGATTGTCAGGTAGGTCTCAGAATTTATTGTTGAAATTATTAGTTCTCACCGTGTGTTCTATGTTAGTTTCTTCGACCTCACTTCTCGTTTGTGGAGCTCTGTTCCGGACTCCTGCTTTCCTGTCAAATATGATCTTAAAAAATTTAAATGCAACATCAATCGTCGTCATCTGTCTCCTCTTCTTTTATTGTCGTCTCTGTTTCTTTGCTTCTCAGTAACCTCTTGCATCTTAGTGGCTTTATCACCTTACTTGGGGGTGAAATGATTAAAAAGAGGCTGTTCACATCAAGAGGTCACCTTCCTGATATATTGACCGTGGTTAGATTCGAATATGGGATACCTAGCTACTTACCTACCTATTTACCTATATATATATATATATATATATATATATATATATATACATATATTTATTAAAGACATTGTTTTTTTTTTCAGGCCGGTAAATGTTATTTAATACTGTTTATTATAAACAGAGCATTTACTTAAATACTTGTATCTATAAAAAGAACGTTAAACATAAAAAAAAAACAAAAATGTCTTTAATAAATAAATTAAACTTTGTCCATTTCTTAATATATATATATATATATATATATATATATATATATATATATATATATATATATAGAGAGAGAGAGAGAGAGAGAGAGAGTATGTATCAAAAATAATTTTACAAACTTCATGGGCTGGTTCCTCACAGCAAAACAATGACAGATATCAATATAAACATATGTCCGAAATTTCCTCGTTTTTGAGTTATTAAGTTTAAAGGAAGATTACGGTAGATGGCGCTGTGTTGTCGTGTAGACTAGGTTACATTTGTCATTCGTGTACTTTTGTGGCTAGTCTGTCTTCAACGTTTAACTTGTGCCATAGTGAGTTAACTGACAAAAGTTCCGTCTATCCATTGTAGGATATGCATATCATGAGCAGGCAGATATGATTTTTACATACGGTCGTACGAATGGTAATGTACGCGAGGCTGCACGACTGTATCAGATTGCGTTTCCAGACCGAAGGCAGCCGAGTCATCCAACCTTTGTCGTGTTTATCGTCGTATTGTTGAGACAGGAGTCGTGGCACCACAAACTATAGCTCAAAGAAGACCGAGATCCGCTCGTACGCTTGGCCACTAAGAACACATTCTACTGGATGTCTGGGAAGATCCAGGTATAGCATGTCATACATTTCATAGTAACGAATGAGGGCGGGTACTTCGAAAGCAGCTCGTGTATTCGTATCATTTGCAACATGTACAGGATCTTTCACCCACTGATAACTCACCATGGGAGAACTTTTGTCTATGGTTTATTTCACAAAATTCCGATCCATTGTTTGTCTCTTCCGTCTTGTTTACAGATGAGGCAACATTTGGAAGAGATGGTATAACAAAATTACACAGCCAACATTTGTGGGAGGATCTTTGCTATGCTCTAAATAATATATATATCGAAAGTTAGAGAGGAAGAGAGAGAGAGAGAGATAGCTAGTGCTAAGTCAACTGTTAACTGATTCATGAGTTGGTGACCTCAGTAAAATTATAATTAAGTCTGGTAACCCTTGACTTTTACTAACTTACACAGCTAATAGCTGCATACATATACTGAACAAATAAATGTTCACATATGTCGATAAAATTAAAATATCTATAATACTGAATGAAATAGAGAAAAAGTACTTGTTTCTTTTCTCTGTATCTTACTTTTACAGTAACAGTTATTTTACTCTTTCAGATACCAAAATAAAATAGTTCAGTTCCCTATCAAATGTTTCATTAAAAGAATATGCTCATCTTTGTTATGCTCTAAATAATAGGATTTTTTAAATTCTTCTGTAAAATAACTAAAGAGAATAAACACAGATATTAAAAGTTGTTTGATCCTGGCAAACATTTTCTAAGTTCAAAACAAAAAGTTTTTTTTAAAATTTAAGAATGTTCTAAAATATTCTCAAGGTTAAAATAGTATAATAAATAATAATTATATTTATACAAAAATATAAAGAAATAAGAAAATAAAATTCAACAACATTAACATCATTTAATCCCTATCATTTATTAAGAATTAAATTATATCACTTATCACCCTCCATAGTTTACTTTTTCTTACTCAACCTTAAGAATATTTCAGAGGGTTATTAAATTTTTAAATTTTGAAAACTTAATATTTTTACACTATTTACATTATTCGGACTATTGTCCTCATCTTTGTCGCCATATTTATCACAACGTTTCGGCCGTTGTACGCTCCGGCCTTCTTCAGGTGGTTGGAATGTCGAACTGAACCCTTTTATTTCGCTCACCGGGGTAGACTGTTCTAGTTCCACGTGCCATGTTTAATGGATGTCAGTTATCAGTTATCTCCTGTTAATTTTCCCTCTGATATTTTCACCGGTTAAGGCAGTGGAGAACTTTCTGAGGGAAATTAGTAGGAGATAACTGATAACTGACATCCATCAAATATGGCACGTGGAACATGATTTTGGGACATGTGTGAGATGGTCGGCGAGACAAGGGAAACGCTACGAATTGTTTCCTTGACTATCTTGATAGCAAACCAATGCGCCTGGAAGGCAGCATTTCAGAATATCACTTCTCAGACTAATCAAATCTCAGTACATTTATGTACGAGTAAAATCAGCTGTAGACCTGCTTGATGGGGGACGGTAAAGGGGAGATACACAGTCGGAGATGCGTTTCTAGACAAGGTCATTTGAAAGTTACAACCACTGCGTCGATTCCCGACATTCTTTTCAGGATTTCATCCAATGTGCTTGTTTTGCTTCTTCCAAAACAATCCGTTGCTGACATAAAGTATCGGCTTTTCTTTCATCTGAAAGACAGATGAAACATTTCAGTTACTTTTTATAGAGAGTGACTCAGTTGTATATAATAAGGATTATTATTGTGATAAACTTGATCGAGGTTAGTCGGTTTTAACGTCATTTACTTTTGTACTCAGTTAATGTTTTTTTTATAGAATTATAATCACAAGTTTGTTCATACCTTAACAAAGACGATATATTTAAGCAATATTTGTTTTAGAAAATCATGGTAAAAGTATTTTTTTACAGCTGTTAAATCAACTTGTAAAATTTCGAAAAATTTTGATTCGAATATATTTTTTATATTAGTTAAAAGCAATAGTCCTTGGAGAATGTAAATCAATTTTTTTTTCAAACCGTTACTCATTTACCGAAAATCAGCTTCCGATCATTTTTTCTGCATCTTTAGCGACGGATCCTATGTACGAGTTCCACTTGAGATCAGGGGTGAGTTTAATAGACTCTCAATGGACGGAGCCTCCCCGAGGGGACATCCATTCATCCTGACTGGTGGTAGTTCAGTGTTTGATCGGCGACGATGGAATGTAATTAGTTATTTACATTTGCTTTTTTTCTATCTGCATTTATATACGTTACAAATAAATTTAAGCACAGGTGACTATTAAAAAATGAAGAATTTTCACGGATTTTGACGTTATACGGGGCTCTTTTTTTCCGTCCAAACCCGTGAATTTGTTTTGCCTATGCTAAGTCTCGATAAACCACCATATAAAATTGATTATTTTTTTTCATCTATAATGTTTAATGGGTTAAAATTATTCAACTTTTTAACAAGAAAAATCTCAAATTGATACTAATAATTGTTACAAAACATTGATTTTTTTAAAAGATGGAATGGCATGTCCCTAATTTGTATTTAAATATCTAGTATTTATTTCCAATTTTTCTACTTGAATTGTTCACCTATATTGAATACGATCCATTATCTCAATCTATAAAAGGCAGGATGTGTGTGTGTGTGTGTGTGTGTGTGTGTGTGTGTGTGTGTGTAACGAATGCACGGTCGCAATTTTCGACGGATTTGCACCAAAATTTACATGCACATGCTCCAAGTTAGCGGGAAGGCTAACACCGACTTTGTATTTCCCAAATCCCATCGATAGTGGAAATAATCGATTTTTTCATGCTTCTACGGCAGTTTTCATGTAGCTTGCGGCCTTTTCTACTGGCCAGAGTGAGAGCCTATAGCAGGCTGCCATGAATAGGCAGGAAGATTCTATTGGCTAGCGTGAGAGCCAACAGCTGACTGACACGAATATTAAAAAAAAAAAAAAATCGATAGCTGAATAGTGGGAAAAATTTAAATCTGCATGGCACTTTACTCCAGTTGGCTCATTCGCTTGCTTAAACTCAACGTTGATTCTGATTCTTCAGAACTGGGTTGGGTGTGAAAAAGTATTTGTTGTTAACATTCTTTTTTCATTCAGTTTTTCCAGTTACGAGTCCATTTTTAAAGCTGATCATTTTGTGTTCATTTTGTTTAGTTCTTTTTTGGTAACAGATTTAATGTTTAGTATAGAGCTTAGAAAAAATTCGCAGTGTGAGATAGGCAAGAAGTAAGGCATGTAGCAACATCAGCACGGCAAAGGGCACTCCTTTAAAGGCAAGCAAGGGGCAAAAATATTTAAAATCAAGTGATAGCGATTGCTGTATGAGTCGTACGATTTTTGAATCAAGCACGGGCAACGCCGGGCCATGCTGCTAGTTGTACATAATTATGTTACAATAAAATTTGTATTTTATATGAATACTACCTTATGAAAACTGAGATGTAGTAAAGTGGGGAGCCCTGTATCGGAGTGGTTATGATCCCCTTATACCAGCCCTGTCAACGACTATGCAATTATACATACATGCATACATACATATATATATATATATATATATATATATATATATATATATATATATATATATATATATTTACAATATGATGGACAAACATCGTATTACATAATAAAATCTCACACCACCAAATAATATTGCTCATGAAAACATTTATTATAAGATGATGGTATATTTATCTTATAAATAAAAGAATATCCTGAACATTTTACCAACATTGCTTGGTCAATTCCAATTTTGTTGTGAAAACATTAACTTGCATAATAAAATCTGAGAGAAAGAAAGAAAGAAGTTAAGCAAGGAGCGAACAAAGAAGAAAGAAAAAGGCGAACAGTAAGTGAAAAACAAAATAAAATAAAAGAGAGTGAAAGGAGGTAGAAATGAAAGAGAAAAAAAGAAAACGGAAATAAATGAAAGGAAAAGAAAGAAAGAAAGAGTGAAGTTGTAATTAAATATTAGTTAATAAATCAAAGAAAAAAGAAGTAGAAACAAAGAGTGAGAAGGAGAGAGATAAAAGATATAGAGAAAGAGATATAGATGGCGGGAGGATAGATAGATAGATAGATAGATAGATAGATAGATAGATAGATAGATAGATAGGCTAAAATAATGCGCAGTAAAAAAGAAAGAAAAGGAAAGGAAAGTATTAATAAAAGACAGAGATTAAAAAAAAATGAAAACAAAGAAATGAATTTTCGTATTCCGTAAAGCTGATCGTTGCAGAGTGACGAGATAGGCTGCATGCGATTGATATAAACCGGAAGCAGGTGACTAATGGCGTCAGATAATTCTGTGCCATTTGAGTGGCAGGTCGGGTAACGGGCAGGAAGAAAGGCAACTAAATACTCGAGCCGTTTTTGTTCCCACGCACATAGGAAAAAGAAAGAAAGATAGACAGAAAGAAGCTTCTGTCTTTTTAAGAATCTAGGATGGATCAGAGAGTATCGTCATTTTGTTACACCGATGACAAGTGCGTTAATGGCAGCCATGGCGATTTGTTTCTGATGCCGTTTGCTCTTAAGATTCTGGATATTTCCAGGGTCAGATGGATCTATCTATCTATCTATCTATCTATCTATCTATCTATCTATCTATCAGTGACTTCTTTCTTTGTTTCATTCTTACTTTCTTTCTTTTGTTATCTATCTATCTATCTACCTATCTATCTATCTATCTATCTATCATATCTATCTATTTCTATTTCTTTCTTTTTTTCCATCTATCTATCTATCTATCTATCTATCTATCTATCTATCTATCATACTGTTCTTTTTCTTTCACATTGTTTTCATCTATCTTTCATCTATCTATCTATCTATCTATCTATCTATCTATCTATCTATCACTTATTTCTTTGTTTCTTTATTTCTTTGTTTCATCCTTTCTTTCTTTTGTTATCTATCTATCTATCTATCTATCTATCTATCTATCTATCTATCAGTGACTTCTTTCTTTGTTTAATTCTTTCTTTCTTTCTTTTGTTATCTATCTATCTATCTATCTATCTATCTATCACTGACTTCTTTGTTTCTTTGTTTGTTTCATTCTTTCTTTCTTTTCAAACATTTTTTTTTACCGCGACTCATAGCAAAAATCACATTTTGCATTGCAAACCATTATACCTCCTTCTTTGATGTGCCCTAGGCGATCATGGCTTTCCACCTCGTCCTGTCTCTTGTAGATCTCAATAAGTTTTTTCTTTTTTGTTATTTCTCACAGACATTGTTCTGCTATCCACTTGCTTAAACTCGTTAAGTATGTCACTCGTTGCTTTCAGTTTGTCCCTTTTTCCCTCTATCCGCCCTGTGAGTATCAGATTTCTCAAGCCTTCTTTTCTCATTACGTGTCCCAGAAATTTCAGCTGCCTCTTCCTGGTGTTAAATATAAGTTTCTTCTTTGTTTGCATCCTCCCCAAAACCTCATCGTTGCTCACATGTTCGGTCCATTATCCCTAAACCAAAGACAAAATCTGGTTACTAGATTAATTTATTTAATATCGACAATTTATATGTATATTTCTTATGATCCGCACACATTTTGGTTTGCTTTGCTTTTCGGCATACCAACTTCAATGGGTTATTTAATGCCGACAAGATTTTTATTGCTGGTAATATTTTTTTCCAGAAATGTATTGCTGGTAATATTTTTTTCAAAAAATGTATTGCTGATAATAATTTTTCAAAAAATTATTGCTGGTATTAAAATCTATTTTTATACTTTCATAGTATTTTGACCCCTTTTGAGGGTTAACTATTTAACCATAGCTGAGACCCTGGCAGGTGCTACCATCCCTGGTAACATCAGCAATTAAGAGGTGGCTCCATGCTCTTCAAAACCTCCTAATCAAAGACCTTGATATCGGATGTAGTTTATAGTCCTACACAGAACGCGGATGTAGTTTATCGTCATACCCAGAACGGATATATTTTGTATGAATATAAAATTATTACTTTTAGAAAAACAAATTTAAAAGAAATTTCCTCTTTATATTAGGTGTCTCAAAAGAAGTCAATGTTTGCTTGCTAAGGTTATTGTTGTGGTAGGATCCACCTAATTTGCATAGTGGAGTACCGACCATATAAATATGGTTGGTACCTGGAAGAGAGGAAGGAATCAAGAGATTCAACCAGAGACTCTGCCCGACTGCGACTCAGTCAACACATTCTCCAGGAACGGTCTTACCAGGAATATACAAAAGACTATATGTAAATATTGTGTACACTTTCTTGTTTCAATACATTTTGTTTTAAGTACATTTTGTGTTGCATTATTATTCCATGCATTAGTCAAGTTTTAACAGTTATCATGTTTAACAATGTTCATGGAAGTTGCATTTTTAGATCTGTATCTGTTAATGTTGATAGTCCTCCTGTTCCTTCATCGTTCTACTTTTTTTTCCAATGATACAAGGATTCATTATTAAGGTTGTTTCTGAAATCTTCACATAGCACAAGTTACAAGTATTACAGGTACAAGTTACAAAAAAAACTACAAAAAAAAAAAAAACACACACACACACAAAAAAAAAAAAAAATCAAAACAAAGAACCGGTACTCGAATGCGGCATTGAGTTGAGAAATTCACTTTTAGACCTGACTTAACAGCGTTCACCGACAGAACGCACTGCACACCTTCGCAGCTAAGTTTTGGTGCGAGTTCGCTTTGTGAGAGAGAACTAACGTCACTTAGTCCACAACGTGTTTAACTCTCTCTTTCTCTCTACACATATATATATATATATTTAAAAAAATAAAATATAATACGTGCTTACCTCAGTGAAAAACTGGCGATGATTTATGAGTTGTGCAACATTTCGAGTTTATATTCTGCACTTTGCGCACACTTGCGTATTTTTTCTTTCTTTTTTTGTTGCGACCCATTTTATTTATCTCGCGACCCGCTGAAGATCTGGGACCCACAGTTTGAAAAACCCTGCTCTAGAGAATAATAGTCTACCTTACTATTTATCCTAAAACTAATGGTAGAAAAATGGATGAATGTCTTTTTCCAGTGCATTAGTGTGATGTAAACGCAGCAGTCTAGGCTAGGATTTGAACTCGATTCGCCACTTTCATATTCCGTAGCAATAAAGGCTGCACTAATCGCAGTTTTTTTATTATCTTATACTAGATCTAATAAAGAGTGTGGCAAAATACCTGGTAAGACATTAGTGACAATGGTGTTCGGCATCTTGTAAATGTCTTATCATTTCTCGTTCTTTCTTTCCCCATTGTTGCATCTATTTCTCTCTCTCTCTTTTCTTTCTTTCTTTCTTTCTTTCTTTCTTTCTTTCTATCTATCTATCTATCTATCTATCTATCTATCTTCTTTCTTTCTTATTCTGTTTTCTATATGGATCTGTTTATCATTCTTTTGTTTTGTTTTGTTTGTTTCTTTCGTTTTTCTTTCTTTCTTTATCTATCTATCATTGACTTCTTTCTTTGTTTCATACTTACTTATTTTTTTTTCTTTCTTTTGTTATCTATCTATCTATCTATCTATCTATCTATCTATCTATCTATCACTAACTTCTTTCTTTGTTTCAATCTATCTATCTATCTATCTATCTATCTATCTATCTATCTATCTATCTATCTATCGCACCATGTATAAATCTTTTATGTACTTTATACACTGTATAAAGTACATATATACCATGTACTTTATACTATAAATCTGTTAATATTAATTATAAACTCTACATAATATTAAATATTCTCGTTAATATCTTAGATCATTTTCGTTGAGATCTTCTTTTATCTACTTTCAGTGATCAACCATAATTCTTCACAATTCCCTTTCCTTTGTACTTCTTACCAATGTTTGTCTTTTTACTAATCGCAACCACACTCCTTGCTCTTTCTTTCATTTACGCAACATCTTTAGGTCAAGTTACACATTCTTTCCCTCTGTCTCAATTGCCTTTAATATGGCCTGTGAGTATCAAATTTTCCAAAAACATTTTTTCGTCATTATATGTCTCAGAAATTTCATTTCTCTCTTTCTCATTTACGTATGATTGTGTTTTTAGTTTCCGTTTTCCTTAAAGCTTCTGCGCGTTTCACATGTTTCGTCATTCTCATCATCCTTCTGTGCAACCACATTACTGTTCATCTGTGTCAAAATTGAATAACATTCACTGCCACATATAGGAATCTTGTTATTACATAATAGCTCAGCACAGTTTTCTTTGTTTGTAATGGAATTTTCTTGTTTCTTAATACTTCGCTTAACTTTTGAAAGGCGTCTTTTGCTATTCCAATGCAACTTCGAATTACGGTGTCACTTTTTCACGCCATCCTTTAAAATACTTCCCAGATATTCAAGCTTCTCTACTTGTTTGATCACCAATTCGTAGATTGCATTTTCGGCTATTTCCCTTCTTTTATAATTAAGGTTCACCCAATATAAGACCCAAGGACCACTCAAAGTAGAGGATTACTGAAGAAGCTTATTATCGGTAAGAGTAAGAGGTAAGGAGTGCAGTTCATGAGGATATGTTAAAAAGATAACGGTAAACACTAGACTTGAAGAGGTTGAGATTATAGTGATCGGGATAAAGACCCCTTGAGAGTCTGTTTCACAAAGTAGCAATTCCTCGGAAGAAGCTGTCTGAGTGGAACTTCTTCCTTCTTCGTTATTAATGGAATACAAAGTGAATGGGGATGATTCGTGATATGGCAGGTCTTAGCTGTGAAGGTCTGAACTAGTGCAGCAGCGCGTAGAACATTTGCCATGGAAATAGCGATAGAGTAGTGATAGGCTTGTGAGGTTTCGTCTGTGTGAAAGGCGTTTGTAGGGTGGAAAACAATTCATCATCCACAAAGGTGCTCAAACGATTTTGATCTCTATCAAGACTGGAATGTGAGGGTTGGGCAGCTCCAGCCCATATATATATATATATATATATATATATATATATATATATATATATATATATATATATGCGCAAATTAACTGAAACAAAGCGAATAATTCCGTTATTATTTACTTTTATATATAAATATTCTGTTTATACGTTATTTTTATAGATACAAATAATTAAGTAAATGCTCTGTTTATAATAAACAGTATTAATTGTTTTTTTTACAGTAATTTGACTTCGCTAACCAGACGCTTCCTTTGTAGCTAAATGGTATAGCCCGTCAGGCTACATGACGGTTCAGTGTAGGACATAGGTTCGATTCCTGTTGGAGGACTCCTATTTTCCTTGAGATTTGTCGGACAATCAGACCCGTAAATGTTATTAGTACTGTTTATTATAAACAGAACATCTACTTAAATATTTGTATCTATAAAGATAACGTAAAAACAGAAATTATATTAAAATAATTGTCGGACTTAGTCCATTTCCTATATATATATATATATATATATATATATATATATATATATATATATATATATATATATGCGTGCGTGCGCCAGTGTCCCTTGATTTAAATGCGAGAAAGATGTCAAATTATGTTGTAACTTGAAAGTTCGACGGCCTTTCACACTAGAAAGATGGAATCACCTCAATTTCTTTTACATCCAGTGTGAGTCTGCCTCACACTCCTTAAACTTAGTAAATATTTTTGGAGGTCGGAATTAACAGAGAAAGAAAAAGAACGTAAACGAAGAAAAATATTTAGAAATGGTGCTTGTGAATTTCAACACATATCCGACTGGGGTCAGTTTAAACTGACACCTTTTTTCATATATTGTAACATTTTGTTACAATATATGTATAACAGTGGGGAGCTATGGAAGAAAGATATAGTTTTCCCATTTGTATTTACCCCATTATGGGAATTATCATATCCATGATATAATAACACTGCATTTCAAGGACTGAACAGAATGTCTGAAAGGAAAAAGAATGTCAAACATGCTTTGTTTCCAGAGAGACTTTTATGCCACTAAGAGTTACACAAAACATATTTTTTATTAATATAAACAAACGCCAGACTGCCATAGTTCTCGATTTCTTTAATGAAGAGCGTTGCGTTAGCGGAGACGGCTTCTGTTTAGAATGACCCTCTTTCTCAACAGTGCCCAACCGAAATTATCGAGAGCATAAGCAAACAGTGTCTAAGGTAAGTATAAGAAATATTCATTATTTCCTCAAATTTAAATTTGTTACAGCAGACTATAATTTGACATTTATCAAAATTGAAATGCGTGGAATTAGAAAATTATTACCACAAATTGTAACGGGACAGAAAGATCTATTCTTCCCATTTTTATTTCCCCCATTATGGGCATTATTATATCCATGATATAATAACACCGCATTTCAAGGGCTGAACAGAACAGCTAAATGGAAAAAGAATGACAAACATACTTCCTTCTCAGAGACACTTTTGTACTACTAAGAAATACACAAAAATATATATATATATATATATATATATATATATATGAAGAAATATAGTTTTAAGATGTGCTATACTTATGAGATAAAGTGATCAATATCAGAGATAGACCGTATGTAAATTTAAATATAAAAGTGAACATTTAAATCAGCACTCAGAGGCGGCAGGCTGTTTGATGCAATCGTCAGGCTGCCTGAAACAGCCTGCCGCCTCTGAGTGTTGACTTCAATGTTCACTTTTTTATTTAAATATATATATATATATATATATATATATATATATATATATATATATGTATGTATGTATGTATGCAAACTTCATTAAATATGACAGACAAGGTCCTTTGAGCAAGTTTTTTATATAATTTCTCATATGATCTTAATGTTTTGTTTTCGGTAGATAAATTCTACAAAAACTGTTTTCCAAGCGATTTCGGCTATACATTTAGCCGTTGTCAAGGATGAAATATATTTACTATTGACTGGAAATGGATTGTGGGATGTATGCATTTAGTATTATAGCATCTTTTATTTTCAAAACACAGTCAACATATTATGTGCAGTTTTTGTATAATTTATTTACTGAAAAGAGATCATATGAGAAATTAAATAAAAACCTAATCAAAGAATTTTGTCTACCATAAATAATAAAGCATGAAAGAAGGATTGCTATCTGAATACACAATATATATATATATATATATATATATGCATGTGTGTGTGTGTGTGTGTGTGCGTGCGCGCGCCTGTGTGTGTTTGTGTGTCCCGCAGAGAAAAATATATCATATGTATCTACACAGAATGCAAGGAGAAACAAAAAGGAAGGGTTTTACATTTAATATGGAGATACTTCTGTGTCTGAAGAAGCCATGTTTAGGACACTAGATTCAAACGAGTCGGATTCAGGCGAATATATATTTTACGAAGGAGAAACTGCGAGTATTGGGTTTTCCCAATTTGAGGACTGCTAGCTGGAGTTTGTTTCTGTATCTTGGAAAAATGTATTCCCAAAATGAAACGACACCATGGACTCGTATGCTGCTGAGGAGGCAGATTTAGCCTTAGCCCTGGCCTAGGTAGGGGTGGAGCTATAGAAAGCAAACTTTCTGTTTGGTTGGTGTAAACAAACTGAGATTGACTGTCGCTGTAGTCACTGTATGGAGTGACGTCACTAAGCAACTGTCAAGCGAGTAACGTAACTTATCAACATCAAAGGGAGATAAGCGCCTTCTATATCCCTACATATGTATAATTCTTATTTTCTTGAATATAAATTTTAAAAAATTAAAAAAAGTAGTTCGTATTTTCTTGAATTTAAATGAAGACATGGAAAATTTCCAAAATATTTTAGATAAATTTTCATTTAAAAAAATCATAGTTTATAATTATAATTTAGAGATATAAAAAAAAAAGACCTCAGAAAGATAAACGTAAAAAAAAGCTTCTGTTTAAACTGCCTCCAGAATGACACTGGCGCCATCTTTTTTTCCATATATTATGACCATTTTTATGACGTATTTTGTTGATTTGAGATTAAAAAGAGATTTGGAAATTTTCCAACATTTTAATGAGATTTTCACTTTTAGAAATTATAGTTTAGATTTAACTCTTTTAGATCTTTTTTTTTTTTAATGCAGTTGTTTCCCACGGTTCTATCCTTGAGCCTAAGTCATTCCTAATTTTCATCAATGACCTTTCTGAGGTCATCTGCTCTCAGCTCGGTATCTATTTTGATGACACAACTGTTGACTCCTGCCTTAATATTAAGTTTGATCGGTTCAAAAAGGTCAAATTGGCAGCTAATATAAAATATTATCGACAATCTGTTATTAACTGGAGCAAGGAATGGCTTGTTAATTTTAACGCCTGCAAAACGAAACTGCTTTCTTTTAATCACCTGGGAGAAGCCTTTTTGCTATACATCAGCATAGCTGATGCTAAATTCCAGGAGAGGGACTCCTTGTACCTTCTCGGGCTAACGTTTTCCGATAAATATTATACTGAATCGTTTGTTAGGTATGTTGCTAGAAAATCTGGTACACTGTCTTGTGCCAGAAAAATTTTCTCTCCAGAATCTATACTACATATTTATAAGTTTACTATTCGTACTCGTTTTGAATATTGCTGCTACATATGGAAATTCTTGATAAAATCCAAAGACGAATCTGAAATGTTATTGGTCCTGATCTGGCATCTCGGATTTAGTCGCTTACCAACCGCCGTAATGTAGCTGTCCTGTACCATTTCTATAAATACATTCATGGTATTTGTTTCTGCTATAGTACATAGATATTAGGACTTTAAGCACATTACTAGATTGGCGGCAAGGTCTCATCATTTTACAGTTTCAAACGGCTAGATGCAACCTAAGTTCTATGCTAACTGTTTCTTCTATCGCACGCCTAGTTTGTGAAAATCACTTTCGACTTCTTGCTTCCCAATTAAATTTAATCTTCAAAATTTTAAATGCAAAGTCAATCGCTATCTTCTGTCATCTTATTACCTGTTCTTTTATTGCTCTCTCTCTCTCTCTCTCTCTCTCTCTCTCCTTAATAGTGTTTTCTTTTTCTCATATTCTTTCACATTCAGTAACCCCTTACCTCTTAATTTCTATGCTAATAGTTTCTTTTATAGCACTTCTCGCTTGTGGAACTCTCTTCCGGCTTCTTGCTTCCCAGTCAGCTTTGATATTCGAAAATTTAAATGTAATGTCAATCGTTATCTTCTGCCTTCTTAATTCCTGTTTTTTACTTGTCCTTTTTTCTTAATAGTTTTTTATTTTCCCATTTTCTAACACTCAGTAACCCCTTATATCTTAGTGGCTTTATTGCCTTGCTTGGAGTGAAATGATTACAAAAAGATATATGGCAAAAAAAAAAAGAAGGTGAAAGGTTAAACTGACGTCATGAGGAGAGGAATATTTCCTGTCATTTGCTTTTCGTTCGTCAATGATATGAAAAGAAAGAGATACCGAAAAAAGTAAAGCTACTTTTGGCATCAGCTTATACTGTAAGCAAACATGTTGAAATATTCGACTTTACAATCTCCCATCTTTATATATAACGATATCTTTGCTAACGAGATCCGATGTTTATCGGAAGCACCTTCATCCTTATCATTCGTCTATATCCTCTTGACAAACAAACACTAAAACTTTGAGACAGATGTTGGGAGAAGGAATTAAGTGAACGAGACACTTAAGAATAAGCAGTTGGGGAAATTAAGAAGACAAACAAGCAGTTAAGGGTTAAATGGAGGTGGGGAGGACGCACCCACACACAATCAGACGCTACGACACAAAGGGAGATGATATATATATATATATATATATATATATATATACATATATATATATATGTATGTATGTATATTCCTATAAACGTTATTTTTATTGGGTACAGACTGAGTTGGTAACCCTGTATTTCCTTTTTCTTAAACAGTGAAATTAATAACAACCGGCCTAGATCGAGACGTCCTACTAAAGAGAGATTGGTCTTCTCGACAAGAATCGAACCTGTATCCTTTTTTTTCCATCAGGAAAGCCATTCATATAGCCGAAGCGAACCTCCGCTAATTTTGCAACGGAAGACCATCTTGCAAAAGCAAAGTCTGAATACCATATATATATATATATATATATATATATATATATATATATATATATATATATATATATATATATATATATATATATATATATATATATATATATATACATTTCATTGAATACGACACACAAGGTGCTTTGATTTAGTTTTTTACACAATTTCTCATGTGATCCAATACTTTTTTTCTTTTCAGATGATAAATTATATAAAAAAAACTGTCCGAATGTTCTTTTTACCCGAGCGCTTTCGGCTATACATTTAGCCATTTTCTAGGTTGAAATATATTAACTGCTAACAAGAAATAGTTTGTTGCGTGCATTTTCAAAAAATGGTCAAGATATTTTGCCCATGTTCATAGTTTTAAAATGGTTAAATGTATAACCGAAAGCGCTCGGATAAAAATAACATTCCTACAGTTTTTATATAATTTATCACCTGAAAAGAAAAAAAATTAGGTCACCTGAAAAATTGTATAAAAAACTAAATCAAAGAACCTTGTCTGTCGTATTCAATGAAATGTCCATGAAAGAAGGATTGCTGCCTAAATAGATACACACACACACACACCTATATATTTATATATATAACATGGAGAAAATAATAACTAAGCACAATAAAAATACTAAACAAAGCCAATATCAATTACAACAATAGCAGTAACTAACAGCAAAATAATGCCATTAGATGTAATTGCAGAAACAAAGAAAATTGACCACTTAACAATAAATGCTTACCCAATAACATGATATACAAAGCCATCGTAAATAATAACTTTAACAAAGACGAAAAAATTACATAGCGGTCACAGAAAGAACTTTTAAAGAAAAATATTATAACCACAAAATGTCATTCAAAAGAAAAAATACACCCTATCAAAATATATACATATGGCGCCAAAAAGAAAACAATATCCCCACCAAAATCAAATGGGAAATTATAAACAGAGCAGCCCTAAAGAATATTAACAGAAAAATTGTAAATTATGTTTAGAGGAAAAAGTAGCAATAATTTGTTTTAAAAACTATAATAAACTCTTAAAGATAGAAACTGAAATAATGGGCAAATGTAGGCATATAAATAAATATTTACTTTGTCATCTAAGCACTAACTAAAAATAAACAAATAAATATAAATAAAACAAATAAAAACTTAAAAAGAAAAATGATACAAACTTTTAATGAATAAATAAATAAATAAATAAATAAATAAATAAAAGAAACAAATATAATATGAATGTAATTTCTTAAGCAAATAAACAAACCCCAATTAAAGTACGCACCTATGCATATATATGTGGACATGTGCACACACACAAAGTCATAGACAATAAACAAACCTAACCCACCATAATTAATGCCTAAATATATAACACTAAGGCAAAAACAAATAAACTACTAACCATTAAATAAAAATAAAAATGAAACATTAAATAAACGATAACTTATGATATAAGCAGACACTTATTTTAATTACTGTTGTGGACCCAGAATAGGGTCCAAAAGAAAACTGGAACTCAGCAATTTAGTGAAAACAGATTATTAACAAAAAGAACGAATACAAAAGTGTTGCACGTCCGTCTGATGGCTAAGTAGAGTAGTCAACTCGTCAATGGTAGACAGCAATATTTAACAGTCCCCCCCCCACGAGGAATGTATGTGGCACAAGGCCGAGTTTAACGTGGGTTTCTCCGAGCCCGTAGGCTCGGCCAAAAATATACCCTTTGAACCCGCCTAGACGGGTTCAGGGCCTGTCTACCTCCCTTCGGCAAAAGCTTCGTCTGAGTTCTTCTCTGCCAAAGCCGTACACAGAAATCGGACACTGCGGGTCAACTGTAGACAGCGATATTTAGTTACCCCCCTCCCCCTCCCCCCACGAGGGTTACACGTGGCATAAGGGCGGTTAAACGTGGGATCTCCGAGCCCGTAGGCTCGGCCAAAAATAAATAATCCCTCTTCGGCGGGGGCTCGTCCGGGTTTCTCTCCGCCCGAAGGCAGAGAGTTCGACTGTTAGCTGTAACAGGTCAACTGTAGACAACTCTCTTGAGAAGCATCTCTCCGTATATATAGTAATAGGACGAGTCCATTTAGTTCATAAAGGTAGGTCCCATAACAATTACATACACTACTTAACAATTACATATACGTGTGTGGGTGCAGTGTGCGTGCGGTGCATACGTAGGTATGCGGGAATGTGTACCATATATATATATATATATATATATATATATATATATATATATATATATGTGTGTGTGTGTGTGTAAAAATGATATTTAAAGAATATTTAATTTTACCATTTATTCACTAGTCTATTTATTATTAACAAAGTACATACTTAAGTTTACATGTACCCGTGTATGCGCATTTGTAAATAAGTCTGCGTAAACAAGTCCGCATATGTATGGCTATATACGCACGCGAATAGATACGTGTATATATATACACAGGCGTATAATTACAGACATATGCACATAAATTCTAGCAACAATGTCATTTTTTAAAAATCGGTATCACCCCAGGCAAGGCAGTAAAGTCACTAAGATACAAGGTTACAGGGTGTGGAAGAATTAAAAACAGAAACATTAATAATGAGAAGAAAGAGAAGAGAGGTGGACAGTCGATAGCGATTGACATTGCATTTAAATTTTTGCAGATTAAAATTGGCTGGAAAGCATAGTGCCGGGAGGGAGTCCCACAAGCGAGAAGTACGAGAAAAGAAACTATTAGCATAGAATTTACGGCTACATCTAGCCTGTTCAAATGTAAATTGATGAGATCTCAACACCAGTCTAATGTTGCGGTTAATTTCAAAAACTTTAGGTACCATAGCAAAGAGCTCATTCGAACAATTGCTATGAAAGTATTTATAGAAAAGACACAGAGAGGCAAACATACAGCGGCGGGAAAGTGACAGGAGCTGAGCGGCCAGATCAGGACTAATAATATTGCTGATTCTTCTTTGGATTTTATCAAGGAGTTCAAGGTAAATAGCAGGAGCACCGGACCAAATGAGGCAGCAATATTTTACGTTAATAACGTAAATATAAATCTAACCTCCTACAATTAATATCACCAAAACCAATTAAAAAACGAACTAATAACCCCGTTAACATATATAAATATGTGTATGTATACATGTGCGTATATGTGTGTGTGCATATGTATGCATTTGTGATCATGTGTATGTATAAGTATTTACCCTTTAAGCATTGACATTATTGGTATCGCGCGCGCACACACACAGAGACACACACACATACATATATATATATAATTATATATATGCATATGATGATAGAGCAGGATCAAAAGCACACTAAATCTGCTATATACACAAGTATATATATATATATATATATATATATATATATATATATATATATATATATATATATAGTTTATGCAAACTTAGGTAATCCGTAAGGGTAGACCCGAGGAGGATGATAACCAGAGAGCTCAATGTAAAATTCAGAGCAGATATGTTTGAATAAAAAACAGACCACGTTAAGATTCCATGTAATAAGCTATTTCACCATAAACCCTTTAACAGGGTTCTGGATCATCAGACTTTACTTCCAAAATATATATCAAATATATATATATATATATATATATATATATATATATATATATATAAACGAAAAAAAAGGACAACATGATTACGACGCTCATCCGTGCAGACGCCCGATGAAGAGCACACACATACACAGAGAAAATTCACACAAGTGCTAAATGCATATAAAAAAGAAAAAAGTGAAAACATAAGAAGTAAATTGCTCATACCTCACTGAATAGTGCGCGAACAGATCCGTCTACGAAACTCTCGAGTCGGGTTGCTGATCAATCAGATAAGTGACAAATTTTACTCACATCAATCTAACACACACACACACACACACACATATATATATTAAGAGAGAGAGGTGGTGAAAAAAAAAATTCGTAAATATCTACAAAACAGAATCTATACATGCTGTATTAACAGAATGTAGATTTTCTGCCAGTGCTAGACGACGATATATCAATATAACGGAAGTATATTGATTGTTAGGGTAAAATATTTTGGAAAGGACCAGATTCGAGAAATTCTAGGAAGATACATGCCATCAATCCTTTGAGAGGTGATCTCATTGGTAATCCAAATTTTTGTTTGTAAAAATCATTATTAAATGTGAAGTAGTATTGATTAGTGATGCGACGGCAGATTTTTATTATATTAGCTGCTGGTAGAGCGAGCTTTATCTTTCATTTTGTTAGATGACTCTTGAGGAGATTTAGGCATTTTTCAGCTGCGACGTTGCCATAGAAGGATTTTATATCTACACTGGTCATGCGTTTGTCGATCATGTTCATTTCATTTAGTTAATCAACCAGGCTGGCTGAGTTCTTTATATGAGATGGACTGGTTGCTCCAAGGAGAGATGTTAGAATTTTTGCTTTGGCTTTCGCTAGTCTATTGGGATGAGGGTGCTGTCTTTTGCTGGGATACCAGTTTTGTGGGGTTTAGGGAGACCGTAAAGTTTGGGTGTTCTAGGGTGATATTTTATGAGTCTATACTACGATTAGTTTTAATTTTTAATTAGTTTTCTGATTTCCTTGTTAAATGTTTTGTGTTTCGGTAGTTATTTTTTGTTCGTTTATTTTTTCGTACGTGTTTGCATCCTTGAGAAGTGAGTTAAATTTTTTCTATGTATGTATGTATGTATGTATGTTCATGATCTCAAACCCCCTCCCTTATCAAAGGGACTAATGTGGATTTCCTTATTTCGCGTAAGGTTCTTTAGTGCATTTAGGTGTCTATAGCGTCTCTAGTGGTAATGTATTTTCGTTGTTGGTTTCTATAGTAGCAGTGATTACGCCTTGAATGAAATCTTTAGTGAATTCGGAGTAGTTTTGCTCATGAGTTTTTATTATACTGTTTACTATGTCCCTTTGCGGATTCCAGTGACAAATTTTAATCCAAAGCTTACCGTTCTCTATTGGAAAGCTTTATATTTGATAGATTTTCTATTAGATTAGGGTTTCCAACACAACTTGCTGTTACTGCATAGGTTGTTGAGTTTTTATCTCAGTTTGTTGTTTTGATTGTCACTTATTTGTTTGATAGTTTGATGTAGTTGAATCATTTCAGGCATTGTTACAACGTACTTTTTGTGGAGTTGCATGCGTATGCTAGAAAAATGTGATGTGAACACTATTTTGTGTGTGAAATGTGGGATGACTCTTTCATCAGTGCATTTCAGTAAAAATATTTTTCATTTTCTAAATGACTTGGCCGATGTTAAGAGTTTTCGTTATATTCTTTAACAGTTTTGGTGTTTTTCCATGTCGACGGTATGATATATATATTTATATATCAAGAACAGTATTGGGGAAATTGTATAACAAAATGGGAAAAGTTTACTTGTGACGCGTTTCTCATCATAACAATAAAATAAAATCCAGCATAGTCATCGGATTCTGCATAGGAGCACTAAGAATATGCAGTCCGGATTATTTACCTGAAGAGGAGAAATACATTGAAAATACTTTCAAACTTCTTCATTACCCTAAGTTTTTTATATTCAATGTGAAAGAAAAGCCCCACAAAATATCTTTGGAGGTATGTATCAGGTGCACCAGACCATACCTGACCAAATATGGGAGAAATATTCAATGCACAGACGAATGCGTAAAAATGAATTCCGCCGAGAAAATTGTCTGGCACGACACAGAGAATCAACTTTTTTAGCAGGAGACTTGGAAAATGATCAATATAATCACTACAATTCAGAGGAAAAAGTAAGCACAAGAAGAAGCAAAGAGTTACTCTACTGGAGTTTAGCATCAGCCATGTTGATGGTAGTCAAAAAAGGTTCCGTATGGAATGGATAGCATCTCGGATTGAGGAATCGGAGAGCCGAGTTCGAATTCCAGTCGAATCCATTACATTCACTTACGTTTTAATATCCTTGGCAAAGGTATGAAATCTCTTCTTCTCCCCGCCAGCTATGGGTAAATAGCAGGACAGACCAGGTTATATAATCTTGGATGGCAACTGGTCAACCGCAGAAAGAAATGGCAACCTCATGCGGGAAAAAATTTGCCTCGTCAGTCATGTATCGAAAGATACATGATCGCATAAGTGTATATCACGCATGTCACATAACTGACTGGTGGTGATTAAATGAAAGCAGTTTTGTTTTTGGAGGTGTTAAAATTTGCAAGCTATTCCTTGCCCCAGTTAACCAGTGATTGAAGGTCGTTTTCGAGAGCAGCTTCTAGTTTTACTTTGCCGGACCTATCAGATTTGCTACTAAGACATGAGTAAATACCCGTGTTATCAGCATAAGTACCTAGTTGGTGACTGTTGTCATCGGGAAGGCTGTTGATGAAGATAAGAAACAACACAGCTCCTAGGATACGGCACTGGGAGACCTGCATTAATGTGAAATGATCTAGAAAATGAGAAGGAATAAAAATCCATCACTTCTTTAGAAATTGCTTTGTTTACCTTAGGATACGAAAGTGAGCAGTTATGTATATTTCGTGAGTCAGGGAAAGATTTGTGTTTAAACATACTATTCAACTTAACATGGTCATCGTCACACTTTGTGTCTGTAATGTCTAAAGCATGTCGGATCTAACGACGGTTTCCTCCTGCTCAGGTTTGTATCCTGCCGGAGAGCACATATCTTTTTTAGTCATTGGCGTGTTTATTCAAAGAGTAAGTACGTACAAATTCGCCTTTCTTTCAACCGTGCTTAGGCAGAAAATCTCCGCCTGTTGCCGAATCAATCGGGTTTCGATCCCGGCTTGAAGCAATCGGCTGTCTAGCCACACTCATGAGCTGTGAAAAAGCGAAACAGTCTGTCTGTGGATGACATTATATAAGAACCCGAAACAATTAAATTCGGTTGTGCAAAGAGCGAATTTGTAAACAATGATTATTACTACTAATATTACAAGGCTCTTCCCCTTCCCAGAATTGTGCTCTCTCAGTCATTGGTGTGTTTATTCACAGAATAAGTACGTAAAATTTTGCCTTTATTTCAGCCGTGCGCGGATGTGGGGAAAAATCTCCGGCATCGATCCCGGCTTGAAGCAATGAGATGTCTAGCCACACTGATCAGCTGTGATAGAGCGAAACAGTCTGTCTGTGGATGACAATATATAAGCACCCGAAAAACTTAAATTCGGTTGTGAAAGGAGCAAATTTGTAAACAATGATTATTATTACTAATATTAAATATATGTTATGTAGGAAGAATCTGTTCTGAAAAATGTGCATTCGAAATCTTGGTTTTAAACTGGGTTTGAACACAAACCTTAGTAAATACCGAAGCGTCTCGTCCACGAGACCGCCCCAAGAGTTAATTGAGGGCGGGAACGATGGATATATCAGAAACGAAAACAGGATTGAGTGACAGGAAGATTTCCAGAGACATTCAGGCAGATAGACAGATAGACAGACCAACAGAAAGACGTGTAGACGGTGAGATAAGTAAATGGCGCCATCTCTGACAGCTTCGCTCATCACTTGGAGCGATGGTAGAAGATCGTGGGTTCGGGTGGGGTGTAATGTTGTTATGCCACTTTAAGTTCCCAAGTGGGTACTGGAAGCTTTTATTACATTCATCACCTACCAGGTGCTCTCAGCTGTGAAAACACGGGCGAACACTCACATAGACAATCAGAAAGACACACACACATACGCACACATACACACACAGATGCACGCACACACAGACGCACGCGCTCACACTCACACGGGCGTTGCATACCGTCTCAGAGACTGACATACGAGTATATATCGTCACACAAATAAATTTTATGCCTCCCACTTCAACAGATATACGCGTGGAAAAGCACGCAAACACATACACAGACACACAGACACACACACACACACACACGCGCGCGCGCACGGGTGTTCACACACATAAAATTGTGCATACAAATATTATTTGCATACGTTGAAAATAGACACTTTAAAAACAATAATGCACATACACACACACACAAGCACCCAAACTTATGTAAGTACACATAAACACACAGGTATATACACACACAATACAACCAAACACACATCTGAACATTATATACATAAAGGTAGCAAACAAACGCACTCAGAAACAATTACACACACATGCCCATGTTCACACACTTACGCAGAGCAACATAAAAGAAAAACACACACGTGCGCATAAAGACACGCACATATGTCTATATGTATGTGGATGTTATGCGTACAACTTTAGCAAATAGACGCACTTGATAGCAATCACACACGCATGCAGACACACTCCCAAACACACACTTACGTGCGCCCACATTCATATACATACACACACATATGGACATATGAACATTATATATGAACAATAACAAGTACACAGATATACACACATACGTACACACATGTACAAGCACCCCGATTAAGTACTCACACATGAATATGCACACATACACATAAGTACAATGTCGCAAACTACTACATGTACGACTACATAAATACACACGTACATGTAGAAATGCACATATAAGAATCTTATACATGAAACTATGAAACAGATGCACTCAAAAGAAATCCGTTATTCACACACACACACACACACACACACACACACACACACACACACACACACACACACACACACACACACACACACACACACTGGGCCCTTCGACGTGAGGCAATGGTTAGAAAATTTGACGTGCTTGGTCAATTACGACTGAATAGTGAGTTCGATCCTCACTGGGTTCCCCACACGTTCGGCCTTGCGCCACATCTAAGCTGAGCTTAGAAAATCACCATCCACGCACATATAAGCAGAAACACGCACAAGCACCCAGACTTACGTACGTCCCCATAAATACATATACACACATATATGGACATCATTTTTTAGCCATGTGTAAACACACTCAAAAGCAAGCACGCACATATGTAAATTCAAATAATAACACACACACACACACACACACACACACACTTCAAATGTTCTCAGCAAGCAAAACCAAGAAGTGATTATTAAAAATTCGGGCATTTGGTCAGATGTTAGAACAGGAGTCAGGCCGGTTACTTTTCAGCACCCTCCCTATGTCCGCACACATAAATACGACCGTATATTGTTTCCATATCAATAGACTGCTTTTCTGATCAACAGTTAAAAAATCAAAGTAAGGTGCTGAAAAATGGGATAACTTCGTTCGAAACAAAGAAAAGAGTGCTGGATTGCCACATGCTATCCATCCTCTTATGTAACAGTGAATGTTAGACAATCTTCCTACGGGAGTCATAAAGAAAATGGCCACAGAAAGAACATTTATACTCAGAATCAGGAAAAGACAGCTGACATTCCTTGAACACATAATAAAGAAGGAAGGCTAAAAAAAACCTGGACATATTGAGGGCAAGAGAGATAGGGGAGGTCGGCGAGCTACTTAACTGATGGGCTTAAGAGAGTGAACGGCAGAACAGGGTGTGGGGGCCTTAGCAAAGGCAGAAAAAATGTTAAGGACCACAAAGGATAGGAAGTTGTCGAGAGCCATGATCGCCTTATGTCCCGAAGGGACACGGTACATAGATGAAGTTAAGAAATTGATTTTTGTGTTTGATATTTTTACTTATATATCAGCTGATGCTAAGTACTTAGATGGGTGACTGTTTGGGGATACCAGGTGCTGTATGTTTGGATCTGGTGGTGACATAATGAATGGTGACTCGGAATTCTTAATCGGAGAGCCGAGTTCCAATTCCCGTTGGGTTCGTTATTTTCACTTATGCGCAAGTGCTCTTAGCAAAGGTCTGAATACACCTCTTCTCCATCAGCTATGGGTTAATTCGTAAAACTTGTATCACTAAACCATTATTACCTCCAAAAAACAAAAATTGTACAATCTAAAATATTTTCTGGCTTTAAATAACCTGCAAAGAGTTGATAAGCCGTAGAAAACAAATAAATCAATCAATGAAATCTTCATATCTATCTATCGACTTGGGTTATTCTTATCTTTCTATCTCAATTTCCACATGTCTATCCGCCTTTCTGTTTCAAATCTTTATCAACGCCTCTTTTAATCATATCTACTTGTCTCTTATTTTCTGGATTTAAATAACCTGCATGCGTTGATAAGCCGTAAAAAAACAATCAGTCAATGAATCTTTCATTCAACTTTTTTTTAAAACCCCTTTTCTTGTTCTCAATTTCTTTAACACTCGCTTTTTGGTAAGGGTCAACGTGACTAGTTCGATCAAATATAGATCTGCTTTGTTAAATTTAAATGTAACGTTGCACTAAATGCACTTCTTTATCTATACGCCGTGTCTTTTCAAGGCATGAGCGACATCTCCCTGTCCTTTGTAGCTCTTAGTAAAGGTTGTTTTTTTGCTACGTACCCTAATCCCTGTCCTCCCACCCATTTACAAAAGCTCCTTAGGTAGTTTGTGCGCTGCTTTCCTTGGTTCCTCTTGTCGTCAGTATGTCTTGTGAATGTCAAATTTTCCAAGCCATCTTTCCTCATTATGTGGTCTAGATATTTCAACTGACTCTTTTTGTTGCTACCTACAAGGGTCCTTTTAGTTTCCATTTTCTATAAAAATTCGTCGTTGCTCACGTATTCAGTACATGCTATCCTCAGCATCCTTCTGTAGAACTAAATGTTGCCATGAGATGGTCGAGTATTCACTGTCATATTGGAGTATCGATATGACGTAACAGTTCAGAAGTTTTTACTTTTTTTTTTCTAATGAACTTTTCTTGCTATTTAATTCTTTACTTCGCTTTTGGAAAGTATCTTTTGCTATAACAACGCGTCTTTGGATTTTGGTGTCGCATTAAAACACTTAATAGCTGTTGACATTTTTGCATTGGCATTTCGCACCTTCCGTTGTTTCTATGACTCACGAAGAGTCGGAATCTTGGACAGAACCATTCTAAAAAAATCCGTTTTTGCGAAGAGGAAGATCAACAAAGTTAATAGACACAAAATCCTTATACTCTTTAACAATACTCCGACTGGTACCAAATCGGTCGGGTTTTGATCCTGGCTTGAAGCATTCAGATGTCTAGTCGCACTGATGAGCTGTGATACATCGAACCAGGCCTGTACACTAATGACATTATATATATATATATATATATATATATATATATATATATATATATATATATATATATATATATATATATAAATAAAACAGACCACTTTAAGGTTCCATGTAAGTTATTTCACCACAACCCCTTTAAAGTCTGATGATCCAGAGCCCTGTTAAAGGGGTTGTGGTGAAATAACTTATTACATGGAACCCAAAAGTGGTCTGTTCTTATTCAAACATATCGGCTCTGAATTTTACATTGAGCCCTCCGGATATCATCCTCCTTGGGTCTACCCATGCGGATTACCTAGTTTTGCATAAACTATATATATATATATATATATATATATATATATATATATATATATTCTCTCGGTGGAGTAGTGGATAGCATTCAACTTCATCTTCCTCCAGACTGGGTTCTATAGCTTCGATGACAACTGGTCTAGGAGAAGGACAACTCTGAATTTAAAACCTGCAGAAGGTCAGCCCTTCAAAAAGGCTGTGGTTGGTTCCGCACAAAGCCTTCACCACTAGGTGCTAGTGTCTGGGCTGTCGGTCCCTATGAACTGAGCTGCTTGACTCTTATACGACGGAGAGTCCACCATATATATATATATATATATATATATATATATATATATATATATATATATATATATATATATTGCTTTTAAACTTCAAAATCAAGTGATAAGTTGAATCCACTCCCTTGGTTTCAACCTTACGTTATCCACAGGCGATTTTTATCAAATGACCACTTCTTAACGCTTTTTGACTTTAAAAAAAAACAAAAAAACTAAAGAAAGCTATATTATTGTTTTCAAAAATGAATAAACAAACGTACGACGTTGGGTGTAATAGAAATGGAGGCAGAGGATGAAGAAGAAGAAGAAGAAGAAGAAGAAGAAGAAGAAGAAGAAGAAGAAGAAGAAAAGCGTGTATAGTAAATGCATTGGTTGTGGTGGTGATGGGTGTTTAAATACGTTTTTTTATTCAGCCTCATATGTGCTTAAGAAAAATTTCGTATGTATAAGCAAGGACTTAAGACTTCGGATTTCTGGTTTACGGTTTGCTGGTCGGATTTAACTCTGACCATTAGCCTTTTACATATTATATATATATATATATATATATATATATATATATATATATATATATATATATATACTATAATTATTTATTGTTGCGTTATATTTCGATGGATACACGTAGATGTAATTCACATTGTTATAAAACGAAAACAAAACATCAACAACACAGAGCTTTTACTCAAGTCTCAAATAACATAACGTTCATTTGATAAGAAAGAATATCGGATTAAAAGAATCAAATTATATATATATATATATATATATATATATATATATATATATATATATATATATTGACATCCACAGACAGACGGTTTCGCTTGTTTAAGTTGGTGAATGCTTCCATAATCCTTGCCGTCAGTTCATCTTTGGTGTTACAAGGAGTTTTCTTTGTCTCTTGTTCAACTGCGCCTCACACATAATATTCAAGGGGTTGCCGTCTGGGGAGATAGGTGGCCAGATGTAACGGATGATGTTGTTGCAGAAATTGTCTGACAGCCATGACTGGGTTCTCCTGCTTTTGTGGAATGGTACAGAGTCTTGTTGCCAGACATAGGGTCTTCCAGCAGCCACTCTCTTGAACCAGGACAGTATTACCTGCTCAAAGCACTTGATGCAGGCCTCTGTGTTGAGTCTGAGGCCCTCACCAACAAATTCTGGAGTTCTTTTCTTATCAGAATGGAGTAAGTTTTTGGAGCTGCCGTACCTTCGTAGTCGCCATTAAACTCATCCAACTCTTACCCGAATCCTCTGCATTGTCAAACACTCTGAAATGTTGATATTAGAATTTTCGGCGCGAATGCCAAACAATGCAGCATGCCGTTTGCTGGCGGAGTAAATTGCGTCATAGTGCTCTTTTTTCTCACAGTCGGTGCACAACTGACCCTACTATACAGTGCAGTTGCAAAAATAAAAATAAACAATGCACATGAGTGAAACTTCAAATATATAAAATGGCGACAATTTACCCATTGCACCCGGTATATATATTGTGCGCGCGTGCGGCGTATGTCTCTCTGTGTGTGTGTGTGTGTAGGAATGTATGTGTATATGCGTTAACAGAACAATGATTATGTCAGCCATGAAAAAAAAAAAAAAAAGAAAAAAAGATTACTGCTACCCTCATGTCGCTCCGATGGTTATAGGCAAAATGAGCTCTGTCCAATAATCAGGATTTCTGATATAAAATTTCCAAGCTTTCCCCCGGAACTATTTCAGGAATTTATCTATTTATTTAGTTATAATATTATAAGGTAATTTCATTTGACTTCCCACGTCATGTAGAGAAAAAGGAGCAGATTTTTGACATTTGGAACCCTGAACTTTCGAAAGGGTAACAATCTACAAAGAAACTAATGTTAATTGTCCTAACCTCTGAGACAACGACCGTCATCTTTTTTCTTTCTTTCTTTTTTTTTTTTAGATTTCCTTTCTCTCTATAGGTTTTTATTTTCCTTTTTCCTTACTCTTCCTTGTTCTCTCTTCAATATACAGCACCCACCAGTATTACCCCACCAGCGATGATTCTAACAATTATTACTGCAACAACAACAAAGCAGGATATAGTAGCACATGGCTGCTATTTTTTTTTTCTGTTCGTTTGATTCCATTAGTGAGACATTTCCAGTCGTTTATTTCGCATTACTCAACACGCCAAACCATCACATCACTTACTGTCGTTCCTTTCGTGGGAAAACTCGGAACACAGTTCTTATAAAAAAAAAAGAAGGTAGAAACGAAACGAAACTGAAACTCTGAAATTTCATTTACTATTTATTTATTTTTCTTTAATAGGGGTAGATAGGTTCGCTCATCGTCCGGTTCACACTCCTCTGCGATCTTTTGCATAGGGGCAAATATTTATCCTTAGTTACATGTTTAGGATTGTTCCTTCTAAAATCTACTTCAACTTTATACTTATATCGTCTATGCCTGAACCCTGAAATTTTATTTACTACAGACTTATTTATTTTTCTACAATAAGAATAGATAGGTTGGCTTATTGTTCAGTTCACACTCCTCTACTGTCTTTTGAACAGGAGTAGAGTTTTATTCCTAGTTACATGTTTAGGTTTCGTTTTCCGGTTTCTTCTAAAGTCTACTTCAACTCTGTACTTATATCGTCTATGTCTAAATCCTGAAATTTTATTTACTACACATTTATTTATTTTTCCACAATAAGAATAGATAGTTTGGCTTATTGTCCAGTTCACACTCCTCTGTCGTCTTTTGGACAGGAGTAGAGTTTTATCTCTAATTACCTGTGTAAGAAGGGCTTTCCGGTTCATTCTAAAGTCTACTTCGGCTCTGTACTTATAACGTATCCGCTTAAACTTTAAAAAATTATTCATTACTCATTTTATTATTTTTCCTCAATAGGAATAGATAGGTTTGCCTATTATCAAGTTCAAACTCCTCACCGACAAATTCGGGAGTTATTTTCTTATCAGAACGATCAGAGTGAGGTTTTGGAGATTCCGTATCTTCGTGATCACCATCAGAGTCATCAAACTCTTTCCAAATGCTCTGCGCTGTCCTCAGATTGACACACAAAAACGCTGAAATGTTCGTATTGGAGCTTGCGGCGCGAAAGCGAAACAGCACAGAATGCCGTTTCCAAATTTCTGTCGGAGGGAATTGTGTTATGGTGCTCTTTTTCTCACAGACGGTGCCCAACTGACCCTACTATACTGTGCAGTCGACAAAATCAAAAACAACGCTCATGCGCGAAATTAAAATTTACCCATCATATTTATATATATATATATGTATCATTGTTGGGCACTTTCGATTATAGCCTTATTTTGTTTTTTTCTTCTCTTTATGATTCTTTTTCCCGTTTTGTTGTTTTTTTTTCTTATTTCTTTATTTTCATTGGTCACATGACAAGCTTTGTTTTGGTTTTATTAGATACATATATATACATATAATACATATATACATAATACATATATATATATGCATATATATACATATATATATATACAAATATATAGATATATACGCACATATACATATATATATATATACATATATATAATACACATATATATAGATATATAATACCTGTATATATATATATATAATACACATATATATAAATATATAATACCTGTATATATATATACATATATAATATATATATATAATATATATATATGCACATATATATATATATATATATATATATCCACATATACACATATACATATATACATATATATATACATATATATACATACATATACATATATATATAAAGATACATATATATATATATACATAATATGTACATACATATATATATATATATATATATATATATATATATATATATATATGTGTGTGTGTGTGTGTGTGTCTTTAGGAAGCCACTGTTCTTTGAGGTAAATGTTATTAAAACAACGGATATTTTGTGCCGATTAATTTTATTGATCGAAAGAAATCCATCAGAAATTGTCCAAAGTTCATTACGGAAGAAATATGGTGCAAGCTTTTCGATGACGACTTAAGAAAGTCGAAAGCTTGGCTCATATTTCTTCCAAAATGAACTTTAGATAATTTCCGATAGAATTTCCTCCTTATCTGAGAAGGGTTATTTCTGATTTTGAAAAGACGATCAGTAAAATTAATCGAAACGAAATTTTTTTTTGTCTTTAATAATAATAATAATAATTATAACAATGATAATACACACACATACACACACACACACACACACACACACATATAAATATATATATATATTATTCATTTCGCCATAAGCAAGGCGATTATTCTACTAAAACGCAAGGGGCTACTTGGAATTATAAAGAATGAAAAGACGTTAGAAGGAACTGGAAATCTAATGCAAAACAGGAAACAAATCTCAACTCTTGTTCACAAGACAGGGGAGGACCGTGAACCGGACGATAGGTGAAACTATCTAATCCTATTGACACACACACACACACACACACACACACACACACACACACATATATATATATATATATATATATGAGTGTGTGTGTGTGTGTGTATGACTACAGACAAAAAGAAAACTTATCTTAGGGGACGAGTTTCGTCCTCTGTGATAATTCTTTCCTTTGATTTATTCATATTATCCTTTTACAGATATACTCTATGTGAAATCTTTACGTGTGTGTGTGTGTGCGTGTGTGTGTGTACGCATGTATAATGCGAGATGGTGCTGAAAACCATTTGGCCAAAACTTCTCAAAACCTAACCAAATTACATAAAAATCAGTTCTTCCGGGGGTGGGTGGTGGTGGTGGATAATGTTGGTCGATAACCTTTCAGCCCTCTTTTGTGTGCGTATATTCTAAGCTTTTTCCTAAAAAATAAAACCCAAGCTAATTGTATGCAGTTCAGCAGTTCATACCGTACTTAATTCTGTACAGAGTTAAATGGGACGCAGAATTAGGGAGAGCATTTTTACGTTGTAAATAATAACAACTAAGCAATTATGCGAACCCACTTGCGCATAGAATTGGGTAAACACCAAAAGGCTAGGTAAGTGGACATTCGTTAAACAATTTCAAACGCGCATATAAGTAATGAAATGTGAGCGATCTGGTACGCTTCTAACTGAGCAGCTGTACATGGTAATTAAAAACAAAACAAAACTGAAATAAAAGAGAAACGAACTAACAACAATTGACCTTTATTCAATGTATATTAAGCATACAAAAATGTGCTCTCCTTTCTCAAAGTCTAAATTGAATTCTCTTTCTACAGAGCTTACGGCCATATCACGTTGAAACATCGGTCCCCGTACGATCACCGAAGTTAAGTAACGTCGAACCTGGCCAGTACCTTGACTGGTGACCGCTTGGGAAGTCTAGATGCTGTAAACTTGGATATGCGAGTGGTGTAATGCATAAAGGTTTGGAAGTGTTAATCGGAGAGCCGAGTTCCAATTCCAGACAGGATCGTTATATTTATTTATGCACAAGTAAACCACCCCGGCATTCAAGCTTGTATCACCTGTCATTCCCAATCGATCACCCATCTAGGTACTGATTGTAGGGGAAGTGGGGTATCAACCTGATGTGGCTGCAAGCAAGAAGAGGAAGAAGAAGAAGAGGGAGGAGAAGAAGAAGGTCGAATTTTTCTCTATTTTGTGATTGAAAGCATCATCATCAAAAACTCATCAGCATCCTATTTCTGGCATTTTTTCAAGGGATTAGTCAACATCCATAAATGGTTTAATCGATAGTTAGATATTGTTAAGATATTCCCAAAGATGCCTTCCAAAAGCTAAGCAAAATATTATACCTTTTCACTCGAGATCCATCCAACTGATTACGACCAAACTTGGCACATACATTGTACAATGTAAGAGATAGGTTCTTAGCGTAAAAAATCGATAATTTAAAAAAATCAATAATCGATAAAGCCGTATCTGTCTATATTTCTAAAACGAGGTATTATGTACACTATTTACATTATTCAGACTATTGTCCTCATCTTTGTCGCCATATTTATTACAACGTTTCGGCCATTGTACGCTCCGGCCTTGTTCAGGTGGTTGAAATGTCGAACTGAACCCCTTATTTCGCTCACTGGGGTAGACTGTTCTAGTTCCACGTGTCATGTCTAATGGATGTTAGTTATCAGTTATCTCTTGTTAATTTCCCTTTCCAATTTCTCGACCGTCTTAACCAGGTATTGAACTCACACTCTTTGGGTCCTGTTTCTGGATCTAACTAACGCTTTTATCCACTGTGCCCTGTGTCATTGAGGACATCTGTGTATGAATTTCTGGGTATTATAAACCTAATGTCTTCAGCAACATTTTTTTACCAGTGCTCATATTGCAATTTTTGCTGTTATGATTTCATGTTTTTACCAGAGCTCATATTGCAATTTTTGTTGTTGTTATCGCTTTTCTCTTGTTTCCTTATTACGTGATCCAATATTGTATTCATTTCTATGCTTGGTCGGCTCAGGAAATTTTTGTGGCCTAGCATATGTGCTGATTCCTTAAGTTTACGAATTTCCCAATGATGTTCTTTGTCTATGATCTCAACCTGATCCCACTGAGGGTGGTGATCTCCCTTTTCTCTCCATATGTGGTCAGCCACTCCTGATTTTTCCACATGGCACGTGGAACTAGAACAGTCTACCCCAGGGAACAAAATAAAGAGTTCAGTTCGACATTCCACCTGAAGAAGGCCGGAATATACTGAAACATTGTGATAAATATGGCGACAAAGATGAGGACAATAGTCCGCAAAAATGTAAATAGTGTATCGATAAAGCCGATCAAAAATCGATGAATTAAACCCCCTTCGATTTCGTTCAAACTCGGTATGTAGGTTACTTACATCATAAAAAGCTCAACGATACCTCATTTTTTTTTATTTCTACGCCACTGCATTTAACGAAAACGGCGAAAAATGAAAAATCGATTTCAAGCCAAATTTTAAACTAAAACTCCCTCAATTTTCAAGCAATCTAATACAAACTTCATTCAATTGTAGCCAACAATACCTTGATTGTTTAACAGTCATTTAACTTGATAACTGAGTCCACCCATATAGTGAAAACTCACGTAAATAGCAAAATAATGGTGATCCCTACTGGTTTCTTTGTTATTTTTTGTAGGTCTTTCAAACAGGATACATTTATAAAGCAATTGTTAAGTTTGATGAAACTTAACAATGGCTTTATAAATGTATCCTCTTTTACATTCCTGGTAGCACACTGACAAATTGAATTTCAAAAACTCCAAAATAATTGTGGTCTGAATTGGGTTTTCATGTTGCCTGTTTTACGCCTTCATGTCCTCAGCTAATTTCTATTGAATAAATACAGACTGCTTCTGTTATATCAGTAATTGCATTAATTGAAAATGTTTTTTAATGAAAGTAATTGAAGAAGATATGCTGTTTTTGCTCCATTCTCATTGAACGCTATTTCTGATCGACCAGCTTGATATGGCTGCTAGTACTATATATAAATATAAATACTTTAGTTGAAGCATAGTACTTAAATGTACAGATGAAAAAAAGGTTTGGAGTAAAGGTCTGTAATAAACGAAAATAATTTTGATACATTCATATTTTTATTTTTAATTTATTTTCCTTAAACGTTATTTTTTTTTAATAGATATTAATATACGAATAGAAGCTCTGTTTTTTAATTAAACAGTATTGGATCTGACGTGCCTAACCGCTTGAACACGGAGAAGTTAGGGTCAAAGGCCATATAGTACCTTTTGAACACACACTCTCTGCTGATTCCCGAAATATCCATATCTTCTCCGTTTCGTATCCTAAAGAAACAAAGACAATTTATTTTAGAAAATGGATTAAATCCGCCATATTTTTTTTATTTTTTATTTATTTTGTTTAAAAGTTATTTTGATGGATACTCATATTCTAGTAGAAGCTCTGTCTTTTAATTGAACTGTATTTTATCTAACTACATCTACCAGCCTGAATATTCCATAAATCTCGTCAGAAATACACTTATATATATATATATATATATATATATATATATATATATATATATATATATATATATATATATATATATAAGTGCGTAGGTATGCAGAAAATAGAAAAGAACCCGTTGGGTGCATAATCCGGGGTTCTTAGTATTTTTGTTTTTGTTTTTAAGAAGACAATGCTCCATACAGAAGTAGAGCTTATATTATAATAATATTTTTTGTTTAAAAATATGATTCCTTCGCTACATAAGAGTTCTCATGTTTCAAAAACGAGAGCCGAAATATCCAAATAATTATTAAAATTAAGTTGAATTGTGGTGTTAATCCCGTTTCATCTTCAAGCGAAATTTTAGGATTCCTAAAATTTCGCTTGAAGATGAAACGAGACTAAACACCACAAATAGAAAAATATCCGTGAAAATTTGACGGTTTTCTTATTTTGATTATTTGATGAATCTTAATACATAAATAATCTCATATATATATATATATTTGATGAATCTAAATACATAAATAATCTCATATATATATATATATATATATATATATATATATATATATATATATATATATTATTATTAATGATAAATAGAAAAATATCCGTGAAAATTTGACGGTTTTCTTATTTTGATTATTTGATGAATTTTAATACATAAATAATCTCATGGTGAGTTCTACGACAATAAAATATCCGTAGAAATTTGATTATCGCATCGTTAAATATTTGAGCTTAACAACTTTAGCAAAATATTGCAATAAAAATCATAAGTATAAATGTCGGTCATTATTTAAAGAAGTAAGAGGGTACAAATGGAAAGACTCAAAACTGACAAAATATTGCAATAAGAATCATAAGTATAAATGCTGGTCATTATTTTAAGAATTAAGAGGGTAGAAAATGAAAAGATTTAAAATTGTTAACTTTTCCCATTTCACTGAAACAGATTTTATAAACTGCCATCTTCCTTTCTCCTCTCTTTTCGTTTCTTCTTTCTTTCTTTCTTTCTTTCTTTCTTTCTTACAGAAACTAAGTAGCGTATTTGATATGTCTTCCCGCGTAATCAAGATGGTATAGTCCTTTATTATAGCAGGATACGTTAGACCATTCTTTCTTTCTTTCTTTCTTTCTTTCTTTCTTTCTTTCTTTCTTTTTCTCCCTGAAGCCATATAGCATCTCTGATATGTCATTCCCGCCTTTTCACGCTATCAGATCGGAATAGTTCATTATTTATAAGTTATTAGCAAGGCGTAACGCTCGTGCCAACTAACTAACGAAGGTGGGGGGAGAAGCAATCTTATAATAGGATTATTAATTTTTGACAATTAATTCTTTTAGATTTTTTGTTGAAATGATTAATTGTCATTATTATACGCCTTGCTATTTCGGACTAGCATCCTCATCTTGGTTGTTACACTCCCAATGTTTGTCAAAATCTTTGAGATGAAGGAATTATTATTATTATTTTCCTTGCTATTTGGGCCAATAGCCTCATCTAGGATAAAAAATCCACTGAAGGATACTGAGTAGAACAAAAGGTACCTGATGAAGGCTGGAGAGTACAGCAGTCGAAACGTTGTGACACACCAAGATGATCATTTTAGTCTGAATAACAGGGCCTAGAATAGAATTTATTTAATTGCAACTTCCAGATCGCTATTCTACGGTTATTAGTAATATTACTACTATAGAGACTCCTTTCGTGTCTCATCAGAACGTGAGCGCTCTTGGCTCTCCACAGCTTCCAATCCTTGGTACTTCTTAGTAAGACTTGTCTTTTCACCATTTCTCTCGCTCCCTGTTTTGCCAGCCATTTAGACTCTCGCACTGTCTCTCGTGGCGAATATGGCGAAAAGTTGTGTTAATTTAACTGTAGTTTCTATTGCAGGGACCCTAAATCCACTTGATTTTTGAAAAGAGGCTCGTTAAACTAATCTGTCATTTATAACTTACTGTAAGATTCCAATGACTTTCCTAGTAAAAAGAGACTTAAATGTACCCAGAACGGAACAGTGCAAATTTGATTAACCTCAAACAATCATTTTGTTTAATCAATTCCCTCCAAGAAAGGCGATAATGCTACTAAGACTACAGGAAAAGAGAATGAAAAGAAACTCAATCCTAAACGGTAAACAAATCCTGTTCAAATGACCGGGGAGGAGCGATAGGAAATCTGATCGACTGCTGTTATCATTAAGGCAGGAAAAAAATTAAATAGTAAATAAAATTTCATAGTTCAGGCAGAGCTGTTAGAAGGAACCGGAGACCTGATTCTAAACAGGAAGCTCCTGTTCAAAAGAACGGGGAGGATTGTATACCAGGGGCGATAGGCAAATCTATCTGCTCCCTAATATCATGACGTGACAAATGTACAAACTTAAGACTAAATTCTAACCTAATCTTTTCTTTCTTTCCTACTTCGTTTGTTTTAGTTTCATTCTTTGTTATTTTCCTTCTTTTTTTATTTTGTAGTTCATTTCTTTGGTCTCACTTCATTTTTAAGTTTCTTTCTACCTCACTTTTTACTTTCTTTCTTCCTCACTTTTTACTTTTTTCTTCCTCTCTTTTTACTTTCTTTCTACCTCACTTTTTACTTACTTTTTACCTCACTTTTTACTTTCCATCTTCCTCACTTTTTACTTTCCATCTTCCTCACTTTTTACTTTCCATCTTCCTCACTTTTTACTTTCTTTCTTCCTCACTTTTTACTTTCTTTCTACCTCACTTTTTACTTTCCATCTTCCTCACTTTTTACTTTCCATCTTCCTCACTTTTTACTTTCTTTCTACATCACTTTTTACTTTCTTTCTACCTCACTTTTTACTTTCCATCTTCTTCACTTTTTACTTTCTTTCTTCCTCACTTTTTACTTTCTTTCTACCTCACTTTTTACTTTCCATCTTCCTCACTTTTTACTTTCCATCTTCCTCACTTTTTACTTTCTTTCTACATCACTTTTTACTTTCTTTCTACCTCACTTTTTACTTTCCATCTTCCTCACTTTTTACTTTCCATCTTCCTCACTTTTTACTTTCCATCTTCCTCACTTTTTACTTTCTTTCTACATCACTTTTTACTTTCTTTCTACCTCACTTTTTACTTTCCATCTTCCTCACTTTTTACTTTCTTTCTACATCACTTTTTAATTTCTTTCTACCTCACTTTTTACTTTCTTTCTTCCTCACTTTTTACTTTCTTTCTTCCCCACTTTTTACTTACTCTCTTCCTCACTTTTTACTTTCTTTGTACTTCACTTTCTAGTATCTTTCTTCCTCACTTTTCCTCTACTTCACATTTTAATTTTTTTCTACATCATTTAAAATGTCTTTTTCCTCACTTTTTAGTTCTTTTCTACCTCACTTTTTATTTACATTCTACAACACTTTTTCGTTTCTTTTTACCTCATTATTTACTTACTTTCTACCTGATTTTTAAGTGTCTTTCTGCCTCTCATTTTAGTTTATTTCTACTTCACTTATTACTTTCTTTCTACCTCACTTTTAGTTTCTTTCTACCTCACTTTTTAGTTTTTTTTCTACCTTATTTTTAAATTTCTGTCGACCACATTTTTAAATATCTTTCTACCTCACTTTTTCGTTCTTTTCTATCTCACTTTTTAGTTTCTTTCTACCTCATTTTTAAATTTTTTCTACCTCGCTTTTTAGTTTCTTTCTACATCACTTTTTGTTTCTTTCTACCTCATTTTTAAGTTTCTTTCTATCTCACTATTAATTTCTTATTTCTCTCTTTCTCCTATTTATCCGTTCTTTCTTTCTCTCTTTCTTTCTTTCTTTCTTTCTCTCTTTCTCTCTTTCTTTCTTTTTGTTTGTTTCTTTTTTTTTTAATTATTTCTTTCTGCCTGTCCAGTGCTGTTTTGTCTATACTAATCGTACGCATCAATTTCTTTTACATCCTAAATAAAATCGAATGCAACTGTACCGGGGAGTCTTTTTCTTTTTCGATTCATCCATTCATTCAGTCAACATGTAGAAGAATTAAGGACAGAACTGAATGTGATAACAACGCTCAGCACAACGCGAACGAACGACAAAACGAATGTCACCGGCGTGGGTGTGTAAAAGGTTGCAGCGACGATGAGCGATGACAACATCGCTCGAGATGAGGTTGGTTGGTGGTTGGTTACCAGTAACCGTCTGTCTTGCCCGTCGCCGCGTGCAGGCCTGGTTTTCGACCGATAATTGCAGGACAATTAGCCAGGTGTTAGTCCACCTCCGTACTGGCCTTCGCCCTTTCGGCAACAATAGCACTTTACTTGATTTCGAAATAGTTTTCTTTTTCTTTTGAAGCTGAAGTTCCAAGTGGCTGATTCATATATAAGAACAATTGTTGATTGGCCCGGAGCAAGGTAGTTGGGCGTTAGAGCGTTCTGATTGGTTGCTTGAAATTGACGTCAGTTCTTGTGGATATATGTGTATAAATAGTCGTACCCACTTATCCGCGAAGAACTGTTCAAACAACACGAGCAGATACCTAAAAGCGCGGTTAGTACCGATGGCACTCTCATTCTCTCTCTCTCTCTCTCTCTCTCTATATATATATATATATATATATATATATATATATATATAGATATCGTGAAAAAAGTTTTAAGACGGTGATTATATAAATTTCATCCGATAGTAACATTAGTTTTGCGGTCAATAAATACCTAATTTTTCCTGTATGGAAACTCCTAATTTTACCATAACTATATTATTATTATTATTTTCTTTGATTTCTGGCGTTTACACATTTCTTTCCGGGTCCCGCCCAGGGACCTAAAGTTAGAAATGGCGTCATGACACTTTCCACTGACAAAAAAAAAAAAAAAATTCATAGATAAAGCCCTTTGTAAAGTGTGGGCTGTACTTGTAAGAACAATTTTTTGTATCTCCTTGAGGCATGGACTTCCAGGAATCTCTTCAATTAGTCTACTGGAATCTTTTCCAACCAGTCCTAGGGCTCCAACTACAACAGGGATTGTTGATGTTCCCATATGTCACATTTTCGAGATTTCTATTTCAAGGTCCTTGTATTTTGACAGCTTTTTGAATATCTTCAAAGATACATTGCAGTCAGCAGGGACTGCCATATCAATAAGGAGGCACCGTTTTTGTTTGTGGTCTTTAATAACAATATCTGGGCGGTTGGCCTTGATTGTTCTGTCAGTGTGTATTGTGTAGTCCCATAGAATTGTAACAGGTCCTATCTCCGTAACCGGGTCTGGGTGGTGTTCATACCAGTTTCTTTCAGTTTCCTACCCGTAGAAGTTGCAGATTTCTATTTATTATTATTATTATTATTGTTATTATTATTACTTAAACGTTATATTTCAATGTCGGTATAATCCACACTGTTAAAACAAAAGAAACAACTGAGCGTTTACTTAAACACGTGCATCAACAAAAGTATAACTTTTAAGTAATACGAAAGAATGTCAGATTCAAAATAGAAAACCATTAATTCGCTAGAAATTTTATATATATATATATATATATATATATATATATATATATATATATATTAAGCATTCAACCCCAAGCAAGGCGGGAAGCCACTAGCACGCAAAGGGTTACAGAGAGTTGGAGCGAGAACAAAGAGGAGTGATAAAAGAAAGGATGAAGAGAATGATAGGGGACAGATCAGGGCATCTGGAGACGTCGATTGAGTTACATTTAAATAGTTGGAGATTATAGCTATCAGAAAAACAAGAAATGGGGAGGGAGTTCCACAGGCGAGAAGTGTGAGATATGAAGCTATTGGAGTAGAAGAGACGGCTTCATTTAACAGTTTCGACAGTGAAAGGGTGAGAGCGAGATGCCAGCCTAGTTGAACGCTTAAATTCATGAAGTCTGGGAACCAGCGAAAGCAGCTCATCGGAGCAGTTACCGTGAAAGTATTTGTAAAAAAGACAGATCAGGGCCAATTACACTGCATATCCGTCTTTGGATCTTATCAAGAACCCCGAGGCGAACAGAAGGGGCTCCAAACCATATATGGCAGCAATACTCCATGCAAGGGCAAATGGTTGATTTGTAGATTTGAAGGATCGACGAGAAAATTTTCCTGGCGCGGCATAGGGAGCCAACTTTCCTAGCGGTGGACGAAGCTATTTTCTCAATGTATTCGTTCCATCTCAGGTCAGTGGACAATGTGAGACCGAGCAGTCGCAAAGAAGTGCTTTCGTGGTTTGGCAGCATCTTTTTATTGAGATATATTTTATTGAATAATTTAAAGAAATTTTGTCTACTTATTTTCAATTGGATCCTTTCATATTCACGAACAATCTTTTTGGTGTCATTATTAAAGTAACACAGAAAATTAACATATTGTTTATTCCGAGTACTTTCGATATTAGCACACTATCATCTTCCTTTAATAATGACACCAAAAAACTGGTCAGTGAATATGAAAGGATCCATTTGAAAATAAGTAGACAAAATTTATCTAAATTATTCAATGAAACATCCCTCTCTCTCTCTATATATATATATATGTGTGTGTGTGTGTGCGTGTGTTTGTTCAGCAATCCCTCTTTAAGACATATTTTGTTGAAAAGTCTGGCAATCTAATTTTGTTGGGTTCAGTAACTTTTACGCTTACACACCATTTTTTTAATCATTTCATCCCAAAGAAGGTGATAAATCCACTATGACACAAGGAGTTACTGAGTTTGAAAGAAAAAGAAAAAAGAAAAAGAAAAAAAAGATTATTAAGGAGCGAGATCAATAAAAGAAGAGGGATCAAGAAGACAGTAGTTAACAACTTTACATATAAATCTTTGAAGATCAAAGTTAACTGAAAAGTAGAACAGCCGAGAGAGTGTTCCACAAGCGAGAAGTACGGGAGAAGAAACCGTTAGCATAGAACTTACGGTTACATCTAGCCAATTAAAATGTAAAATGATGAGACCTTGCAGTCAATCTAGTATTGCGCTTAAATTCATAATGATTAGAGACCATAGGGCAAAATTCATCTGAACAATTACGATGAAAGTATTCAGAGAAAAGGCACAGGGAAGCTAAATTACGGCAGTGAGAAAGTAACTGAAGTCGAGATGCCAGGTCAGGACCAATAACATTGCAGATTCTCATTTGGATTTTATCAAGAATTTCTAAATATATAGCAAGATCACCACACCATATGTGGCAGCAATATTCAAAGCATGGACAAATGGTAAACATAAATATGTAAGATAGATTCCGAAGAGAAAAAAAAATGTCTAGCACAATATAGTGAACCAACATTTCTATCAGCAGACATAGCAGTTGATCCAATAGGCGCAAAGAGTCACTCTCCTAGAGGTTAGCATCAGCCATGCTAATGGAAGGCAGGAAGGCGTTTCTCATGTGATTAATAGAAAGCTGTTTCGTTTTGAAGACAATACAATTAACAAGTCATTCCTTGCCGCATTTAACAGAAGATTCTAGGTGACTTTTGGGATCAGCTGGCAATTTGAATTCACCGGACGGATCAGATTCGTTTTAGTAACATAATAAAAATCCTTGAAAATGACAAATAGTTAAGCCGAAAGCACTCAGGATCAAACTTTTGAAAATTTTTTATGCTCGTTAAGCACTTGTACGCAAAGAAGAAAATCATATTAAAAAGCTAAATGAAAGTTGCTTATGAGTGTTATTCAACGAAACACACACACACACACACACACACACACACACACACACACACACACAACACACACACATACATCATACAATATATATATATATATATATATATATATATATATATATATATATATTAGGATATTATAACAAAAGAATCGCTGCACTACTGCAGTCGTCTTTCAACGCATAACGATGCGTCCTCTCAGGCGATTGTAAATTACTCGTTCACTCGCTCGTAATTTATAATCGCCTGAGGAGACGCATCGTTATGTGTTGAAACACGACTGCAATTGTGTAGCGATTCTTATTTTTTTCGTTGTAATATCCTAAAATAAGTAATATTGCACTACTATTTTAAATTAAATGTGACGAACGTACCTATATATATATATATATATATATATATATATATATATATATATATATATATATATATATATTTCTGGCTGCGTATTTACATCCAGGCATGTTTGGTTAATTAACGTATTATTAAATATGTTTTATTGTTATTATTATGTCTTAATATTAAAGACGTATTATGTCTGTTTATTTTAGTTTTAATCTTTTCAAGTACACGAATTGATTTCTTGGTGGCTGTAGAAAATTGATTAAGAAAAATTCCAGAATATTCTTTCAAATAAATTTTATTTTCCCAAGTACTTTCAATCTCATCTGAGAATTTTCTTCAGGGCTTGCATATCTATGGATGTGTTATGCGTTAACACCGTAAATTCAAAATATATTTTTTTAACTCTATTCAAGGGAGGTAAATAAAAATGAACATAATACGTACTGTTATAAAAGAGCATAAAAAAAAGGTAAGAAGTGAAAATCATGTGGGTCATGTTCGAAAGATAACATTTAATTCTAGACTTGAAGTTAATATTTTCGTGATTGAGGAAAAAACCTTGCTCGGAGTGTGCTCCATAAAGCAGCAGTTCTTGGGAAGAAGTTGTCCGAATGGAACTTACTTCTTACGAAGGGAATGGGGGGATGATTTTCAGTTGCGTACGTGGCATGACGGGTCTCAGCTATAAAGGTCAGAAGTGGTAGGGTTAAGGAATGGGGTGGTGTCATAGAAATTGCGATAGAGCAGCGAGAGGCTCGCGATGTTTCGTTTGCAAGAAAGGCCTTGCAAAGTTGAAATAGATAGTTTGTATAAATGTGAAAAGAAGTGGAAAGTTTGCAATGGACCAGTCTTTCAAATGGAAATGTCCTGCCTATCTTGAAAATAAGCATTCAAAAATCCTTGAGTTATAGATTTAATCGAAAGCCGACCTTTAAAACTTGTAGCCTCATGATGAAAAAAAAAATCATGTTACACAAACGAATATTAGCTAGAAATATCCGTAAGAAATCTAAAGTTTTTCTAGTGGAAAATTTAATTCTTAAATAAATGACCGAATAAACACGTGGAGGGTTTCACGATTATAAAATACTAGTGGAAAAGTCCCTATCGCATCGTTTAATATTTGAGTTTAACAACTTATACAAAAAAACAAAACATTGCAGTAACAAATACGAATGCAGATCATTATTTAAAGGAGTTAGAGAGTACAAATAAAAAGATTTGAAACAAACAAGTTTTCCATTTCACTGAAGCAGACGTTTAACGCATAAATGCCTCCTCTATCTTACCTTTCTTTCTTATATAAAGAAAGAAAGAAATCTTTCTTTTTTCTTGATATTGTGTATGCTTTCTTATTTTCATTAAAACCAAAAAGCGTCCTCTATCTTAGCTTATATAAAGAAAGAAATCTTTTTTCTTTCTTTCTTTCTTTCTTTCTTTCTTTATATTATGTATGCTTTCTTATTTGCATTAAAACCAAAAAGCGGCTTCTATCTTAGCTTTCTTTTTTATATAAAGAAAGAAATCTTTTTCTTTCTTTCTTTCTTTCTTTCTTTCTTTCTTTCTTTCTTTCTTTCTATTATGTATGCTTTCTTATTTTTATTAAAACCAAACAGCACCCTCTATCTTAGCCTTCTTTTTTGTTATATAATGAAAGAAAGAAATCTTTTTCTTTCTTTCTTTCTTTCTTTCTTTCTTTCTTTCTTTCTTTCTTTCCTGTATGCTTTCATAATTATAGTATGCTTTTTCCATATAATTTTCATCCTTCTTAATGTATTTAATTTAGCGGAGAATATTAATCCGTTAGATAAAACATTATACAGTGAAAATTTCAGATCATAATTCACTACGTATCAGGATACATGCTTGTAGATCTAACCTCTTTTTTTCCAGAGCACCAAATGGAAGGTTATTATTACCATTAATGTCACAATCTTTTTTTCTTTGCGAGAATATAGTTTGGCTCGTTTAATAAAGACGTCGAACTTTTAAAACGAAAAAAGAAAGAGAGAGAAATCAGGCATACAGGTGTTAAATGTTATTTATTTGAAAGAAAAAAAAACGATTGTTCTATTTTTATTAGTTAACAAATACTCAGACCCGTTTCGACACTTAATTTAAACTTAAGAGGTGTTGTTAGACAATGGCCATTGTTTTTTTGAAATGGCCGACAAATATCAAATACATCGCACCTGCGCAGTTAAATATAAAACGGCATCCACGTGTTGCAACAGATTTTTTCCATCTTCTATTGAGAATCTAGTGACAATAGATAATAGAAAAAAAAGGGAAGAATTAAAAAAAAAGAAAAAAGAAAAGAAAATGAGGGACACTTGAAGTCATTTATCAAAATCAACTTCATTTAATTAAGGAAAATATTTCAATGGTAATAAAAAATGTAGCTGGTTTAATAAAAGCAACTACTACTATTACTGCTACTGCTACTATAACTACTACTAATATGTAGTTTTTTAACGAGCTACATTCCTTAGTTCCATCATTTCAAATCTTTACAGTTAACACCCACCATGCCACATACACAGGATAGGCTCATGCTCATTCACTTCGCATTCTGTTAGTAAGAAGGAAGTCCCACCCGGAATGTTGGTTCCATAGAACCGCTAATTCATGGAAGAGACTCCTGAGACGATGCTTCCACGATCACTACAATCTTAACCTCTTCAAGTCTTGGTTCAGCTTTTATCTATCCTACATATCCTCATAATCTGCACTTCTTACCGCCTTACATCCCTGCAACAACCTCCTTCAGTAAGCCTCTAACTTGAGTGGTTCTTGTGCCTTGTATCGGTTGAACGTTATTTCCTATTACTACAAAAGATATTTTGCGTATACCCATGTTTCAGTAAACGCCCTGTTCTTTTTTAAAAGTGTGAACCTGCTTCTTTCTTTGTAGAAGATCAGACGCTGGTGGGGGGGGCAGGTTCGAACGCTTTATTAAATCTCGAATGTGCAGGCCGGTAAATTCAAACTGTTTTCTTTAAAGATAGGGCGTCTACTCAAAGATGGTATATCTCAGATAACATTTGGAGTAATAGGATATATATATATATATATATATATATATATATAGATAGATAGATAGATAGATAGATAGATATGTCTGTGTGCGTGTGTAGAACGTAATTTTTACTGGATATCCGCGTTTGAAATAAACACCCTGTTTTTTTTTTTTTTTTTTAAACCTTTAACACTATCTTATTACAGCATGTGTAATCGAGAAAAATGTGCTCTCCGGCAAAACCTGCCTCCTCCCTTGTTAGGAAAAACCACCTTTTGATCCGGCATGCTTTTGATAACTCGGCCACAGTGAGCCTCACAGCCAAGAAGTTTTCTCGTACGAAGGCCGATAGTCGTAATAATACACACTGTTTAAAACAAACAAACAAACAAAAATAAAACAAGGCGACTATTTCAAACATGGTTATCCACTAAAAGTAACGTTTGAAGTACTAAAAGTATCGGATTAAAAATAAACCATTAATTCTTTATATATATATATATATATATATATATATATATATATATATATATATATATATATAAAAAAGGCTTAAACACTAATATTCCATGGGCAAAATTTATTCCATTGGAATCGTAAATACGATCAATTCATAAGACCTATAAATTCAAAAAAAAATATTTATGTGTATATATATATATATATATATATATATATATATATATATAATTATTTAAATTAATAAATTATAATAATTAACTAATATAATAATATAAGCTTAATAATGTGCACATTATTAAGCTTATAAATAATAATAATCTATTAAACAATAGACATGAGTTAACGGTTTTTTGTAGACATCATCAGATTTTTGGTTTGAATTATTAGCTAAAAAAAGCATATAATAACTTGTTTAATCCATAGCCCAATCATCAGATTCATGGTTTGAATAATTAACTAAAAACATGCATACAATATAACACCCTTCATAATCCATAGCCCAAATAAATACTTTAAATACCCTACAAAAAAGATAACCCTTTATGATGTCGTCAAAAAACAAACGTTACGACAGTTTTTTATCCCTTTCATAAAAAATCCCTTTCATAAAAAAATAAAATAAAAAAATAAATAAATCTCCATAGACATGCAAACTAGACGAGGGTTAATACATCTTCCGTTTAAAATTTAGACAGCCTTACCTTTCCCTGACTTGACATCTATGAAAGTAACTCTATACTGATACTTATTATTAACACCCAACTCTCGCCTACCCAATTTAAACAATTCGCCCTAGCTGTTAACATTGAAATTTTGATTTCAATTTTTAAAACACGTAAATTTCAGATATACGTGATTCCCAAAAAAATTTCGCTTGAAGATGGAACAGAGCTTATTTTAACTCAATTTAATTTAAATAATTATATTGAAGTTTTCGGCTCTTGTTTTGAAACATGAGACTTCTTATGTAGCGTTTTGGAATCATATTTTTAAATAAATAATTATATTTATGCTCTACTATTGTATCGAGCACTATTTTTAAAAAATAATAACTAAAATACTAAGGGACTTTGGATTATTTACCTAACCAGTTCCTTCCTATTTTCTATATATTTTCACACACACACATACATACACACACACACACACACACACACACACACACACACACACACACATATATATATATATATATATATATATATATCCTTTAATAATCCCTTCCTTTAATAAGAACACCAAAAAGCTTGTTCGTTAAAATGAAAGGATCCAGTTTAAAATAAATAAATAATAAACTGAATTATTCAATGAAACATATTTCTTCAAGCGCTATTATAGTGGATATTCCGTATCTAAAATAGACATTCCACTTTTATTCTATTTATTTAACAGTGTTTATTACATCTATCGACTTGCACTTCACTTTATAAACATTGTTTGATCCAGTGTGCTTTCCCTTTCGTAGACGAAGAATGGCGCAGCAAATAAGGTTATATTTTTCTATTTTTAAGGAAGCATTATTTTCTTGAAAGTCATAACTGATTAGTTTCATAACCGATACGTAAAAGTCCTAAAGAATTAATGGATTTATTTTTAATCTGACATCTTTATTATTTCAAATATTATTAAAGCGGATAGTTCGTATTTGAAATAGACGCCGCCATTTTAATTTTATTTATTAAAACAGTGTGTATTACGCTTGTCATCCTACGCATTCGAGAAATCTTATTAAAGAAAATGCGTCAACGTTTCTCGAACGGTGTTGTTTTTCAAACATGGCATTATTCAATAAATACATAATTAATATTCCGTTGCTTCTTAATAATATCCAAAGCACCGTTTAGGCTTTCTGCGGGAATTAGTCGTAATAATAACACCCCAAGAGCGGATTTTCAGTTCGTAAGGATAATTCCTAATCTCAGAAATTAACTGAATGGAAATTATTTTTTTTATTCTTTTATATAAATGTAACCAAATAACTGCCCTACAGAATTAAGCATTTAGAGAAGGATTTCTAATAGTCGTTGTAACATATAATAATAATAATATTAATAATAATAATAACTGATCAAAAAGTATTGGGTCTGTTGTTATGGTAACGGAGCTAAAGTACATAGAGTGAAGTTGCTTGGCATAGATTGACCTTGGACTCTGTCGCGCATGCACACTAAGTTATAACGTTCTTGCTCTGTTATTTTTTAAGTGTTTGGAAGGAAAGTGTGTAGAGTGTGGTCGTCTCACCAAAGACGTTCTGTCAGTGACTATGGCTTGTGCAACACTTTTTGGCTAAGGACATGATTCCCCGCGCTCGACAACCACAATATTTACCCAGATCTCACTCCTTGCGACTTTTCCTTCTTTTCAGAAATCAAATCGCACTTGAAAGGAACAAGATTTCAAAGACGTCGAGGCAGTCCAAGAAAATGCGACGAGGCGGCTGCTCGCTACCCCCAAAAATGAAATTCCAGGAATGCTTCCATCAATGGAAACGACGCTGGTGTTGCTTTAGCGGGGGGGGGACTAAATGCCGAATTAATATGCGCTGTAGCTTTTTTGATACCACCAGTCCTCATACTTTGTGCTTAAACCTCGTATTTGTAGATTTAAAAATAATTAATTCTGAATAAAACAAATAATAATAATAATAATGATAATACCAGGATCTAGCTAGGGAGTTTAAAAAAAAAACTTTAGAAATAATCCCGTTGTAATGGGGATCCTTGGAATATCTCCAATTCCTAAAAGTCCCTAATTTAAGAACAGTCTTGTTGACCTTTATGCCTCATGATCACGAATTCCGTAACGCATTAGGTTCGTAGGGACACTTCCCGCACGGAAATGGTATTTTCCGGTTCAAGGATCCCAACCCTCTCCAGGTTGGTTTGAATTCAGAAATTTCTTTCTCCTAGACGAAGAGTTTTTCTTTCTCCAAGGCTATAGGACCGAGTCTATCCAGCTATTTATCCATAGCTGGGGGAAGTGAATGTAATGAACCCGACTGGAATTCGAACTTGGATCTCCAATTCTTCAATCCGAGCCGCGTCTCAAGAACAGAATTTCATTTGATTATGTCAGTGTGCGACACGAACATCATAATAATAAAAATAATAATAAAAAAGCAAATGCAATGTAACAAATGCAGAAACGATAGAAAGATAAGACCCTTCATGGTCAATACTCTGCCCGCACCAAACAAACTGGTGTAAACAAACCCCATACCCATCAGTGACGACGTAGTGCAGGGTTAAAAGCTGAAACCGAAGGTTTTATTCTTGCTGCAGGGGACCAATGCTTGCTAACTAGATATTACCAAGCACATATACTGAAAAATTGTGTTGACTCGAAATGCAGATCTTACTTATTATAAAACGCAGTGTGTTTGTGTGTGTGTGTGTGTGTGTGTACGTTTATATATTGGATCGGATTTCCTACATTTTTAAACCGATTTCAACAAAACTTCACAGGACGGCGTAAAATTACCTTGCAGTGGTTCTGACAGCACCAAAAACTGGAAAAACACAATTGTTTTTGCACGAAATCAATTTGAAAATACGATAAAACTCGATTCTGTCGCCAGAATGAAAGAGGGACAACTCATATCGAGTTATACTTATTATAAAACCCAGGTTGTTTGTTTGTGTGTGTGTGTGTGTTCGTTTATATATGGGATCGGATTTCCTACATTTTTAAACCGATTTCAACAAAACTTCACTTTTTTTGGCAGGTAGTATTTCTTATTGTCTTGCACACTTTTTTCTTTATTTTTACATTAAGAATGCGTTAAAAATTCTATTTACAAGACAATTGTTTATAATAAAATTCTATTCAGTCGATAGACTCATAACGATTGAAAACAATGTTTTGTTTGAGTTTGGGTTTGACCAATTCGTAAAAAAAACCAAAAAACCAAAAAAACAACAACAAAAAACAAAAAAACAAAACAAATTAAGACATGCGTGTCCGTCAACCTTAAACAATAATATTTGCCAATTTTATTTTTCAGTCTTTATGATGGTGGATACTTGATCTATCTCTTACTGTTACATCCCCGGGCAACGCCTGGCTCTACTACTAGTATATATATATATATATATATATATATATATATATATATATATATATATATAATGTAAATGTAATTAAACTCGGTGGGTGAAAAACCTGGAGGGTCGATACTTGATCTATCTCTTACTGTTACATCCCCGGGCAACGCCGGGCTCTCCTGCTAGTTATGTGATAAATATCCAGAAAAGATTGGTATTGGCACCCACAGAATATAAAACTGGACACTGCAAAATATGCAAGTTTTACGGGAAGGAAACTGTAAGAAACTGGTATGAAAATCACCCAGACCGGGTTACGGAGGATAGGACCTGTAACAATCTTATGAGACTTTACAATACACACAGCTAGAACAATCAAAGCTAATCTCCCAGACATCGTGATCAAAGACCACAAGAAACAGAATGTGCATTCTTATTAACATGTCAGTTTCTGCAAATTGAAATGCATGTTTGAAGATCTTCAAAAAACTATCAAAATACAAAGATCTTCAAGTAGAAATCTCAATAATGTGGTACATGAGGACATCAATAATTCCAATCATAGTTGATGACGTCGGATTGAGTGTAAAAAAGATGTCTCCTTAGTCTCTTTGGATTCTTCAGCCTTCAGATTCAGATTGTACTCGCACATTACGAAAAGCTTTATCTATGTAAAACGTGTGTGAACTTGGGTTTTTATTTTTTTAATTTTTTTTTACAAAAAACAGATCAGCGGAAAATGCCATGAAATCATTTCTGACCTAAGGTCTCTGGTTAGGACCCCCGAAAGAAATGTGTATACAACAGAAACCTAAGGAAATAATAATAATAATAATAATAATATGTAGAAATTGAAAAGAAGAATAGTACCAGTTATAGTAGGTGCACTTGAAATTATAAAAAAGGAACACAACAACACAGTAAAATCATTGGAAATCCCAGCTGAAGAGAAATACAAAACATTGTCTTGATAAGTAAGGCCCACATACTAAGAAGAACTTTGTGTGTAACGCTAGTAATGTTATAGGAGTTAGAAAAGCAAATAATTGAAATGTAGCCATAACAAGACACCACTACATGCCTTAGGTCTTCCCTGTTAGGCAGTGGGACTATAGCAGAAATAGAAATATAATAATAATAATAATAATAATAATAATGAATAATGAAATTACAACAAAACTGGGAAGACAAGGCGTTGCATGGCAAAGTCATAAAAAGAACGAAAGAAGCAGATGTGGACCAACAGAAATCACATCAGTGGCCGAGAAGAACCGGGTTGAAAGGCTTAATTATGGCATCTCAGGACCAAAGTCTCGCAACCAGAACCTATCACTGTCACATAATGAAAGATGGCACTAAACCGAAATGCAGAATCTGCGGAAAATATGATGAAACTGTCGACCATATTATTTCAGGATATCCGGAACTGAAAAAAAAAAAAAAAATGAATACACCCACAGATATAACAAGGTAGTGACATATTTGCACTGGAAGATATGCAAGAAGCACAAAATCGAAACCAACCAGGCACAGTTACCTAAAATAACGATGTAACTATCCTCTGCGACATGCTAATTCAAACTGACAGAAACAGACCTGATATTATCATAAAAGACAAGAACTTCAGGAAGGGTATGCTTATTGACATAGCAGTACTACCTAAGAGAAACACCTACATAAAAATTATCGAGAAATTGTCCAAATACAAGGACCTGGAGATCGAGATTAACAGGATGTGTGGAATGAAGACTGAGACTGTACCAATAGTAACCGGAGCTCTGGGTCTCGTGAGAAAAGGAATGGACAATTTTACTATTTCCCAACTAACATCAACGTAAAAGTTACCCACAAAATCGATCTACTACGAACATCCCATATACTAAGAAAAGTGTTATCAATCAAATGACAATTCTTCTGTTATGCCTAAGAATCATAGTTTGGACGTGGTTCTACAGGATACAAAGCAGGAAACATAATATACTCAAATAATAATAATAATAATAATAATAATAATAATGATAATTAAAAAAGACAGCAAAGACGAATCCCTTGCTGCACAGGACCAATGCTTGCTAACTAGGAATTATCAAGCACATATACTAAAATATTGTGTCAGTCCAAAGTGCAGATTCTGTGATAAATATCCAGAAACGATTGATCATCTTGTATTAGGTTGCACGGTATTGGCACCCACTGAATTTAAAACTCGGCATGACAGAGTGGGCCAATATCTGCACTGGAAAATCTGCATCTTCTACGGGAAAGAAACTGAAAGAAACTGGTATGAACACCACCCAGACCCGGTTACGGAGATAGGACCTGTTACAATTCTATGGGATTACACAATACACACTGACAGAACAATCAAGGCCAACCGCCCAGATATGGTTATTAAAGACCACAAACAAAAACGGTGCCTCCTTATTGATATGGCAGTCCCTGCTGACTGCAATGTATCTTTGAAGATATTCAAAAAGCTGTCAAAATACAAGGACCTTGAAATAGAAACCTCGAAAATGTGGCATATGGGAACATCAACAATCCCTGTTGTAGTTGGAGCCCTAGGACTGGTTGGAAAAGATTGCAGTAGACTAATTGAAGAGATTCCTGGAAGTCCATGCCTCAAGGAGATACAAAAAATTGTTCTGACAAGTACAGCCCACACTTTACGAAGGGCTTTATCTATGTAATTTTTTTTCTGTCAGTGGAAAGTGTCATGATGCCATTTCTAACCTTAGACTCGAACCCGGAAAGAAATGTGTAAACGCCAGAAATCAAAGAAAATAAAAATAATAATAATAATAACCCTATTATCACCAATATGATTATGGCAAAAATCTCTTTTTTCCGATTTGACAAATTATAATAAATACTTTAGAATAAATACTTTATTAAATTAAGAGACATGGTGCAATAATGGATAATGGCTCGGATTGAAGAATCAGAGAGCTTGAATTCCAGTCGAGTTTATTACATTCACTTACGTTCTAATACTCTTGGGAAAGGTATGCATCCATAGTTTGGACCCAGCTCTACTGGATACAAAGCAGGAAACAAACAATAATAATAATTGTTTGGATATATCACAAACAAAGCATTTGCTAGCGTCCCCTTAAAGTCTATAGATATATAAAATTTCACCCCAAATCATTGAATTCCTTAAGACCAGTATGCATGCCTGAAATACATTCCTCATAACCGCACAGTGATATTAATATGACTACTATGAGCGCGGCATATGCCAAAGGGAATTAATTCCCTTTTACCACTCCTCTTCTGTGTTGCTCTTTCTCTTCTGTCCAAATTATTGAATGGTCCAAACAGAGGCTATAAAATCTATAAACACACCATCAATCATCTTTTCTTCATGAATGACGTCAAGCTTTATGAGAGAAATAACAACGATCTCAAATCTCTACTGGAGATGGTAAAGTGTTAGATAATTCTATTCAATTATTACTAGATATCTTATTTATACTCGACATAAAGGTTATCATAAACTCCAAACAAATTTCAATTTTTAAAATTGTGCTCTGCTAAAAGCCGCTAACAACGTTGCAACATTTAAATATTTTAAACTACGCTAAAACATGACATTAAAGTTCGATTTTTATTTTTTTATATACATATAAAGTCGCGGTCGGTTTGACTCGTGGCGGTGTAGTGGTTAGCAAGCTTGTCTCGCGAGAACACTTACAGCTGAGTTGTGAGTTCGATCCGCACTGGATGCCACATACTTTCGGCCTTGCGCCGCATCTAAGCTACGCTTTGACAATCACTATAATCTCGCTGTTAGAATGTCTTTTTTTTGTAATAATATTAGAAAATAAAATAAACTCTGCAAATTCACCAACGTTCATATAATCTCTATCTATAAAATGCAGGATGTGTGTGTGTGTGTGTGTGTGTGTGTGTAACGAATGCAGGGCCGCAATTTTCGACGGATTTGCACCAAAATTTACATCCACATGTTCCAAGTTAGCGAGAAGGCCAAGACCGACTTTCCATTTCCAAACTCCCATCGATAGTGGAAATAATTGATTTTTCATGCTTCTACGGCAGTTTTCAAGTAGTTTGCGGACATTTTCTATTGGCCAGAGTGAGAGCCTATAGCTGGCTGCCACGAATAGACAGGAAGATTCTATTGGCCAGCGTGAGAGCCAACAGCTGACTGACACGAATGTTAACTAGCATGTTAGCATCCCCCCCCCAAAAAAAAATCGATAGCTGCATTCGTCACAAGTGTGAAAAATTTAAATCTGCATGGCACTTTACTCCAATTGGTTCATTCGCTTGCTTAAACTCAACGTTGATTCTGATTCCGCAGAATTGGGTTTGGGTGTGAAAAAGTATTTGTTGTTAACATTCTTTTTTCATTTGTTTTTTCCAGTTACGAGTCCTTTTTTAAAGCTGATCGTTTTGTGTTCATTTTGTTTAGTTCTTTTTTCGTAACAGATTTAATGTTTAGTATAGAGCTTAGAAAAAATTGCAGTGTGAGATAGGCAAGAAGTAAGGCATGTAGCAACATCAGCACGGCAAAGGGCACTCATTTAAAGGCAAGGAAGGGCAAAAATATTTTAAGTCAAGTGATAGCGATTGCTGTATGAGTCGTACGATTTTTGAATCAAGCACGGGCAACGCCGGGCCATGCTGCTAGTTTAGAATATTAGAGATACTTAAACCATCGTAATGCACAAAAAATTATATATAATTAATGAAGACTGAAAAAGGAGAATAAACACTGTATACGAAGTTTACTTGTCACGTTCAGCTTTCGACCCTTTTCGTCTCTTTGAGCGTCATTAAAACAAGGGCAAATACAATCTTCAGCGTGCAAAAGGTCATTGGATATCAAATCCACTAATTCCTGAACTTTTAAAAGCTCAGATATCGCACGTCAACCCGCCTAGCAATCGTCTAACATTTAATCGGGTCGTCTGGTGGTGTAAAATCGGGCCACATTCGCAATGACCTTTACTATAACTTTGACAACAAAGACAACGACGACGTTGGGCCTTTGTCATCTGCTCGAAACTAATTTTTGTTTGTAGAGTTGGATTTGATCGACTCTTGTGTTTAGAACAGGATTAAAACGTGGTGGATCTTGCTCAGAATCGTCCTCATTCCTAGCTTCAGTGTCCCATAATATCGAATCACTTATAAAATTGCATATTTTGAGTCGATACACTGTTCGAATGTTAAAGCAAACAGTGCGTGACTTGAACACGCAATATGCATCTTAGGAGCACATCTTTCATGGATGGTGCTTTAACCACTATGGAAACGAAAGAATAAATTTTAGTCATCTTTTACCTGCCTAACCCCGAATATAAATGACACCTTTGTTTTAAAGGATAAACTTGAATTATCTTTTTCAACGAATGACCTTTGGGTTGGAATTTTAGTGCAGTAGCTGTTCTCGCTTTCTCTAGAAATTATGAGGGAAGGCTAGCCTCAGGGGTTCCAACCATGCGGCAGAACCTCCCTCATTGCACTAAAAGAGAGTGTTGGTGGATATAAAGGCTAGTGTGACAGTCGTTGCAGGTAAATTTCATCCTTGGCCGTTATATACGCGTATAGGCTCCCGACACTAAGGATGTGGAAACATACATTCTATAAACACAAAACTTCTTTCACGGGAATGCAATATGCTTATAGCCCTGTACTTTCTAAAGCTTTTGTGAAATCTGACTGACAAAAGCAGGAATAATCCCGAAGTAGAATAGGAAATATTAAGAAAGGCATTTGCCTTAGAAGCTGAATCCATTAAAGAATATTTATGCATTCAAGAATTTCCCCAGCAGAATAGATTTAAAAGTAATTCAGGCATTTTATTCTTTGAATGAAATGTCTAAATTACACCGAGGCACGAGAACAATTACTTCTTTTGCTACCTACAACCTTGACTAAATATTCATAAGAAACATAAACATAAAACTGAAGTGAAAAGTCACTCATACGTCGAAAACGACGGGAGAGTCCATCATATATATATATATATATATATATATATATATATATATATATATATATATATATATATATATACAATCCAACACTAGAGCAATATTTTTTATTACAGGATATTCCATTCAAACATATTTAAATCTTATATAAATGACTCATGTTTGATGTGTATCATCCCATTTCATCAGGCGTTAGTTATTAGTAATAAACAGTCAATTACTAACGACTGATGAGATGTGATGATACATCGAAACATGAGTGCATTCATGTAGCGGTTTTTATACATGTTTGAATATAATACCCTATATTTTATATATATATATATATATATATATATATATATATATATATATATATATATATATATATATATATATATATATATATATATATATATATATATAAAGAAAGAACAGTAAGATATATAATCCGGAGTTCTTATAGATATTTTTATTTTTACAAAAAGTGCTCAATGTAAATTTACAGAGCATAATATTATAAATTAATTGATTTAAAATATGTTTTTTTCTGAAATCAATTAATATATATATATATATATATATATATATATATATATATATATATATATATATATATATATATATATATATATATATATATATATATATATATATATATATATATATAAAAGACACGTCAGGCTATATGACGGTTCCGTATAGGATACAGGTTCGAATCCTGTCGGAGGACGAATATTTTCTATGAAAAACTTCTCGGACATTCAGGCCGGTAAATGTTTAATACTGTTCATTATAAACAGAGCATTTACTTAAATATTTGTATCTATAAAAGAATGTCTAAACATAAAAAATGTATATATATATATATATATATATATATATATATATATATATATATATATATATATATATATATATATATATTTGTTTGTGTGCACATGTGTGTGTATGTATAATAGGCATGATGATATATTTTCATGGGGCGCCCAAAGTCTAGTCTATAAACCAGGGTTAAATTGGAAATTTAAAGTGTTGCCCTGCACGAACTCTGACCTTCGTCGTATAATGAGCAGATTTTAAACAAAATTTAGGGTCTATAGAGTGCACATTGTATGCCAGAAAGTTCAGGATATATATATATATATATATATATATATATATATATATATGTATTTAAATAAAAAGAAAGAACAGTAAGATATATAATCCGGTGTTCTTATAGATATTTTTATTTTTACAAAATACTGCTCAATGTAAATTTACAGAGCATTAATATTATAAATAAATTAATTAATTATAAAATTCAATTGAGGATGAAATGGAACTAAAGTCTTTAATTTAATTGCAAAATTAAATTTGTGGCTTTTAGCTTCCATTTTTGAAACATGGTTAGAGCTGTGTAGCGGAAAAACATATTTTAAATCAATTAATTTATAATATATATATATATATATATATATATATATATATATATATATATATATATATGCCCATATCTATCTATCTATTTTCTCGCTCTCTCCCCCTCCCTCTCTCTATATATATATATTTGGGTAGCAAGCCCTCTTTTATTAATGTTTCGTTAAAGACGAGTAACAAGGTACTGCGATTAAGCTTTTTATTCAATTTTTTGTGTGTAAATACTGTCCAAAAGTTCTGCATATCCGAGCGCTTTCGGATATTCTTTTAGCCATTACCAAGGGCGATTTTTATTTTTTATTTTAATTGAATGTGTGTGCGTGCTTTTGTATGTATCTGAAGTTATATGAATTGCTCTGGCCAGAGAGGTGTGACGTGAGTCGTCTAGATAGGCATGCAGTGGCATGTCTAATATATATATATATATATATATATATATATATATATATATATTATATATATTAGTTTTTATGATGATTACACGACTATTTATTACAAAATTATTTGTAAGTCCGTTAAGTTCGATAAAGTAAAACTGGCGTCTCATCTCTAAAATGACCTTCAATCTGTGGTCAGCTGGGGCTTATAAACAAAAACTGTCATCATTTAGCCATCTTAGAGAACCATTTTTGCCATTTTTGTCATTCCATCAACATGGCTGATGCTAAGCTTTAGGAGAGTAACTCATTGCCAACTTTTTACACTGATATTAAGTGAAATGTTTATATCGTCCATGCATTGAATACTTTTGTCATATATGATCTGGCGCCCATGCTATTCATATTGTTGTGGAGTGATTTCACAGTGGAGGCTTTTATTTGTACCAAGTCGGTCCTAAAATAGGTTCGACGTACAAAAACGTTAGAAACTTGATATAATAGGTATAACGCAGAGTAATCTAGTTGTGGTCGCTGATACTTTCGTATTCGACTAACTGTCGTCCGACATCGACTGACTGACCCACTGAGTGACGATATTCAGTCACCCCCCCCCCACGAGGGCGTCATGTGGCACAATACCTTTTTAACGTGGGCTTCCGAGCCCATGGGCTCGGCCAAAAATATGCCCATTGAACCCGTATAAACGGGTT
>CAHIKZ030001446.1:5215000-5237500 GCA_903632075.3 Acanthosepion pharaonis
CAAAAGAAAATTGAAGAAAAAAAGAAGATAGAAAAAATGAAGAAAACAGAAAGAAATTTATGGTGAAGAGAAGAAAACGAGAGAAAAATGCATAGAAAAAAGAAAGAAATGTATGGTGAAGAAAAGAAAATGGAAGAAAGAAAGAGGGTAGAAAAAGAAAAAAAAGAGAAAGAAATGTATGGCGAAGAAAAGAAAATGGAAGAAAGAAAGAGGGTAAAAAAAAAAGAAAAAAAAAGAGAAAGAAATGTATGGCGAAGAAAAGAAAATGGAAGAAAGAAAGAGGGTAGAAAAAGAAAAGAAAAAGAGAAAGAAATGTATGGCGAAGAAAAGAAAATGGAAGAAAGAAAGCAAAAGCAAAAAGAAAGAAAAAGAGAAGGAAATGTATAGTGAAAAAAAGAAAATGGAAGAAAGAAAGCGAAAGAAAAAGAAAAGTGTGGTGAAGAAAAGAAAACGAAAAAAGAAAGCGAAAGCAAAGAGAAAGACAAAGAGAAAGAAATTTATAACGAAAAAAAAAAAAAAATGGAAGAAAGAAAGCGAAAGAAAAAAAGAGAAAAAAGAAAGAAAAGTATGGTGAAGAAAAGAAAACAAAAGAAAGAAAGTGAAAGTAAAAAGAAAGAAAAAGAGAAAGAAATGTATAGTGAAAAAAAGAAAATGGAAGAAAAAAGAAGGAAAGAAAAAAGAAAGAAAATGAAAGAAATGTATGATGAAAAAACAAAACGAAAAAAAGAAATGGAAAGAAAAATAAAAGAAAGAAAGAGTAAAGTTTTGAGAAAGAAAATAAAAAAGAAAGAAAATAGGAAGACAAATTTGGAGAAAAAAATGAAAAGAAAGAAAATAAACATAAAAAAAGAAAAAGATAATAAAAAGAAAAGTTTGGAAAAAATTAATAAAACAAATGAAATAACAGTGAATATAATACAAAAATAAAAGGATTTAAAAAATATCACTCGAAGCAATGCGATAGTGTTACTGAGATGCAAAGAGTTACTGCGAGGTGAAAAAACGTTAGTGAGGAGAAAGGACAATAAAAGAACAGGTGTCAGAAAGTTAGAGTATGATGATGATGATTGCTGTTGCAGTTTAACATTTAAAGATTATAGGTGACAGGAATGCAAAAAGCGACAAGGAAAAGGCTGTTCGGTTCTAAGAATTGAGCTGACGAACAAAAAAACGACGAGACAACCCCCACTCTGTTTCTTTATACATAAATATAGGCACGGCGGTCGAGTAATGGATAGCGGCTTGGATTGAGGAATCGGAGAGCCAAGTTCGAATTCCAGCCGAATCCATTACATTCACTTACGTGCTAATACCCTTGGGAAAGGTGTGAATCGTCTTCTTCTCCCTCCGGCTATGGATAAATAGAAGGGCAGGCTGGGTTCTATAGCCTTGGATGGCAACTGGTCTAGGGGAAGGAAAACTCTGAATATAAATCCTGTGGAGGGTCGTTTGGGGACCTTGTGGCACGTAGTGCACCAGGTCTCTGTATTCGGCCCTTCAAAAAGTGTGCATGGTTCTGCACAAAACCTTCACCACTATAATCAAATCTCATGTGCTGGTGTCGGGCTGTCGGTTTCCTGGGAACTAATCTGCTTGACCCTCATACGTCGAATTCGACGGGAGAGTTGAGAGTGTATATATATATATATATATATATATATATATATATATATATATATATATATATATATATATGACAAATGTAATTCTAATGCATGCTACATTGATGGATTAAAATATTCGATATCAGGGATAGAGCGTATGTAAATATAAAAGTCGACATTAAGCCAACATCAGAGGCGACAGTCTGTTTCATGCTAAACACAATCGACAGGTCATGTGCTTTATGCAAATGGTCTGACCATTGCGTTTATCATGAAACAGACTGTCGTCTCTGGGTGTTGACTTTTAATGCTCACTTTATATATATATATATATATATATATATATATATATATATATATATATATATGTGTGTGTGTGTGTGTGTGTGTGTGTGTAAAATTATTCCTTGTATAAAATTGAACTTTATTTTTACATCGAGCGCTGTTTTATTATTACTGCCAGTACTTACTGTACGATATATGATATACATCTTACTTATTATAAAACGCAGATTGTGTGTGTGTGTGTGTGTGTGTGTCTGTAACGTTTATATATTGGATCGGATTTCCTACATTTTTCAACCGATTTCAACAAAACTTCACAGGACTACATAAAATTACCTTGTGGTGGTTCTAACAGCGCCAAAAATGGGAAAAATATAATTGTTTTTGCACAAAATCAATTTGAAAACACGATTAAGAGACATCGTGAAAATGGAAGGGGGGCAACTCACATCGGTTTGTTTGTGTGTGTGTGTGGGTTCCTTTAAATATGGGAGCGGATTTCCTATATTTTTCAGCCGATAAAACAAAACTTCACTTTTTTTTTTTGGCAGGTAGTGTTTCTTATTGTCTTGCACACTTTTTTCTTTATTTTTAAGATTCAGAATGCTTTAAAAATTCCATTTACAAGACAATTATTTATAATAAAATTCTATTCAATCAGTAGACTCATAACGATTGAAAACAATGTTTTTGTTTGAGTTTGGGTTTGACCAATTCGTAAAAAAAAAAAAAAAAAAAAAAACTAATTAAGACATGCGTGTCCGTCAACCTTAAACAATAATCTAACGATCTCTACTGATTGTACGAATGCAAACATCGGAATAAATTCTTTATCTTTAGGGAAAGATAATGAAATCTAAACATACACAAGTCCTAACTAAAAAATAATAACCGGAACGGGAAACTACTTTAAATACACATGGTGTCCAATTTTTTTACTGTATTCAATAAGTAAAAATCATAAATTGTAAAAGATTATTATTACAGAAAGGCTACTAAATGAATAAGATTTGTTAGATCATAATTAATAAACCCAAATAAAGTTAATATTTTTTGTATTAGAAACAACGAGTGGAAAATATATTCAAATCAGAATTCTAATTATGAATCACAACAAGCGAGATATGCAATTTTTATTACTGTATTCAATAAGTAAAAATCATAAATTGTAAAACTAAAAGATTACAGAAAGGCTACCTACATTTTTTAACCGATTTCAACAAAACTTCACTTTTTTTTGGCATGTAGTGTTTCTTATTGTCTTGCACACTTTTTTCTTTATTTTTACATTCAGAATGCTTTAAAAATTCCATTTACAAGACAATTATTTATAATAAAATTCTATTCAATCAGTAGACTCATAACGATTGAAAACAATGTTTTTGTTTGAGTTTGGGTTTGACCAATTCGTAAAAAAAAAAAAAAACAAAAAAAAATAATTAAGACATGCATGTCCGTCAACCTTAAACAATAATCTTTGTCAATTTTATTTTTCAGTCTTTATGATGGTGGATACTTGATCTATCTCTTACTGTTATATCCCCGGGCAACGCCGGGTTCTACTGCTAGTATATTGTAAATACATGCTTAAAACCCGACCTATGTGATGGCATTTAAGCTAGGTCCCGCAGAGGGTTCTTGATTGGGCCTTAAGCACAATAGATTGGAAGGAGAAACAATTATTTTCATTTCATTGCAGACTTTAGTTGGCTTTTACAGTTGATTTCGACCATTCCATAATTTATTTCCAAGTTACAAAAATTGTTATAGTACAAAAGATTCGTCGTAAAAAATTAGGTTAAAAAAAAAAATTGCCAAAAACAATCGCAGTAATGAAAACTTGGGAATCCCAAATTTCACGATTGTGGGTCCGGATTCGGTTTGAAATGTTTTTAATTTGCTGACAGAGTCGGCCTGATTCCAAAATGGTATGATATGTTGGTCTACAGCCTCTTGGAGTAAAGTTGAAAAAGTGTGACACAGTGTCATACCGACTTTCGCATTTATTATATAGATATATTATGATTTCAAACGTTATTATAGTGGACACTCGTATTTGAAATAGATGCCCTATTTTTGTTATTAGTGTATTATGTATATCGGCCTGCGTATTCAAGAAATCTTAATAAAGAAAATGTCTTCAAGTAGGGATCAAACTTTCGTCCCAATTTTTTTTAGGGGAAACACATATCTGATTTCGTATCAAGGTAATTTATAAAAAAAAATATATATTTTTAATCCGGCGTTCATATTACTTCAAAAACTACAATATTGGATACGCGTAGTTGAAATAGAAGAAACTTCACGGTCCGAATAAATACGCTTTCCCGCAAATACAATGATTGGTTATTTCGTCAATTTTTGAAATTTTTTTAGCGCACACTTGGTAAGAACCTTTCATTTTCCGAAACTTTTTGAAACCTGGATTCGAATCTCACCATGGTTGATTTGCTAAGGAGGTGAATTCATGATAAGCCAGGGGAGACAATCCATCCCTGCATACGGTAACACTGGGAAATGTCTGTAAACAGTACTAAGCCGTGTGAGTTAAAATTGGATAGACGAAACTGCTCGGAAGCTATCGATGTTTGTGTTATCCCGAAATCCCAAGTCATTGTGCCCGAGAGTTTAACATCCCTGGTCTTGTTAAAATAATGATAATGAGAGATCAGGCGAGGCGAAAGAGAATACTTTTTGAGAGAAAAACCTCGACATATATATATATATATATATATATATATATATATATATATATATATATATGTGTGTGTGTGTGTGTGTGTGTGTGTGTGTGAGTGAGTGTGTGTGTGTATTAAAACATTAATTATCTCTATATTAAAATGTAAACAATGCATATACAATATATTTTCTATTAAAATTTAAACATATATATATATATATATATATATATATATATATATATATATATATATATATATATCAGAATGGATAGGATAAAAATGTACATACTTGTACATAAACTTACACGTACTGATAAATATATTTCTACCTTAGGTGTTATAAATAGAGTGCTCAATGTTATGAAACAGAGCTATTAGGATATATTAATGAATATACATAATATGCAACGTCGATAGCACGACATGGGGTTTCATGTAGTTCTTGCACTCTTCAGGCGCAAACATGGCATATATGTACACGCACACACACACACACACACACACACACACACACACACACACACACACACACACACATATATATATATATATATATATATGAAAGTAATATATATATATATATATATATATATATATTCCAAAGTTATTCCAAGTTATTCCAAAACAAGGCTTGTTGAGGAAACTGCCACCCAATGGTTAAGGTTTAATATTGGAATTAAACTTAAATACTGCTGACCAGTTTCGAAACATAGTAATTTCTGTGTCGCGATGGAATTATATTTAAAAAAAATAAATATAATCTAGGCCCTACTTGTGTATCGAGCACTATTTTTTAAAAATAAAACACAAATACTAAAGAACTTCGGGTCACCAATCTAACAGTTCTTTCCTATTATATCAATATACACGCATATATATATATATATATATATATATATATATATATATATATATATATATAAACTGTTTATCCCGACTCTGTTTTTCGTGGGAAAGTTAACTGATTGTTTGAGGATTAAATAGGGCATTAAATCTATTTACAAATATCTCATAATTCCACCCCGCCCCACACCCCCAAAAACGCCACGTATATTTCTGCTAGGAACGATCATTTCTGCCGTCTTTCTAAGCTTCTTCGTTATCAAAGACACACTTGTATAACTATTTCTTAATACTGGGCACTTTACTTACAAAGGCTGCTCGCCTAAAAGCGTTATCCCCTAGAAACACACTGGTCGCCCGTATTTTTTTGTTAGAAATACAACCATTCTTATCATATATATATGTTTGTGTATTTCGGCAACAAATTCTCTTTTAGGCATGTCTGATTGAATAAATTACAGACATTATGTCTGCTATTTTTAAAGAAAATAGCGTTCATACTCACGAATAACATTCCGTGTATTGATGTCAAAGGATAATGAAAATAAAATAAATTTAAACAGCTATAGCACATTTCTCTCATCCTTTAACATCAATACATGGAAGGTTATTCATGAGTATGAACGTATGTTTTTAAAAATTAGCAAACACAATGTCTGTAATTTATTCAATCAGACATATATATATATTTCTAATTAATTTGTTTAAATTTTATTTTAAATGTCTACTCATATTTGAGTAGATGATCAGTTTTATTTATTTATTAAACATTATATTTATCTATTTACATCGACCGGCTTGAATATTCGAGAAATCTTGTTAGAAAAATATACGTCCTCCGCCAGGATTCGAACTTGCATCCCCTATGGGAAACCATCATTAGATCTGACGTGTCTTAGACCAACTCGGCTAAATCTAATGACGTTTTCCCTTAGTTTAAAGTTTACAGTAGACGCTGTTAAATGTACTAAATCGAAAAAATACTTCTACAAACTTTGGGGCGTGGTCCTGACACCAAAACAAGGTAAAATGTCAATATAAACATGTGTCCAAAAGGCCATCGTTGTGCCTCAACACAACTTATAACGAATGTTCAAAATGTCCTCCGCTTGCTTCTATACACGCATGCGCCCGTCGGATCATTGACTGGTCAACCCTTTGAAATACTCCCACACGGTATCGAATTGTTTAGCAACCACCCTATGACACACTGTTGAAGCGCCTCTGCATTATTAATGTTTGCTGCATAAACCAATTGTTTTAGGCGACTCCCCAGATAAAAATCCAAAGGATTGAGGTCGGGGAACGTGCAGGTCATGGAACCGGTCTTTCCCTAGCTATCCATCTTTCATGGTAGATGTCAGACAATGTATCGCGAACGATATGACTAAAATGTGCTGGATCACCCATCAAGCATAAACCACAGGCATCTTCGTATGAGCAGGGATACATCCTCTAGCAGGTTTGGAAGTGCATTCGAAATAAAGTCGCTGTAGACAGCTCCTTGTGTTGAGAGAACTTGTTGACCTACGAGACAGACCCCTACAATTCCAGCCCACACCTTAATAGCAAACTGATGCTGGCGTCTAGCCTGTATTGCACCATTGGGATTCCCATCGACCCACAAATGTTAGTTGTGTAAATTTGTTATTCCAAATGTTGCCTCATCCGTAAAGAAGTCTGAAGAGACAAACAACGGGTTGGCAATTTGTGCAATACATCACCGGCAAAACTTCTCCCGTGGTCAGTGATCAGAGGCTGAAAGACACTGCACACGTTGCAAATGATACGGATACGGGAGCTGCTACTGAGTACACTTCATGCGGTACTATGAGATGTACATGCGAGGGTCATTTGACGTGTGCTGTTACCTGGGTCGTCCCCGACACCATGTAGAATGTGTTCTTCGTGGTCAGGTGTACAAGTGGATCTTGGTCTTCCTCAAGCTGTAGTTTGCGGTGGCACGCGTCAAAAACACGACGATAAACAACAGCAAATGTTGGAAGACTCGGTTGCCTTCGGTCTGGAAACGCAATCTGATACAGCCGTGCAGCCGCGCGTCCATTACCATTCGCGCGGTCGTATGTAAAAATCATATCTGCCTGTTTACGATATGAATATCTTGCCATTGTTAAACGGAGCGCTTCTCAGCTAACTCACTATTACACACGTTAAACGTTGAAGACAGACTAGACACAAATGTACACGAATAACAAATGTAACCTAGTCTACACGACAACATGGCGCCATCAACCGTAAACTTTCTTAAATCTTAATAACTCAAATATGAAATATTTTCGGACATATGTTTATATGGACTTTTTTCTTGTGTTGGTGTGAGGAAATCACTCCAAAGTTTGTAAAAGTATTATATATATATATATATATATATGAAGGCTCAAACACTAATATTCCATGCTTATAATTTATTACATTGGAATCGCAATTATGAGCCAATTCATCAGACCTACAAATTCAAAAAGAAATCGGAAAATATAACTCCGGGTATAAAAAAATAAAATTTTAGTGAGAGTGTATGTGTGGGAGTGAGAAACAAGAGTGAGAGGGAAATGTATGAAAGCTCTAGAGAGAGGGTGTAATAGAAGAAAGAAGAACAGGTAGGCTTAAAGGTGAAGGTGGGGGTTAAAATTTAAGTTTTAAAGAGAGGAATTAAATAACGATTTGAATGAGTGAGATACAGATGAATTATTTTTCGATGCATAATTCGCTACCGATTCGCTGACCTAAATTAAAATTAAAAAACAGACACCGGAAACGTGTCTATACATTTATGGTGGCACTACGCACAATAAATAACGATATGATCTAAACTTAAAATCCAGAAGATGAGAGAGAGAGGAGAAAAAGGTGGTGGTGGTGTGTGGGCGTCAAACTAAAAACGAAAGGCATTTATAAGAGAACCGACGTGTAATCAAGAACATTTGACAAAGCAAGTAATATCACCTACAGGTTACAAATTTAACATAAACATATAAAAATTAACGAATATTTAATCTAGTAAGGACCTTACTATTCATTTGCCAACATACGTAGATACACACATACACAACAACATATCTATATTTACTCGCACATACATACATATACGTGTGCACAAACACACACACACATATATATATATATCAATACACATACACTCATGCATACATATACACATACACACATATACACATAGACATGCACATATGTGCACATAAACATATATACATAAAACCTTACATACATCCATACATATACACACACACTAATCACAAATATACTATCTATCTATCTATCTATACACACACACACACACATATATATATATACAAATATAAAACACACACACACACACACACACACACACACACACACACACATATATATATATATATAAATTAAAAGGTAAAAAAACACTCATCAATCCATACATACTTTTAACATATAAAAATAGATGGGTAGAATGAAACTAATTTGTACTTAAAAAACTACTGAGGAAGAAAACGTTAACAATATTAAAAACAATATATTTGTGTGTGTGCGTGTGTGTGTGCGTGTGTGTGTGTGTGTTTCATTGAATAATATGGACATATTGTGTCTACTTGTTTTTAAATTGATTCTTTCCTCAAGTCTAATCAGTTTCTGGATGTTAATATGAAATTCATCAAGAAAGGCGCCGTAGTTTTGTACAATAATTTTGACTTTGTAATTTACCCATGAAGATGATCTTAGGAAAGGTCGAAAGTACTTGTGTTAAAACAAAACAAAAAAAAACTACGGCGGCTTCTTTGATGAATTTCGTCTTAATATCATGAAACTCATTAAACAACAGGAAAGGATCAGTATAAAAATAAGTAGAAAGAGTATGTCTATATTATAAATTGACACATGTTTGAATGAAGATATGCTGCCTAGATACACACACAAACGCGGGCGAATACACACACATGCGTATATATATATATATATAATACAGGTAATCGACCTGTTGTTATATAATCCGGGTGGATTCTAGTAATATTAATTATTAAAACTGACCCACGGAGAGCTCGATGTTTTTATTTTAACAGAGCATTGTATTTTTTACAGCAAAATCCTAAAAAATTCCTCAACATAGGGATAGTCTATTTCAAACCATTCTTCACATGGCTATCATCAGCCTCTAAGTGCTTGTCTCGAAGCATTGTTCTAAATTTATTTTCAAAGTCATTCCTCCTCTAGGAGGCACCTTATTAACGAGAGTGGGTTTGTGTTAGCGATTGGTGGGGGGCATAAGGTATCTTATCCCAGGTGGAAGCGGTCTGGGTTTGGAGTTTATTTATGGCAAGGATCTTTGTTTGTATTTTAATATCAGTTCCTACTATGTGGTGTTTCTTATAAAGGTCCCGGAGTGTGTTTTCCTGATATTCACAGTAAATATTTTTTGTACTAATAAGCGATGGGGGATTTAAACTTAAGTCCGTTAAGATTAATGTAAATTAGTTGAGTTATAGATTTATAGATTGTGGGTAATACCAGAGCACCCAATGGAATAACTCGTGCTGACCAACACAGATATATGCGTACATATCTTTATACATACATATATGTGTACATTTACATGATCATACATATATGCAACTATACGTACACATACGCCCCACATATATGCACCTGTGTTCTTATTTAATTTGGAATTTATTTCTATGTCTACATTTCGTGATTAATTCTCTCCGTTGATGTAATAGTTTGCATTGATCTTTATAGTTTACTATCCTGATTTTTTTCTTCTAAACATAGATTGCAACTACCCCTAAAACTATTGGGGGTGTTCGTGAGAACTAGAATTTCACAATTTATTTGAGGATCCAAACCCTTTTCCTTCAATTCCCCTAATTTTTTTTTCGAAAGGGCTGTTTGGTGTTTTAATTTTGGATTGGCGAATGAATGTCAATGTGTATGATTAAACTATAACAACGTATATATTAAAATATAGGTATATATGTTTTGGGTAGACATCCATTTTTTTTAAACAGTGAAATTAATGTCTACCGGACTAGAGATAAAAAAAAAAAATTAAAAAAACAGAAAAAGAAAAAGAAAACGTCTCTCGCCCGACAGGAATCTAACCTGTATCCCATTTTTAATGTGAGAAGCCGCTTTCAAGGCAAATTCGGTCTTCTTCCTTCTTCGACACCAGAAAATACAGTACACATCATTTCATCTTTATTTGCTAGCGTATCGGACGCCATTTTGTTCCCTTCCTACTCCCACCAAAAAAAAAAAAAAAAATTAAAAAATAAAAAAAAGAAGAAAATGCTTAAATCAAAATGACTCGACTATTTTGTTATCTGCTAGTTCTTAAGACAACTTTCTACTCATTTAACTCTTATCATATTTCCCACTCCCACCATCCACTCACCTCCGAATTTACCCCGTAGGCTGGGCTGGGAATGTTACATGGGTTTATTGACAGCGGGAGGGAAGATAAGAGTGAGAGGGTGGTGAAGATTGGTTGATCAGTATTAAAAAGGATTTAACAGAACAACAAAAGGCCCATAGGTTAGGTGGGAAGAGTGGGCGTGGTTGTGTGTGTGTGTGTGTGTGTGTGTAGCAGGGATGTTAGAGAAAAGGCGGAAGGTGAAGACATTACGGCAGAGAATAAAAAAAGGGGAAAAATAAAAAAATAATGGTGAAGAGAAAGGAAGAAAGATGAAGAAAGAGGAAAAACGAAAATGGGGTTAGAAACAAAAACAAAAAACAACAAAAAAAAAACGACAAGAAAGAAAGAAGGTAAGAAAATAAATTTGGAGATCGAGTGAGACGATTTCCACAACAACAAGAAGAAGATCTCTGTTGTAATGTTCGTATAACCTCTCTGATAATGGCTCATGTGAGCCGAAAGCTTAGATCGAGGAACAGTTTTTGTCTTTATTTTCTCCCGAAACTAAAGACACGATACAAAGCTTAGAACGGCTCATGATCAAACATAATAGACATATATATTTAACAGTAAGCCTAATATATATATATATATATATATATATATATATATATATATATGATAGAATTGTTGGGGGGGATTTGAATAATCATTCACAATGATAAACCGAGTCTAGAAGAATCCTCAGCAGAATGCAGAAAGCACTAGACGGCCCTTTCGTCCTATTTGGGACTCATCAGCAGTGCGCATCCACAACTGAGAATCGAACCCGGACCGTTACGATACAATGCAAGCGTCATACCACTGAACTAACGGGCCTTGGTGGCGAAGAAGAAACTAACTATACTTAATATAACGCAGTTACTCACTAAGTTCCGGTGGTGATACTCATCCAAGTATGCATAAACAAACGGATACGGCCTTAAGATCAAAGTCTTCTTTCACCAAGCTGCTCCCTCTAGAACATTAGAAGCTGGATCAAGCAAAGATATAAAACTTATAGAAATTTTGGGATATATATATATATATATATATATATATATATATATATATATATATATATATATATATATGAATTGGGATGAAATATAGATCAAATATGAATCAAATATGGCTTAGAATCCAACAGAATGATAGGATGGGGAACAAATGTCTCTTATTTGTTTCTTATCCCATCATATATATATATATATATATATATATATATATATATATATATATACAGGCTGCGTTGGGTAAATTGTCGACATTTTATACTTTTAAAAAACGTGCATGTGCGTTGTTTTAATTTTGTCGACTGCACAGTATTGTAGAGTCAGTTGGACACCGTCTGTGACGAAAAGAGCCCCGTGACGCAATTCCCTCCGCCAGTACTGTTTGGCATTCGCACCGGAAGGTCCATTACGAAAATTTCTGAGTGTTGAGGTGTCAATCTGAGGACAGTGCAGAATATTCGAAATGGTGATTACGAAGGTGTTTTGAGTGATCCCAACTGATGTCGACGTTATGCCTGCATTCATCTTCACACAGAACCTTAGACTTAACACATGAAAACCTACATGATATTTTTTGAGGAGCAAGTGCTGCCCTGGTTCAGAGGGTGGCTTATGGAAGACCCTATGTCTGGCAACATCCCACATAAGCAGGAGAACCCATTCATGGCTCTCAGACAATTTGTGCGACTACATAATCCCTTATAGCTGGCCCACCTGACTCTCCAGACTGCAACTCACTTGATTATTATGTGTAGGTCACAATTGATCGGGAGACCAACAAAACCTCCTTGTAACACCAAAGATGAACTGAAAAAAAAAATCAGTTTTGAATTACCATTTAGACGTTCAATGGTATGCGTGAGTCATCGATTACTCCCGGTATTATATAAATCGCTTTTTGCTCAATATTTTTTCATGTTAAAAAACGTGTTTCATATAACAGTGAAAAAGAAGTATCTCCCGGAAGAGAAAAAATAGCAACAGAACGACAAAAAATACCCACGACAAAGCCTATTTTAAAACCAAGTTGGAACAAGACGATCACCTAACAGATAAATATATCCATGTATCTCACATGAAGGGCTTAAATAAATAAGGCTGGAATATGAGAAAAGTGGGTGTAAAGGAACTGGTTAATTAAGCGCTTCATTTTGTTTGGGAACTAATTTTGTTTAAATGCAGATTAATATCATATAATTTATATATAGATTCTTAAAACGTCTAAGGGAGGTAATCACTCATAAATTTACTAACGTAAGTCGATTTACCTTCCTTCGTACTTTAGATGGGACAGGATAAATAAATACACATTGTTAATTATTATATGGTTTAATGCTCAAACATACATACATATATTCAAATACATAAAAATATACACTTATAAAATATAATAGACTAAATGTATATTTATTCTTAATATAAATTTTAGCTCTTTTATTTTACATTGAATACCGTTTTATTACTATATCATTTATAAATATCTATACTGATGATACGATGGTTTATGGGAGCACCTCCAAAACCCTAGATGACCAGAGATTGGCAGCGGATCTAGCTTTAACATCTAACGTCGCAATATTGGCCCATCTTCTTCCTTTTTTAGTGTCCCCAGCAAACTCTTTGATGCTATTATCAACAAAAAGATTGTTGATCACCCCAACAGTGACGACCTTCGCGGCGACAAACAGTATGCATTTCGCACTGCTAGGTCCACTGCTGATATGCTGATTGACATTAGCCACAGAATCAGTGAGGTAATAAACGATAAATTCATCACGAAGACGATCGCTTTAGAAATATCCAAGGCCTTTAACAAGGTCTGGCATAGTGGGTTGCTATATAAACTCTCCAACAATGGAATCTTTGGAAGTGTTTTCTTAGCTATCAAATTATTCCAAACTGGTCGTTCCATGAAGCTTATTGTTAATGGCCTCTGCCTTCTGAAACCCAACAGAACAAATGCAGGAGTCCCCTACGACTCTCTTCTTCTTCCTCATCTCTCATTTTTCTTTGTATTAATCTGTTGACGAGCATGCTTTGATCTTTAATAAATATCTATACAGATGATACAACGTTATATGGGTGGACCCCCAAACCTCTAGATGACCAGAAAATGGCATTTTGATCTCTCCTCTGACCTAGCTTTAACAGGTGAATCGGGGGAATAAAAGGTTTGTAACATTCAATGTTTCGAAAACCAAATTGGTGAGATTTCATCAACACTGAGCGAACCCTGAATTTTCACATGAATGGGATTTCCCTAACAGAGAATTTAAGCGTCTTTGGGGACAAGCTCAACCTAGACTTCAAGTGGAACCATCACTAATGATTCTGGAAGGATGATTGGTTTCCTGTACCGTTCCAGTAAGTACCTGACTCCTTTTGTTACTCTCTGCTTTTACAAAAGCCAGGTCATCTGTGCAAGTTGGTGTTATACCATAATACCTATTCTACTGTAATAGACTCACCCACAGATAATAAGTAGTAGTAGCAGTGGCCAGTTGGGGCTCAGTGGTGTTGAGTGAGTCTGTCGGACATTGAAGTATCAACCATCACAACTAGATTGCTGCGTCATTAACTCTTATTTCAAGTTCCTAACGTTTTGTACGTCGAACCTAATTTAGGACGACTTATTGAAATACAAGCCTCCACTGTGAAAACTACTCTACAACAGTTCATTCTACACTACATTCTGTTTTTGTGTTTTCGCTTAATTCATTCTCTGTTTGCATGCAGGCTATTTGGCCCCAATAACAGTTATGAATTCTTCGAATAATTTATTCCGTGTATATCAAGCTTTCGTAGAACTTTAAATTTACCGAATGACTTTGCGTAATTTAGAACACACAGACGGTTAAAGAGAAAAAAACAATTTGAGTTGGCCCCTGACGGATACACTGTTAACGTGTGCCTCTTTTGACCAAAAGCAGTGTGCATGTTTGATTCCATATAAATGCTCTTTCAGAGAGAGAGAGAGAGAGAGAGAGAGAGAGAGAGAGAGAGAGAGAGATTGTGTGTGTGTGTGTGTGTATTTCTGTATGCATTTGTGAGTCTTCTACTCAGTTGAAGGAGAAAATCTTCTTCACCTCGACGGCGTCTTCCCTCCGGCCAACGATGCACTCTCTCAAAATTTGAAACCTTTTCTGGAAAATAACGAATTGTTTGTCATGCACGATTGCATTTTTAATTACAATTTAAATCTATTTTCGAATCTGACTCATGTTTCTCATCAGCTAACACGTACGGAGATGTTTTTCTCCTTCGACCTCCTAAACACACAACAGAAAGTGGATTGCTTTCTCTGTTACTTTGTTATACGCATGAAAGAATCAATTATTCTTTCTTTCTTTCTTTCTTTCTTTCTTTCTTTCTTTCTTTCTAGTCGTTCCTGTTTTTTGTTTGTTTCTGTTTTTCATTCTTTTTTTTAATTTCCAGTGATTTTTTGGTTTTACTCCAGTTTTCGTTCTAATCTTTTCGCCTTTAGTTGCTTGTTTTTTCTTCATTTCTTTCTTTCTAGCGGTTTCTATTCTTTCTTTCTTTCTTTCTTTCTTTCTTTCTTTCTTTCTTTCTAGCCGTTTTAATTCATTTTCTTTCTTTCTTTCTTTCTTTCTTTCTTTCTAGGCGTTCCTATTCAATTCTGACTTTCTTTCTCGTTTTCTTTCTTTCTTTTCAAATCGTTCCTGTTCTTTCTAGGCATTTCTTTCTTTCAAACCGTTCCTGTTCTTTCTTTTTTTTTGTAGCCGTTCTTTCTTTCTTTCTTTCTTTCTTTCTTTCTTTCTTTCTTTCTTTAGTAAGTCATTTGTACAGGACACTATAAGCCTAAAAATCTACTTATCAATCTCTGTATCTATCAACCAATTTACGAACCAACCTAATTATCTTCATATTCAGGGACTCAACGCTATTCCAATATTAATAGTTCTAGCAAAACGTTTATCGTTCGTTCGAACGTAATGACCAAAGTAGCATAGCCTTGTGCCAGACTAAAATACTTTTAAGAAAACCAATGATAGAATGTTAATATAGACGAGGATAACGTAGCGATTATCAGCGTGGAAAGTGTATCCATTTTGCTGAGTTCAATTCTGCTTATTTCTTTTTTTCGTCCACTTCACGTTTATGCCCAGCTATAAGTTATACAGCAGAGCTGAATAGGCTCTCTTGTCGTGAGGAGGCAACCTGAAGAGGAGAAGGTGGATGGATTCAAAACCAATATGAAAAGAGATGGACTCACTTAGGCTCTCTTGTTTATTCTCTCTAACTTTTGTCCCGCCATTTACTCAAGTTAAGTAAGTAGGCTATACGTTGTTTTCCTCTGTTCCTCTTGCCTTCAATCTGTCCTGTGAGTATCAGATTTTCTAAGCCCTCTTTTCTTTATTACGCGCCCTAGAAATGTCAACTGTCAAATACTTCTTATGTTTTGAGAACCAATGCAAACTTAATAATTATCGGTTGATTGATTGATTTGTTTAACGGCATATCAACTCCTTATGGGTCATTTAATGCTGAAATTTAATTTTCTTGTGAGCTTTGAAGTAAAAATATGATACATGTTATTCTGCTTTCACAATTGAATACATGGTAAATGATACTCAGCTTTTGTGTATATACATGTTTGCTTTGGTTTATTTTGTTTTACGGCATAAATGGGTTATTTAATGCCGACAAATAATATTTTTTTCCAAAAATGTATTGCTGGTAATAAATTTTTTTCTTCAAAAATGTATTGCTGGTAATAATTTTTTTCTTCAAAAATTTATTGCTGGTAATAATTTTTTCTTGAAAAATGTATTCCTGGTAATAAATTTTTTTCTTCAAAAATGTATTGCTGGTAATAAATTTTTTTCTTCAAAAATTTATTGCTGGTAATAATTTTTTATTCAAAAAATTATTTCTCGTAATAATTTTTTTCTTCAAAAATGTATTGCTGGTAATAATTTTTTTATTCAAAAAAATATTTCTGGTAATAATTTTTTTCTTCAAAAATTTATTGCTGGTAACAATTTTTTTTCAAAAATGTATTGCTGGTAATACATTTTTCTTCAAAAATTTATTCCTGGTAATAATTTCTTACAAAGTATTTCTGGTATTAAAACCTATTTTTACACTTTCAGAGTGTTTTGACATCAGTTTTGGGTTAACTATTTGCCCATAGCTGGAACCCTAACAGGTGTTACTACCCCGGGTTAGGGTAGAACTGGGAACACCGGCAATTAATAGATGGTTCCACGCTCCTCAAATCGTCTTGATCAGAAGCCTTGCTGCTGGATGTAGTTTATCGTCATACCCAGGATGCTATACATGTCTGGAGGTAATTCCAAGAGGCGGTAATATATATGTTTTAGTTTGTAGTTTTGTTAAAGTTATATTTTGGTATACAATTTGTTTTTTTTTTTTTAAAGAAATTGAAGGATATTATGTATATTGCTGTTTTGAAAAAGTTCTTTCATGTAGTTGTTTGATTTTATTTAGCAGTATATTAACATATCTATGGGTTATTTAATGCCGGAATCTAAATATTTTGAACATAGTTTTATGGCCTCAACTACAGAAAAATGTATTGTTTGTTATTTTGTTGCAAAATTTATTGTAAGTAATTCTTCTTTAAAAATGTATTGTTAGTAATTTTACTATAAATTTGTATCGTTGGTAATATTTTCATATAAAATATATTGTTAGTATTTTTACTATAAAAATGTATTCTTTTACTTTCATAACGTTTGGGGGTTCCCTATTTGTTCATAGCTGGGACCCTAACAGGTGCTACCACCCCAGGTCAGGGTGGACCTGGGAACAACAGCAGTTAAGATTAAGCTCATCAAAACGTTCAATATCCCCTACAGAGGCCTTGCTGCCGGATATAGTCTATCGTCAAACCTAGGAATAAATAACTATTGCTATCAGTTTTGACTTATTTTTTTTAACGTAAAAGGGATCTGGGTGAATCGCCGTGGAGCAATATTTAATAAGCTTGTCTCATTCGACTGTTCCGACCTTCGGGTGTTCCATTTTTTCTGGCCGTTCCATATTTGTGACTGAGAGCCGGGCAGGGCTAAGCTTAGTAAATACTTATTTTTTGGTCCCGTTGAAAAAAAAGTTGCGCGGTGAGATTCCTTATTTTCCTGAGCACCTGCTCCACTTTATGGCAACTGACAAATGGGTAATCATAATGGGGTTCGAAATGAGAAAAAAAAAAGACAATAAGAAAAAAAGATAACGTCTCAGAAAATGTTTTCTCGCCGAACTTCATAAAAAAAGTTTAAACAAAATGGTATATAAATTAGCTTTATAACAGTAAAGGAAAAACAACGTATTATTTAATTTTTATCAACAGAGTATTTGCTTAAAATATATATATATATATATATATATATATATATATACAGAAAGGGGGGGTTAGGTTTGGATAAATTGTCGTCCAAATTATGCAACAGTGAAAATAACACTGACATCGCATTTCACCAGATATATTTACTAAAATGACAAAATTATCTTGAAATACTAAAATTTATTCCATAAAATCGCCATTGGCTTCAACCACAGCCTCCAGACGACTTCTGAATCTCCTGCAACTCTTCTGGACAGTCTCCTTGTTTAAGTTGATCTATACTGACATAATCCTTGCTTTTAGTTCATTACAAGGCGTTTTGTTGGTCTCTAGCTCAACTGCGCCCCACACATAATAATCAAGGGGGTTACAAGTCTGAGGAGTTAGATGGCCAGATGTAAGGGGTGATATGCCCGCAGAAACTGTCTGAATGGGTTCTCCTGGATGATGCAAAGTCCTATTGCCAGACATAGGGTCTTGACGCAGGGAAGCACCACCTCACCAAGGCACATGATGTAGGCTTCCGTGCTGGGAAAATGACTGGAGGTTAAACGACACCAGCACTGGTAATCATTCCAAACACCTTCGTAATCACCATTAGACTCATCCAACTCTTTTCCCAACCATCTGTACTGTACACGGATTGACACCCAAACATTCTGAAATGTTCGTATTGGAGCTTCCGGCACGATTGCCAAACAGTACAGTATGCTATTTTCGAATTTTTGGAGGAGTGAATTGCGTCATGGTGCTCTTATTCTCACTGACGGAGCGTGGGACCACTTCTTAATTGCTGGTGTTCCCAGGTCCACCCTGAGTCAGTGTGGTAGCACATCTCAGGGTCTCAGCTATGGGCAAAATAGTTAACCCCTCAAAAGGAGTCAATACACGATGAAAGTATAAAAATAAGTTTTAATACTAGCAAAAATTTTCTGGATAAATTATTACCAGCAATACATTTTTGAAGAAAAAAAACTTATTACCTGCAATACATTACTACCAGCAATACATTTTTAGAAAAAAGAATTACCTGTGATAACAATGTCGCCAGCATTAAATAGCCCATTGTGGTTGATATGACGTAAAACAAACCAAACCAAACCAAATCAAACCAAAGAATGGTCGACCAGAATCTGGAAGAATGTATTTTTAAGGCAATCTATAATCAATCTGGGAAATATCAAGAGACAGACCGTTAATAATAAATACAATAAATTAAATCAGTTCACTTAACATATCATAATCTTGCGATTGAGTTTATCATCTAGTCTCCTATAAAAGGGTTTAATTCCGCGAAATTCAGAATAGAAAAAAATCATAAGTAAACTGATATATATATATATATATATATATATATATATATATATATATATATATATATATGTGTGTGTGTGTGTGTGTGTGTGTGTGTGTGTGTGTGTGTGTGTGTGTGTTTTGAATAATAAGAAATATTAAAAATTAAAATTTTCAGACACACTGGGTTGTATTTTTTGTTTTATTATTTCAATTAGATTCCTCGACTAGTTTCGGCCAACATGGCCATCATCAGGAGAAAAATAATTTTCTCCTTGCTGGTAGAAATGAATGTCTAGATGGAGAAAATGAACTTTATCTGTAGTTTTCATTTTTTTTTTTTAATTTTTTATCATAAATTTTGGTCAGTCTTTGTGTTGGTCAAACGGTCTCTTTTAAGTTGTTATTTGAGATAAGAGCTGGATGGATTCATGCTGCTCTGAATTCCCTTGGTTATTTTGACATTTTTATTGGTTCCTGGAAATGGGATGTCTCTCTGTTAAGTGTGTGTTATTTAGTTCTTAGGGAGTGAGTATGATGTGCGTCAGTGTGTATATTAGTATGGGTGTTTGTATAAGTGTGAGGCCTTACCACTTTCGCAAGCATGTCTGTCTTGCGTGGCTGAGAAATGCGGTTTGGGCCTGATTTGTAGGGTCATATATTAATTCTACCTGTGTTGTTAAATTTGTGATTAAGCCCCTCTGGATGGAGTATTTTGAGGCGCAGAATCCATTTATCTTCATGGTCTTCTAAAATTTTTCTAATGTTATCTGTTAACTTTTCTATTTTCTCAATTATAGTGAATTTGGCATGGGTTTTAAAATCGTGTTTTGTAGGCGGAAATGTTGTTCTACAGGTAGGTAGAGTGAGAGAGAGTGATAATGCATTGATTGATTGATTCGTTTTCCACGGCTTATCAACACTTTGCAAGTTATTTAAAGCCAGAAAATAGTTCTTGATTATAATATTTTTTTAATAATTTTAATATATAATAATGATTTAGTCTTACTAATTAGACCATGCGAAAGTTAATGAGAAAAATTCAACTAAACTTGTGTCTCTCTCTTTCAAAATTGTACAAAATTAATGCTTTATTCATCAATAGACTATGGTTACTGATTTCCTTTCGTATTGGACTCAATCATCGGTTTGCTTTACGTTAATTCAGGTATGTCATGGAGTACACGGTTTACATTTTATAGAAGCAACTTTGAACGTCGTTCCAAATGAATTTGAATTGCCTTGCGACTTATACTGATTACCTTGTGTCTTATACTCTGAGTTGAGTTGTTGCTTTTCTATTATGCATTACTGATTTCCTTATAGAAATCCGTCCTGGGTAAGACGATAAACTACATCCAACTGCAATGCTTCTGATTAGGAGTTTTTTGGGGAGTGTGGAACTTGCTGATGTTCCCGGGTCCACCCTGACTCGGGGTGGTAACACCTGTTAGGGTCCTATCTATGGGCAAATAGTTAGGCCCCAAACAGGGCTCAAAACACTATGAATTTGTAAAAATAGGTTTTAATACCAGCAATACATTTCTGTGAAAAAAATTACCAGCAATAGATTAAAAAAAAAAACTATTACCAGCAATAAAAATCTTGTCGGCATTAAATAACCCATTGAGGTGGATCTATCTATCTATCTATCTATCTATCTATCTATCTATCTGCTTTTAGGCTGATGACTCGACTATTTATAAGTAAATCAAATAGTTTCGATAAAGTAAAACTGGCCACTGATCGCAAAAATGACCTTCAGTCTGTTGTTAGCTGGGGCAAGAAATGGGTTATAAAAGTTCAACGCTTCCAAAACAAAACTGCTGTCTTTGAGTCATCTTAGAGAACTATTTTTGCCATTCCATCTGTATGGCTGATGCTAACTTCTAGTAGAGCAACTCATTGTCTTCACGTCTAACTTTTTACACTGACATTAAGTGAAATGTTAATATTTAATCAATTGTTAGGTTAATAGATAGATACATTCTAGCGAGAAGTATTGTCTCGCACGACACAGTGAACTAACTTTCTTAACAGCTGGCCTATCTATCTATCTGTCTGTCTATCTATCTATCTATCTATATTAAAAAATACAGACATACTTTGTCTATTTATTTTTATAATAATCTTTCCTAGTTCTCTAATTATCTTCAAATTCTCAAGGCCCTATGAAAACAAGCAACCAACACAAAACAAAGATTATTATGAGTATAGTAGCAATGTTTTAAAATGTATTTGAGTTGACTAACATGTAACATCCTTTTGAAATTTACCACGTTGCAACATTACTATCCCTGTTTATCGCCCTTTGATTTTGAAGACTTATTTACAAAATATCGTAACCACAACGGTTAATTTAAATAAAAAATATTTATAACAGAGCGCGTTTGCGCGTATTTGCGAAATCACTGTCACAGTGATTAAGGTTACACTAACTTTGTCTTCGTAATTCCCCACTGTGGATGGTCTCTGAGTAGATCGAAAGTACTTGGGTTAACAAAACATTTCAGCTTAACATCAAGAAGCTAATTAGAGGAGTAGAAAAGATTATTACAAAAATAGACATAATATGTCTATAATATTTAATGAAACATGCTTGAATGAAGATATGCGGCCTAAATATACAAATATATATATATATATATATATATATATATATATATATAGAGAGAGAGAGAGAGAGAGAGAGAGAGAGAGAGAGAGAGAGAGATGATAATATTATTTGGTAATCCGTATGGAGAATTTCAAAGAGAATATAGAACCAGAGAGAGTTCAATGTAAGAACAGAGGAAATGATAATTATGAAAACGGAGACTTTAGAAATCCATGGTAATATTTTATTTCGCAAAACCAATACTTCAGTTTCGTCTCTTCAGACCAAAATCAGTTTGAACAAACTGATTTTGAAACTGATTTTGGTCTGATGAAACAAAACCGAGGTATCGGTTTTGCGAAATAAAATATTACCATGGATTTCTAAAGTCTAGGCTTACATATATATATATATATATATATATATATATAAATAAATATATATATATAGGTA
>CAHIKZ030001446.1:5242500-5290000 GCA_903632075.3 Acanthosepion pharaonis
CACCTCGCATTCACTCATTACAAGACCCAAGAGCTAGTCAAGGTAGAGGGTTACCAAGTGAGGGTTTTGTATGGACGTAACAGGAGGAAGTAAGTGTATATTATGAGAATATTTTTTTAAACATTTCACCCCAAGCAAGCCTATAAAAGCTACGAAGATATAAGCGAAGACTGAGAATGAAAGAAACAGAGACGGCAATAAAAGAACAGGGTTTAAGGTGGCGGTTGAATTTGAAAATTGAGATTGAAAAAAAAAAAAAAACAACGACATAGGATTTGCGTGTCCGTTAAGGTCGAAATATACTTGTTTGCGGTACCTGGTGTTCCCAGGGGTCTCCTCCATATAAGCATTGACCGGTCTGGACGCTGCTTAATTCCGTTGATCGAACGAGAATCGGGTTTTCAAGGAAAGCAGAAAGCCGGAAGAGTTTTCCACGCGTGAAGTGTGGAAGAATAAACGATTAGCATGAAATTTAAGGTCACATCTAGCAACTTCAAGAGTAAAATTATGAGACCTAACTGCCAATATAGTCAGTCAGTCAGTTAAGTGCCATACGTGATATACGTGCGATCATGTATCTTTCGATACATGACTGACGAGGCAGATTTTTTTCCCGTAGTAGGTTGCTATTTCTTTCTGTGGTAGACTGGTTGCCAACCAAGGCTAAAGAACCCAGTCTGTTCTGCTATTACACCTATAGCTGGAGGAGAAGAGATGGATTCATACCTTTCCCAAAGATATTTGTATGCAAGTGACTCTAACGAACTCGACTGGAATTCGAACTCGGCTCTCGAAGCCAATATCGATCACACCACAATGTGTACTTAATTTCGTGAAGTCGCGATATCAATGACGAAAACTCATCAGAAGAATCACTTTGATAATATTTATAGAAGAAGCAAAGGCCAGATACGTTATATCGTTGGGAAAGTCACTAACACCGGTATGCCATGTCAGGACTGATAACGTTGCAGATTTTTCTTTGGATTTTGTCAAGAATCTATGTAGGATAGATAATAGTTGGCACTATACTAGAAAAGGTTAAGATTGTATTTACCGAGGAAGCGTCTTCTTGAAAGTATGTACCACAAAGTAGTGGTTCTCGGGAAGAGGCTGTTTGAGTAGTACTTCCTCCTTACCAATGGAATACAAAGGGAATAAGGACGATTCGACCCTGTGTACGTAGCAAAGCGGGCCCTAGCTGTAAAGGTCACTCTAATACCTTGTGAGAAGGCATAAATCCACCTCTTCTTCTAGCTAAGAGTTAAATAGTATAGTAGACTGGAACCTCTAGTTTTTTTATTTTTTAATTCATTTCACCCCAAGCAAGGCGATAGTGACACAGAGGGTTAGAGGTTATGAAAGTCAATGAGAAAACTTCAGTGAAGAGAAGTGAGGAAAAGGACAATAAAGGAACAGGGTTCAGGAAGACAAAAAATGGCGACTGACATTGCATTTAAATTTTTGAAGATTGTAGTTATCAGGGAAGCAAGAAATCGGAAGGGAGTTTCACAGGTGAGAAGTGTGAGAAGATAAACTATTAGAATAGAAGTGGCGGTTGCATTTATCTAGTCCAATAGTAAAAGGGGTGAGACCTAATTGCCAATCAAGTAGCACACTTTAATTCATGCACGAAGAGAAAACCTCATCACAAACGTTGTCATGCAAATATTTGTGAAAAAGACAGAAGGAAGACACGTCATGTCATTGAGAAAGTGACTTAAGTCGAGAAGATGGCGACTGAAGTTGCATTTAAATTTTGAAGATTGAAGTTATCAGGGAAATAAAGAAATAGGAAGGGAGTTTCACAGGTGGGAAATACGAAAAAAGAAACTGTTAGAGAAGAAGTAACGCTTGTATCTCGCTCTTTCAACGATGGGACCTAATTCCCAATCTAGTAGAACGCTTAAATTAATGTAGTGGGCGCACCAGGAAAAAAAAGCTTATCAGAACAGTTACCATGAAAATATTTTTAGAAAAGAGAGGAAAGATAGGTTACATCGGTGAAAAATTGACTAAAGTCTGGATCAATTACATTACAGATGTAATCTTTGGATTTTGTCAAGAATCTCTAGATGTACATCAGGAGTATCAGATATGGCACGGTAGAGTAATGGATAGCTATTCGGATTAAGGAATCGGAGAGCCGAGTTCGAATTCCAGTCGAATACATTGCATTCACTTACAATACCCTTGCGAAAGGTAGGAATCCTCTTCTACTCCACCCAGCTATGGGTAAATAGCAGGGCAGAATGGGTTCTATAGCCTTGGATGGCAACTAGTCTACCGCAGAAAGAAATGGCAACCTACTGCGGGAAAAAATCTGCCTCGTCAGTCATGTCGTAAAAAGCATGGTGCATAACTGACTGATTCAATGCACGGACAAATGGTAGATTTATAAATGTTCAAGATGGATTCTGGAGAGAAAAATTTTCTAGCACAACATTGTGAACCAAATTTCCTTGCAGTAGACGAAGGAATTACTTTGATATGGTCACTCTACTTCATGTCAGTGGAAAACGTGAGACCAAGAAGGAGTGTTGCTCTCCTAGAGTTTAGCATCAGCCATGTTGATGGATGGCAGAAAAGATTCTCTGGGGTGATTAAATGAAAGTAGTTTTGATTTGGAGGCATTAAAATTTGCAAGCCATTTCTGGTTAACCATTGATTGGCGGTCCTTTTCAAGCGCAGTTGAGAGTTTTACGTTGTTGGATCTGTTGAACTTGCCACTAAGACAGGAGTCAATGGTTGTGTCATCTGCATAAATGCAGCGCGTCTTGTGGAAGGATTATTCTGAATTCAAACCCGTGAAGAAAGCAATGGAAATTCACTCCGTTATTTTCCCCAAGAACTCATAGAAAGACACAAATAATAATAAAAAAAGAATGTGTGAAAAGCCGTGATCACCTACATGTCTTGAAGGGACATTGTATTAAAATGCAATAAACCTTTTTAAATTGTTTTACTCAATTTTTTTTTCGTTCAGTCATGGGATGATTTATATTTTATTTTCAATTCCGCGTTTGATTAGTTTTTTTTTCTGTATTTAACCCATATTTTCTAATATTTAGGATCTTCTTTCATTCATTGTTTTTTCTTTCTTTTATTTATTCTTTCTTGTGTCACTGTCTTTGTTCTTTCTTTTTATTTTTATTCTAGTTTTCTCTAAATTTTTGAATTTTTTCTGTGTTTCTTTCTTTCTTTCTTTCTTTCTTTCTTTCTTTCTTTCTTTCTTTCGTTGCTGTCGTCATACCATTTTTGCATTTTCATTTTATTAATCTCTTAATTTTAAAAATTTCTTCTTTGTTTTTTTCTTTCTTTTATTCTTTCTTTCTTTCTTTCTTTCTTTCATTCTTTCTTTCTTTTGTTTTTGTCCTTATTCCACTTTCAATTTTTATTTCATATTTCGTTTCTAATTTTGGGGAATTCTTTTATGTGTTTTCTTTCTTTTCTTTCTTCACTTTCCTTTCTTTCTTTCTTTCTTTCTTTCTTTCTTTCTTTCTTTCTTTCTTTCTTTCTTTTACGTATGCACCTGAATATGCGCAAGTTCACTTATTTTACAACGAATTTTTTCAAGTCATGTGTCCTGTCGATGGAATGTCATTTTTAAAATACTGAAAGAAATGGAAAAAATAAGTGTCACTCTCTGCAATTTTTCCAACAAATTACCACGAATCCTCATTGTGTTTATAAAAAATAAATTAGATCGGACTTTTTTTCTTCTTCCTTATCGAAATACTTGCTCGTGTGTACACACGCCACACGACCTTGACAGAGAAAGTAAATACATGTGTGATTACAAATATATCTATTGTTTTGGGTTTGACAATAAACAACATCCCGTAGCAAGGACTCTTGATCCGGAGACTGGAGATTTTGTGGGACATGGAGCCACCTCATAATTGCTGTTGTTCGCAGGTCCACCCTGACCCGGGGTGGTAGCACCTGTTAGGATTTCAGCTATACGCAAATAGTGACCCCATCTCCACAAAAATAAAAACACTATGAAAGTACAAAAATATCTTTTTTCTTATAGTAAAATTATCAGCCAGACATTTCATCTGTAGTTGAAGATATGTAATTGCGTTCAAAATATTTAGATTTCAGCATTAATTAACCCATATAGGTGTTGATATACCGCTAAACAACCAACATAAATGAACCCTTTCATGATATTAATCCATATAATATCATACAATTTCTTAAAGAAATGAAACTCTATTCTAAAGTATACCAAGACTACAACATAAAACACACACACACTCCAGTAATTATGTCCACGCAGACACGTATATGCACAAAAGATGCGTATAATCTACCATGTATTCAGCTGTGAAGGCAGAATAACATATATCATATTTTTATTACTTCCAAGCTCCCAAGAAATTTAAATTTCGACATTAATTGATCTATATGGAGTTGATATGCTGTTAAAGAAACAAAACAAATCAAATACATCTACGAGCAAACTAACGTATTTCTTGAGCATAATACGAGACATTTTGAATGAAAATTAAAGACAAAAAGTGGGGGCGTATTATACACAAGTACACGGTTGTCAGAAATCGTTACTTAACTTAAAAAAGCCCTGATTTAAAACAGCAAGATTGCAAATCCACTCAGTTTTGCTCACAAGATTGATTTTCTTTTATTCTAATAAAATTTCTTTCTGTTCTTAACGAAAGACAATATTTTTTTATTATTTTCAGAGTTTATTTATATTATATATATATATATATATATATATATATATATATATATATATATGTGTGTGTGTGTGTGTGTGTGTGTGTGTGTAATAAAGTCATATCAAACAGACACGTAGGATAGATTAATTAACACCGTAAAATGTATTACCGAGTTTGTGTAGTTAACACCTTTCCCCGATAATTCGAAAATAAGTTTTGAAACTGAAATTAGGCGACGAAACACGTCCAGTTCATTTCTATTTTTTAATATTGGAAAAATGCAATATTTTACTGAAATATATATATACAACACCGATATTTTAATTGACAATATGGGTTTTTTCACCCCAAGTGAGGCGGGAGTGCCAATAGCACGCAAGGTGATACAGAGAGTGGGTGCAAGAGTAAAGAGGCGTGATAGAGGAAAGGATGAAGAGAAGCACGGAGAGTTAGATCAAGGCATTTGGAGATGTCGATTGAAATTGCATTTGAATATTTGGAGATTATAGCGATCAGGGGAAACAAGTAAGAGAAAAGGAGTTCCACAGAGAGGAAGTGCGAGACATGAAGCTATTGGAGTAGAAGATACGGCTACATTTAACCGTTTCGACACTGAAAGAGTGGGACTGAAATGCCGACCTAGTAGCACGCTTAAATTCATGCACTTTGGGAACTAGCGAAAGTAGCTCATACAAATTTTAAACAAAATTTACACACGGATGGCAGTACTATGGAATTGTATGATACTCAAGGATGTAATTTATTCCCTGCTTTCTGAAACACCGGAAGTTGTATTATACTAAATGCATAAGAAAATACTGTATTCGTCCGCTTGCCTCTGTCTTTTGACCAGAGCTGTCATCCATCTTTTTTCGCTCGACTTGTCGAGGCGTTAGATGTTCTCATCCTGTCAAACGTGATTTTAGCTGGCGTGTCTTTTTTCTCAAATTGCACATTCGTCGTCAACTTAAAACAACATTCTACCCACAGTTTTATTCCATGATTTTCTCACAGAATATATAACGCCAAATTTCTGTAGATTAACCATAGTGTCTTCTAGTAATGGAATTTTTGAGTTTCCCTTGATGTCATTTACTATGGAACCCAGTCATGCTATCAAATCTGCCATTAGGTCTCTTTACGGGTGCCGTGTAGCTTTTGAAATATTTTCAAGCTGGAGTTTCTCGTGGTATAGGAAGGTGGTCAAACCATGAGAAAAACGTCGTTTGAAAATCGTATAATTATTGGAATGTTGTGCGTTCGTATGATTGTAGCAATGGACGCTTCGATGTTAGCAAGCTTGTTTCGCTTGATCAATAATGTCTGAGTAGTGAGTTCGGTCCTCTCTAGGTGATCCTTCCCCTCGGCCTTATGCTATCTCTAAGCTACGCTTAGAAAATCGCTTTTGGACACTTCGACGAGGTGTAATGTTCAACGAGCTTGTCTTGTTGGATCAGTTACGACTGAGTAGTGAGTTCGATACTCACTGGATTATCCCTCCCCTTGACCTTGTGCCACCTCTAAGCTACGCTTAAAAAAATCTTTTTTTAGGGCACTTCGACAAGATGTAATGTTCAACGAGTTTCTCTTGTTGGATCAGTTACGATTGAGTAGTGAGTTCGATCCTCACTGGGTATCTCACACTTTCGGCCTTGTGCCACTTCTAAGCTTAGCTTAGAAAATTAGCATATAGTTATGGTAATACTAGCCGTTTCCTTATAAGGAAACATTCAACATTATTTACCGAGCAACCAGTTCAACTGTCGTTTGAAATTTACAAAATCTTTCTTAAAACAATTTCTCGGAAAAATAGGTTTCCCAATTCTACTAAATGTTATCACGCTTTCCAGTACTGATGGGGTTTCCTTCCTAACCTTTTGTTCGAAGTAGTGTGGAACATCAACATTTTGATTATGTCATTTTCTCCTTAAGTTATAAAGGCTAACGAATTTAAGTGTTGCTGCCGTTGAAAGTTCTCAAGTGATGTGGTTATTTGGTACAGTTTATATTTTGTGATTCTTCAGCGCCGACGAAGTTGGAAGTAGGAGGCTCCTCACTCAGAATTACGGGCTTCATTCGCTCGTAACCATTGGTCTGAGAAAGAGGTTGCATACAGCTGAATAGAAATTTCGGAACGAGTTTGACGCTATGCATGAAAGCCTTGATCTGACAATATTATTTAAATACATGATATGAGTTTTTATGTTAATGTTTTGGTTTTGTAGCAATTTGCGGTGTTGTGTGAAACTAACCCTAGAACAGCCTATTCTATGTTCAATCTTCTCTTCTATACCAATTTTGTTATAACAGATTCATACCCAGAAATATTTGAAGTGTTTAATATTTACTAATCCCATATGCTGAAATTTTATGAAGGATTCTGTGTAGGTGCCATAACTGCTTTGATTCCAGTTCATAGTTTCTGTTTTCGAAAGATTTATCTTGAGTACTATTTATTGGAACACTTGGTTGAGGATATTGATTTTTGTTCAAGATTATTCTTACTCTAAAAATACCCGAGTCATCGGCATAGACCACTTATCTCGAGGTTTGATATAATTCTTCGCTATTTGATGTGCATCACTTTTCTCAGTGATCTTCGTTGGAAAGAATCGATAGTGTTTTCAAGACTTTTGCTAAGTGTCCCTATTTCAAATTTACATAAGATACATTTAACATTTGCTTTAAAATTCTCGAACTCATCTCGTCATTTAAGTACTTACTGTTCAAGGTGGTTTCAAATATCCTAAAACTTTTTTTTTATAAAGTAAGTCCTTTCCTTCGCTTGTTTAAAAATGAACCTAGGTATTTACAAGCCTTCCTTTTTTAATCAATGGCTCCGGATCGGACACACTTGTTGGAAGAAAACACTGGAAGATAACTTCCTTTTACCTCATTGATGTCGCTTATGTGCTTTTTGAAGTAAGTCGTTCTCAGGGAGTTCGTTCCATGAACACAAGTTGTTTCAAAAACACCTTTGCGTTTCAGCTGAAGAGAAATTGACAGAATTCAACTTTCGCAAGCGATTGCTAGTGAGTTCGCCACTTTTTGTAACGGTTATGTGAGTATAATTATAAAATAAACATAACCCCAACTTTGGTACTGGGCGTTATCTCCAATTTAGATCCCAACAAGGCGAGTGGTGGAGATGGGATACCAGCCATTGTCTTAAAGAAATGCGCGCCTGAACTGGCGCCCGTCCTTTCGAAACTATACAACTACTGCCTCAAGGAATCTTGTTTTCCTGACTGCTGGAAGTCCTCTTCGATCGTTCCTGTCTTCAAGAACTCCGGCGACCCCTCTGACCCTTCCAACTACCGTCCTATCAGTCTCCTTCCCTCTTCGGCAAAATCTTCGAAGCTCTAATCAATACCGGGGTGGTTAACCACCCACATCCCATAATCTGCTCTCAGACAAGCAATATGGTTTCCGCTTTGCCAGATCTACAGCCGATGTGCTCACAGCCATCACTGAAACAGTCTACCGAACTCTCCAAAATAACGGGGAAGCCCGAGCCGTGGCACTAGATATCTCCAAAGCATTTGATAGGGTTTGGCACGCCGGCCTTCTCCGCAAGATCCAGGGTTATGGCATTACGGGTCGATTATATAACGTAATACAATCATTCCTGTCAAACCGTGAATTGAAGGTCGTTCACAACGGATTCTCCTCCAGTTCCTATCCCACGAACGCAGGTGTTCCTCAAGGCTCCATCCTAGGCCCCACTCTATTCCTTATCTACATAAATGACCTTCCTGACGCCGTAACTTCTCAAGTCGGCATCTACGCGGATGACACCACAATTTATTCCTGCCTCAAAAACAAATCTAGTCTCGCTGACAAAACTCACCTTGCCGTGCGTCTCGAAAAGGATCTCCAATCGATTGTGAACTGGGGCATGAATTGGCTGGTCAACTTCAACGCTTCAAAGACAAAACTGCTCTCTATTAATCACCACAGAGAGCCTTCCCTTCCCTCCATCAGAATGTCTGACGCTCAACTTCTCGAGAGCAACTCTCTGCGGCTTCTCGGTCTCACGTTGACTGCTGACCTGAGATGGAACAAATACATCGAGTCAATTGCCTCGTCCACTGCGAGGAAAGTTGGCTCCCTGAGCCGCGCTAAGAAGTTTTTCTCCCCTGAGTCGATCCTCCAGATATACAAATCCACAATTCGCCCTTGCATGGAGTATTGCTGCCATATATGGTCTGGCGCCCTTCTGTTTGCCTCGGGGTTCTTGATAGGCTCCAGAAGCGGATATGCAATATGGTTGGCCCTGCCCTGGCGTCTCGTCTACAGTCACTTTCTCACAGACGCACCGTCGCCTCCCTCTGTCTGTTCTACAAATACTTTCATGGAAATTGCTCCGAGGAGCTGCATTCGCTGGTTCCCAGACTTCATGAGTTCAAGCGCCCTACGAGGATGGCATCCCGCTCTCACCCCTTCACTGTCGAAACTCCTAAATGTAGCCGTCTCTTCTACTCTAATAGCTTCATGTCTCGCACCTCTCGCCTGTGGAACTCTCTTCCCTTCTCCTGTTTCCCTGTGAGTTATAATCTCCAGCTATTCAAGTGTAATGTCAATCGACATCTCCAGTTGCCCTAATCTATCTACTACCCCCATCCTATCTTCTATCACTCCTATCTGATCTTCCTATTTTCTGTAACCCCTTGCGTCCTAGTGGCTTCTCGCCTTGCTTGGGGTGAAATGCTTAAAAAAAAAAAAAAAAAAAAAAACGCTTTAAAGCAATAATTAACCTTTCTTCCAGACATATAATCATAGCTTTCGTACACATCTCGGAAGCTGTTTTTGAGTTGATGAAAGCTGATCCGTAATCACCTATGCATTCCAGTTGAAGGGATAGTGTCAGCTTTCAACTTTCTCAAGCCATTACTAGTTGTAATATTGTGGCTGTAGAATAAAATAGAATGATTTAAGGTGAAGTGTTAAGAAGATGAAAAATCTAACTAATAAACAGCCACGTAGGTTATTGCAAATATACCGTATTTCTAAAATGCGACATATTTGACAAGATCAATTGACGATCAGAATTCCCGCCGAAACAAAAGTAACAGGACATAGCAGTGCCTTTACATTGACTAATCAGCATCTTTCGATTTCCTGGTAAAAAAAGAGTCTCTTCCTCAAAAAAAAAAACTTCAGTGAGATGTTTAACTTGATACCAAAAGGCTGGGATAGGATAGATTGATTAATTTGTTATTTTACGGCTTATCAACCTTTTGTGGCTATTTAAAGCCGAAGCATATTTTTGATTGTAAGGTTAATTCTTTTTTTATGAGTAAATATGGTATTAACAACTAAGAATAACAATCATTTTTCCATATACAAGCTCTACTATTTAATCAACAGCTGTGAAGGTTGGGGTAGACATAGATACATACCTTTTTTCCAAGAGTATTTAAGCCGACTGAAATTCGAACTTGACTTTCATATTTCCCATTTTGAAACGGTATCCATTACACCAGTTGGAATAGGAAAGTTCTCTCACACACTTTCACCTTCTCCGTTACTGACAAATAGTCGGCAAAATTTTCCTAGCGGGGACAGTAAAAACAGCCAGTACATACGAATGCAGATCATGTGTTGTGCTATTTATTACAACATGAATACTTGCTGAAAAGTCAGCTGACTCATTTTACAGTAAAAAACAGACCAGTGCGACTTTGGTGTTTTGACATGAAGACTAATGTAGTACCCCCCCATACAGTAATTTATTTTAATTCATAATTATTACATAAACTGAAGCATACTTCACTAAGCAAAAAGTTCAATAGAATGTCAGGGTACATAAATCGATCTTATTCTAATAAAGATTGCACTCAGTGAGAAACTTGAATAAAAGTAAAAGATCCCACCCCAAAATTCGCCCTTGGGGGAATACACCTGGTTGAGAAACCCAGCGATAGGTTGTGTGAAAATTTTTCGAGTTATTGTTATTAAGACCGTACTTTACTGGTAGGCATTAAAGTTAGCTTAATTGATACCCATTATGTTTTTGTATAAACAATTATATTAATATCTACCGGCCTAGAGATCGAAAGAAAATGTGCCGCTCGTCAGGAATTGAACCTGCACTCTATTTTCATTCTGAGAAACCACTTTCAAATCAGGCGAGTTTTATCATTAAGCCACGATAAGCCATTACAGCAAAGAAAGTCTCAATTATGTCAACTTGTTCTATGTCAGCTCTTCCTCGTACCAACTGCTCGCCCATTTACTCACCCAGACGTAGTGGTTGGTAATAAGAAATGGAGGCGTTGGAAGCGCGATGCAGACACGTCCGTCTCCTGACAAGAGAGGACCAACACTCAGTTAATATAGACCAACATAGGATATAGTCAATTTCGGGTTTTGTTGCTACTTGATTTCCAAAACTCCGCATCCACTTCTCTTGGTTATATTGAATGACGATTAGATGACCGAACTTAAAAAAGGAACCATTCGCTGGTCACTTGATCGAGATGAAATCATTTCGTTGTGGGTGTTCATAGTATCACATTTGTGGGGTAACCAGTGAAGCTGGAACTCACTTATGAGTCGGCGGGATTAAATTCTCCAGAAGTCAGTGCAGTAGTAACGTAATTTGCAGCTCACCGGACATTCAAATATCAAATTTGCAACAGACGTTGAAACAAAGAAAACATTCCTTTATTAGACTGATGCAATAAGAAGAAATCTGTATCTTTATATCATATAGATCGACGCAAAAGTTTTATTTCATTTGTAAATCAGACCTTTTGCATTAAACTCGCCATATTGGCATTCCACCTTGGCAAACTAAGCTTATTAGATATCAAGTTACCATTTTGACTTTATATCTTAGCTAAGATTACCGAAGAAAAAGAGAAAAAACGCCAATGAACGTCTCGTGAACTTAGGTTATCAAATTTAAAGTCGCCAGTTTGGATTACTATTATTATTATCTTATTAAGGTAAGCTTATTAAATATCAAGAAAAGACGCCAGCTGAAGTTAGTTGTAAATGGTCGGTCTCCCATTGAAAACGATAATTTCAAAAATTTCACACGATATCTCTTGGCGGAGAGAGAAAATTATTTCGTCTACACTTAGTCGATAAAGTGTTTTTTTTTCTGTGATCTCATTTTTTTCATATTTTTCACACTGTATATGGCTCAGGAGCAACTCAAGGTAGGAGTTACTGAATGAGCTTGTTATAAAGGCGTAAAAGAAGGAGTTAATGTGTTGGGGCTATGTAGGATAGATAACGGTTGACACTAGACTTGAAGAAGCTAAGATTGTAGTGATCGGGAAACGTTCCCCCGGGAGTCTGTTCCATAAAGTAACAGTCCTGGGGAAGAATCTCTTTGAGTGGAACTTCTTGCTTAACAGTAGAATACGAAGAGAGTGCAGGTGGGTCAAACCTGTGTAGGTGACATAGCGGGTCCTAGCTGTGAAGGTCTGAACTAGCTAAAGAATGTAGCTCGTTTGAATACTTGACATGGAAATAGCGGTAGATTAGTGCGGGGCTTTCTCTGGGAAAGGCATATAAGGTTGAAAATAATTTATCGCCCACAAGGCCACGTAAAGGCTTTTGAACTCTGTGAAGGCTGGAGAATGAGGATTGAGTAGTTTCAGTTCATTGGCAACAGGACTCCATTTTTGGTTTGATCAGGCTCTTATTGAACTGGGAAGTTTCAGCTGGCAGCAGGACTCCATTTTTGGTTTGATCAGGCTCTTATTGAACTGGGAAGTTTCAGCTGGCAGCAGGACTCCATTTTTGGTTTGATCAGGCTCTTATTGAACTGGGCAGTTTCATCTGGCAGCAGGACGCCATTTTTTGGTTTTGGCTCTTTTGATCTGGCAGCAGGACGCCAGGCTCTTATTGAACTGGACAGTTTCATCTGGCAGCAGGACGCCATTTTTGGTTTGATCAGGCTCTTATTGCACTTGGCAGTTTCATCTGGCAGCAGGACTCCATTTTTGGTTTGATCAGGCTCTTATTGCACTTGGCAATTTCATCTGGCAGCAGGACTCCATTTTTGGTTTGATCAAGCTCTTATTACACTGGGCAGTTTCATCTGGCAGCATGACTCCATTTTCGGTCTGATCTGACTTTTGTAGAAGTAGAGCATGGCCGGAGGAATCAGGTACTTACTGGAGCGGTGCAAGGAACCGACCATTTTTCCAGCATCTTTAGCAATTGATTACGAAGAAAAGAATTCTTTACACATTCAGATATTTTTAATAACTGCTCTTGATATGAGCTGACGTTAACGTCTTGGGCTGATTCCTGAGAATGTCTTTTTTTTTAAACGCTTTTCTAAACTTCGCAGTGATAGCATTTTCAATCATACACACTGGAGGAGTACCAAAAAGGAAAAAAAAAAAAACAAACAAGAAAACAAAAAGTCTCAATCCATCATTGCAGGAACTTAAAACAACATTTAACTGCAATTTTTTTCGCCATATAAACAACTCCAGTCCATAACATTCCTTCACGTGCACACTTAAATATCTATATTTTTTAAGCTTAACCTTGTATGACACAAGGCTAATGAAATATCGGTAGTAAAGTCATATATGTGATTGCACTGTTTTAATAGCTGTTTTTGAATGCCATATCTTCACGCGCGGGTGGGCATCATGTAGTTTTTTTTCAAGTATCGCGTTTCATGCCTTTACTATGCTGCCTTTATTATTATTATTATTATTATTATTATTATTATTATTATTATTTTTATTATCTTCTTTCTTTCGGTTTTAGTTCCCAACCGCGGATCTTGTATTTATGGGTGCTCTGCATCAAGTTTTACGACATAAAACAAAAAGGCAATTTTACAGAATATTTACAGTGTCAAGTAACGCAGACTTCTGAAGCGATGGGATTCTAAGCTTTATTCCGATTTTCTTAATGTAGGTATTTAAAGGATGCTGAAAATGTTATGAACTGTGTAACGACGAAGCTTTAAGGAAAATAGAAACAAAAAACAAAAAAAAACTCTTATACTTTCTATCAGAAAAAAAAAAAACAGTTGAAATTTCTAGGCTACATAATGAGGAAAAAAGGAGTAGAAAATTTGACACTCACAGAACATATTGAACAGAGGAAAACAGTGAATGGCCTAAGTAACGAGCCTGTGTAAATGCTTAGCAGAACAGGGATTAGGAGAGATAGCAAAAAGATAAACATTGCTAAAGGCTAAAAAGTACAGGAAGTTGTGGAGAACCATGATCACCCCCTACCGAAGAGACACGGCACATAGAAGAAACATAGACCCCAACGTTTCAATGATAACTAGGACAATAGTGGCCTGGATATCCCGCATTCTAGCAACTTCAATCCGGAGGTTGGCGTATTTCTTAAGCGTGTTTACTTTGATCTTGATATTATAGTCGGCGACATCGATATTTGTAACTTAGCTGAATGACATTTTATTGATGTTGGGTTGTTTTTTATGGTTAAAGATTCTAGAATTTTAATTATTTTTTAAATTTATGTTTTATAGTATCTTTTTTGTTAAGTAAAACTGAATATGGATTGGAAGCAGTGGTGGTATCCTAAATTTTCAGAAACTCCTTCTATAAAGCAGGTAATCTTTAGGAACCTATTCTGCTTATTTTCTATTCAACCTAAGAATGGAATCAAATCATTTTATAGTATCAAGAAGAATTAAACCATTTTGATAATTCAATAGAAAATATTTATTTATTAAGTTATTTCCAGATTGAAAATCTCTTCTGATCATCTTTTTGTTCAGAAGTCAGATGCTTTTTGACTCTAGTGTCATCAGCTATGTTATGGTTTCTTAGTCATATTTGAACTGAATGGTTGTAGCCCCAAAGATCCAATGGAAGACCCATCAAATTTATGACGAGAAGATTTGGCACATTTTTAACTTTAAAACGGTAGTGGGCGCGTGTCCTTTAGAGTTTCACTAGGCGCATGCGCACGAGAGTAGCGCAACTAACATTTTATCTAGACCATCGTCTATTAAAATATGAGATTATTTTCGGATAATCCAACAACCAGTTCACTAAATTTTCATAATTTTAAGAATCGGTTCGTGGGAATCGGTGCCAACCGGTAACATTTCACCACTGATTAGGAGGGTTAATGAGAACCCATAACCTGAATCATGAAGACGCAAAACTTGAAAAATACGACAGGACGGACACACCGGTACGAGAATGTGCACCATTCAAAAACCATAGAAGAATATAAGCACACACACACACACACACACACACACACACACACACACACACACACACACACACACACACACACCTACACCTACCTGACCAATGAAAAAGAAACACAGAACAAAAAGTAACGGAAATTTCTCTTCCATAATACATTTCCTTCAAAATTTCTGATGAAGCTTACATAAAACGAAAACATGTTAAATTTATAAGCGTATCCTATTTGCTTTTCATTCTATCATATATATAATATTAGTGGTCAATATATATATATATATAAATTCCCAAGAGGATAGAATTCAGGTAGAGCTCAATGTCCAGGACAGAGCAAGAATATGATATAAAAGGCTCAAAAACTAACATTCCATGGTTATAATTCATCAGACCTACAAATTCAACAAATTTTTGAATTTGTAGGTCTGATGAATTGGATCGCGATTACGATTCCAATGTAATAAATTATAACCATGGGATATTAGTGTTTGAGCCTTATATATATATATTATATATATATATATATATATATATATATATATATATATATATATATATTTAAGATTTCCTATATTTATGGGGGAATGTTCAGTATCGAAAATAAACTATCTATTATCTATCTATCTATCTATCTATCTATCTATCTATCTATCTATCTATCTATGTGTGTATGCATGCGCTTTACAATCCTACAAACACTAAAATAAAACTCCTTGATAATAGCTCATGAAAAGTGAAAGCGCTCAGGAGATACTAGACAATTTATGTTTAAATTTTCCCTGGAAACCCAAATGACATGGTAAAAACCGTAGAAAATTAAAAAAAAAATCCTTGGAGTATTTTGGTTGGTCTTCAATGAAACACTCAAAGCTGAAAAAATTACTATGAACGCCATATTTCGTGGATACACAATTTTCAGTAGATATCCTGATTTTCTTTTTCTATTATTAAAGAAAATGTTTCTCGGCAGAAAACAAATCGGCATTGTCTTTTCCATCTGTTGTGGAGTATTTTCACAGTGGAGGCTTGTATTTCTAATAAGTCGTACAAAACGTTAGGAACTTGGGAAAATAATAGTCAATGACGCAGCAAATCTAGTTATGATGGTTGGTACTTCAAATGTCCGAATCTCGACTGACGTTCTCAACACCGTTCAGTATTTATCGTTCCACCCACGAGGACCGAATATGGCACAAGGCCGGTTTTAATGTGGGTATCCCCGAGCCCGTAGGCCCGGCCAAAAATATAGCCTTTGAACCCGCCTAGACGGGTTCAGGCCCCTGTCTACCTCCCGGACGAAACCTTGCCCTTCGGCAAAGCCTCGTCTGGGTTCCTCTGCTAATGCAGAGAGTTCGACACAAAAGGTGTGCGCAGTCAGAGACCGCTCAACACCGTTCGGTATTTATCATTTCACCCACGGAAACGAATATGGCACAAGACCGGTTTTATTAGGGTTTCTCCGAGCCCGTAGGCTCGGCCAAAAAATAGCCTTTTGAAGCCGATTAGACGGGTTCAGGCCCTGTCTACCTCCCCGGACGAAACCTTGCCCTTCGGCAAAGCCTCGTCTGGGTTCCTCTGCTAATGCAGAGAGTTCGACAGAAGGTGTGCAAATCAGAGACCGCTCAACACCGTTCTACAGACTTGCCACTGCTACTCCTACTTATTATCTAAGGGAGTGTCCATTACCAAAGAATAGGTACCTAACACCATCTGAGAAACCCCTACAAGTTAGGAGTGTTTTACCATTAATCTACGAGAAAACATAACAGCAAAAACACGACTCAATGATCCTATTTAAGAAAGGTTCTTCTCTCAATGGTACATTTCGAAATATATACACGTTAGCATCGTAAACAAAGTAATTTTTAAGCAGTTAATGGATTAGTTCTAATTTGATATTATTTCTTATTATTATAACCGTTATATTTAGCGAACCTAAATGATTCAGTAGACACTCCTGTTATTTTTTTCTTTTAAGAAGTGAGAAAATCCAGACCTTCCACCCACTTTGGAGCAACTGAAAAGAAGAAAAAGATCGATGAAATGCAAGAATTATACCACTAATTCTCTTTTTCTTATTGAATTATTTTTTTCTTTACTACAACATTTCGGAAGGTCTATTCAACGTTATTTTTTAAGTATAAATTCTCTTTGGAAATAGAAGCATTTTTTGTCGAACAAAATAATACTATTAGGAAAAATACGATGGCGCTTATTAGAAACGATTATAACAGGAGATTCCATTTTCACTCTCTAAATTTCTGTGAAGTGTTATTATTACAGGTGCGAGAGTGCTATAACAGGTTGCAGCCTCGAGTATCTGTTCCCCAGGGTTGAGTATCTCACAGTGTGATTTTCTTCAGTTTCGCCTCTGTCCTCCAACGGAGACAAAACTGAGAGTCGTACTCTGCCCAAAGACAGAGATGCAACTGAGAGATTATAAAAACCTACCCGGCATGTAAATAGATGTTTATCAGCCTTTTATATAGATTACAAACAAATGGCGTTTACGACATCAGTAACATTATTAATTTTGCATATCGATTTTTAAAAGCATATTTTTATAAACATTTCTTCTTTGTTATCTATTGTTAATACAGATTTTCAAAATTACCATATATAAGCAACTAGCAGCCATAGTTAGCTGGTCGGACAGAAAAAGCGTTCAATTAGAATGGAGAAAAAACAGCATCAGGTTTAGATGTAACAGAATCTATCTTCAATTAATTTAAAGTACTTTCATTAAAAAAAAACATTTTGAATTAATGCAATTACTAATATAGCAGAAGTCGTCTGTATTTATTCAATTGAAGTTAGCCGAGGACATGAAGGAGTAAAACAGACAACATGAAGACCCGCTTCAGACCACAATTACTTTGGAGTTTTATAAATGCAATTTGTCAGTGTGTTACCAGAAATGTAAAAGAGGATACATTTAAAAAGTCAATTGCTAAGATTGATGAAAATTGCTTAAAAGATGAACGAAAAATAATAAAGAAACCAGTAAAAATCGCCATTTTTCGCGATTTACGTGGGTTTTCACTATATGGGTGGACTCAGTTATCAAGTTAAATGACTGTTAAACAATCAAGGTATTGTTGACTACAATTGAGTGAAGTTTGTATTAGATTGATTGAAAATTGAGGAAGTTTTTAGTTTAAGATTTGTCTTGAAATCGATTTTACGTTTTTCCCGGTTTTTCGCTAAATGCAGTGGCGTAGAAATAAAAATGAGGTATCGTTGAGCTCGTCATGATGTAAGTAATCTACATACGAAGTTTGAACGAAATCGGAGGGAAAAAGTTGAATTTATTAATTTTTGATCAGCTTTATCGGTTATTGATTTTTCAAAAAATATCGATTTTTTACGCAAAGAACCTATCTCTTACATTGTACAATGCATGTACCAAGTTTGGTCAAAATCGGTTGGATGCATCTGGAGTGAAAAGGTATCACATAGACAGACACAGAGACACAGAGACATCCTCTGTTTTATATATATACGTTTTATTTTTAAATTTATCGTGTTTGCATAGAAAAAAACTTATATTTGACTTTTCGAAATTCAGTCGCAAGTTAAAAAATCAACAACGTTCAGCTTAAGTATTCTTGTCATCTGCTATTTTACATTACTACAAATTTGTCAAATGCAGCCGAAGAAAAAATATGAAATTAGTCAAAATAATCTGTTTAATTACATTTTTTTTAAAAAACTCTACCGAATTATTTAAACAAATTAAAAAAATAGTAAGTTTTATTAATTTTTATTAATCTAAATATTAGAAAAAATTTCAGCTGTTTCTCTTACGGTCAGCTGTGTAGGTCTAGAGTGGCAAATTTGAGTGGACGTAGCAGAAAAAAAAACTTTTAAAAATAGGTGTTCTTCTGAAAATATTGCTTATGTAGAAATTTGATAGAGGTAAGAAAACATTTGTGACAACTTCTATCTGCTCGTAGTTGGGAGATTGGAGCGGAACCACTTCTTAATTGCTGTTGTTTCAGGTCCACCCTGACCCGGAGTGGTAGCACCTGTTAGGGTTCCAACTATGGGAAAATAGTGACCCCTATCAAACAAAAATAACATATAAAAATACCAGCAATACGTTTTATATGAAAAATAACAATATTACAATTTCAAATCAAAATGACCAGCAATAAATTTTATCTGTAATTAAAGCCATAAAATTGTACTAAAAATATTTATATTTCGGCATGATATGACCCATAGAGGTGTTGATATGTCACTAAACAAAATCAACCAAGCAAACAACCAATATGAAATAATACTTTCATAACATTAATCCATATAATATCATACAGTTTCTTAAAGAAATCAAACTGTATTTCAAAATATAACTTCTACAAAATTATAACATAAAAGACACTAGTAATTATGTCCACACAAACATGTATATCATCTACCATGTATTCAATTGTGAAAAAAGAATAACATAGATCATATTTTTTTACTTCAAAACTCTTAAAGTTAACTTTCGGTATTAAATGACCCATAAGGAGTTGATATGCCGTTAAACAAACAAATCAAAAAAGACTTCGTAAGCTGAATATTCGGCTAGTAAATTAAAAAGTGTGTGTTAATATAATTTTACTTTTTTCTTATGTTTGCCAAAGATGTGTGTACATATATGTATATATCTGTGAGGTTGCAGTGAACATGTTTGATGTGTGTCGTGTAAGTGTCTCTGCGTTTGAGCGCGCATGCGCGCATCCGTTATCTTTTGTGTAGCAGTGAGCGCATCCATGCCGATGTCGTTAAACCGTCTTTTCCTTTGACACCAGACACTCGTTATTAAGGAATCCTCCCCCAGTAATCATCGATATATTTGACATGCCAGATCACGCGCGACTCTCCTCGGAATAAGCCTCAGTCGACAGAGAGTCGCGCTCGCTGGCGACAGTTTAATTCAATAAGTACGGATTGTCGTCTGTCTGATTTGCACTGATTGCGCATGCGTCGAATTCCGATTAACGACATCTCAGCGTCTGCACAGATTGCGGGAAACGGAGTTTTGGTAGTGATGGTGGTGGTGGTGGTGGTGCTGCTGCTGCTGCTACGACTAATTTACTGTAGTTTCTCGTGTATAAGTCGAATTTTTGAAGACCAAAGTTTTCGGAAAAAAACATAATAAAATGAGTGTGGGTGCTATGTACTATTTTAGATTTTTAGATTTAAATTGAGATCTTATATCTTATAACCGTGGGATGGTAACCAGGCTAGAAGAACCACAACTCTGAATTCAAAACTGTGGAGAAGGCAACGGGAAACCACTCTTCTATTATTCCCAAGAAGTCAACTTAATTCACTGATAATAAAAGAAAGGGATCTGTGGAGAGGCAGCAAAGGGGTCTGAAAAAGAAAAGTTCTCTCTAAATGCCAAATGCTGGTCTTATAGAAGCGTTCCATGGCCAAAGCCCAATTACTATGACGTGTACTTAAGTTACGGGACAAGTATACATACATTCCTCTATATTCTCATGAGATTCTAGACCCCTGTAACAGACACCTGAAACTGCGTGTAGCAGCGAACCATATACACTACAGTTCAAATGTTTGAAGCCACACCAGAATTAACACTGGATGAACTTGATAGAACAGTGAAAAAAAAAAAAAACTGAAAAAGAGCTCTTAGAATTATTGAAAAAAGAATAGAATCAATTATCAAACTGATACTTTAAGAAACTTTTATAATAAATATCAAAAATTTGTGCTGCAGTAATCAAGGCTAAAGAAGGATATTTTGACGAGAGCAAAATTTAATCATAAAATACTTTTTTCTTTTTGTCATAAAAACATTTCTAATAAAAAAAAAATTATGTTTCAATTTTTTTAAACGATATATAATAATTTTTCTTATTTAATGTACAAAACAGCTACGTTTTGGCCAATTAAAAAAATTACCAGTGGGTTTCCTCAAACTTTTGAACTGTAGTGTATATTATGTCTTTATATGAAAGATACATATATACCTTTTCTACAACAACAGGTTACTAACAATAACTAATTGTAAAATAGGACAATTATAAAATCTAACGTAATAAAAGTTATGTGATGAATAAAAGATACGTTCTTATTGTTGATCTTAGTAACCTTTGCATTTACTTATTAAATCGACAGTATACTTTTTTCAATTAAAGGAAGCAGTTTAAGGCATTCTTTTATATTGGAATTGCAAGTATCACTACTCTTGAAAGTCTATGACGGAGCTTTGCTTTTTAGGTGTGTCCATAGGAGCAACCATTGTGAAAGACGATTATGGGTAGAAAAAAGCGAATGTAACCGCACAATTTTTTTCACTAGAACCTCGAAACAGTTCATGATTTATAGATAACGCAAAAAAAGACAATATTTTTTAAATTTAAACAAGAAGAGGCATTAATTTTTAACAGGCACTCGTACCATTATAAATGTAAACACAATAAAAACAATAATTAATAAAAATAGAATGATAACATCATGGATTAATAAAAGTCATGTCGGATAATTTCAGTAACCTTAGCCAATAAATTAAGAACATTGATTTTTTTTTCATTTAAAGAAAACATATTATGTCTTGATATTGTCGTATTCGAATTCAATATTCTTCAGTTTTGGGACCATTATACAGACAAACTTATAAATTCTTTATTTTGGGGGTTGACCGCTGGCGATTGAAAATCATCGATAATAGGACAGAGGGCACTGAATCAATTTTTTTTATTCATTTAGATTTCATACTTCTAATTTCAACGGTTTGAGAGTACGTGATCGGGAAATTTTTCATAGATAGTAAGTATTACTAAAAATAGTAAAAAGACACAAAAAATTACTCTCTCTCTCTCTATATATATATATATATATATATATATATATATATATATATATATATATATATATATATATATATGCGGCTTTTTTGTCTGACGTTATTTCCAAGTACCCCAAATATTATTTTGTGGACATCCATGTTTGAATTTACAGTTTTTCTTTTTTTAGAAAAAAGAGGTCGTCTACTCAGACATGGTTATATAAAAGATAACGTTTGGAGAAGAAGGATTGCAGATACATGCTGAAGAGTGGACCGACAAAACTCTGGAGTCGGGATGCTGAAATTAACATCAATCAGCTAAGAGACAAATTTTTACTCATATAAATCCTGCACACACACACACGCACACACACACACACAGACACACGCATGAATTATATGAAAATTAATCTCAATTATAACCTATTTATATGGCCATTTCACTCATTGAAAGATTTCTCTCCACGAGAAATTCCCTATTACTTAACTACGAATTTTTAACTATATATATATATATATATATATATATATATATATATATATATATATGCACGAAAATGATAAAGTTATAAAACCCATGCCCTCAAATCTGATATTGAAGTTTTGGCTAGAATATATATATATATATATATATATATATATATATATATATATATATATATATATATATATATATATATATATATATATATATATATAATAAAAAAATATAGTTTTAAGGTATGCTATATTTATGGGTAAAATTGCTCAGTATCAGATGTAGAGTGTATGTAAATACACAAATGTCCTGAAGATTGCGTTTAAATATGAACAAACTGTCATCTATATTATATATGCACATGCAAGCTCACACACAGGCTCTCCCCCCTCTCTCTCTTACACACACAGACAGATATGTGTGTGTGTGTGTGTGCGTGTGTGTGTATGCAAAAAGGCCCCTACATTCCTTTGAATAATTTAAAAAACGGTGTGTGTGTGTATGTGCGTGAGTGTATGCGTAAAATTAACTCAATTTTTGACACAGATTACATGATAAGGAGATGGTATCTATCTATCTATCTATCTATCTATCTATCTATCTATCTATCTATCTATCTATCTATCTATCCGAGTCTGTTCGTATCTATCTATTTCATTTCGTTCGTATCTATCTATCTAACTATCTCATTATTTATTAAACCTGCTTTATCCGGAGCACACACACACACACACACACACACATATATATATATATATATGTATGCTTACACTAATATTATTGTCACTGATTGCATCCGAAGCAGGTGGCGCCTCTACATGCCGACGAGGTGCGCAATGTTTGTCGCCATAATGTCAGAGAAATAAATTGAGTGTAATTTTCGCGATTTCACCTTCCACCTTTCTGCTTGTCTGCATATTGATTGAGAAGATAATGACGTATGTGTCAACGTGAAGCAAATACTAGCAAACAATCAGAAGAAGCAAAAGAAAACAAACATGGTGGTGGTGGTGGTGGGGGAACGGAGAAGAAGAACATTCGGGCTTTAACAAAAATCAAAATCGAAGTTGTAGAGAAAATTGGTTAAAGAAATGCTTAATTAAAAAGAATCGAGGAAAACAAAACGAAACGAAACATGGCGGAAAAGTAGAAAATAAGAAAGAATTGAAAAAAAAATTATTTAGAAAAAGTTAACGATAAAGATGTAAATAAAAATAGAAAAAAAAACAGAGAAATAAAAAAAAGGACAAATATACGTACAAAAATAATAACAAGAGAAGAAAAAAAAAAAGTCAGCGAGAAAAAAGGGAAAAAAAGCAATCAAAACGATTTAGTCGGAAGACGAAGAAGATAGAAAATAAATTAGAGCAAAGAGAAGAAGAGTGAGAAAGAGAAAGAGAAGGAAGAAGAGAAAAAAAAGAAGAGACAGCATAAAAAAAAAACGAAGAAGAAACAAAGAAAGCGATAAGGGAAAAAAAAGAAAGAATTAAATAAAACTTATGAAAAAAGGCTTGTCTGTAAATAAAACCAATAGAAAGTGTGTATATGTTGGTAACTTTAATGATTAAAATTTTACAGTATCTGTCTATATTTCTGAGATGAGGTTTTATGTACACTATTTACATTATTTGGACTATTGTCCTCATCTTTGTCACCATATTTATCACAACGTTTCGGCCGTTGTACGGTCCGGACTTTTCGGGTGGTTGGAATGTCGAATTGAAGCCTTTATTTCGCTCTTGTTCCACGTGCCATGTTTAATGGATGTCAGTTATCAGTTATCTCCTGTTAATTCCCTTCTCCAAGTTCTCCACTGCCTTAACAGGATATTGAACTCACACTCTTTGGGTCCTGTCACTGGATCTAACCAACGCCTTTATCCACTGTGCCTTGTAATAAATATGGCGACAAAGATGAGTCCGAATAATATAAATTGTGTAAAATTTTACACAATAAATATTTATTTTTCTTATAATCTCTTTCCTTGTCAATGCACTTGATACAATGGTGGATATTAATCACATTGATAAGGAGCATTAAAAAAAACCTATGGAATTAAATGGAATTAAAACAAAACATTTTAAGTATACGCTTTATTTCAACACATAATTTCCATCACGGTTATTCTTGAAACGTTAGGAGTAGATAGGTTCACCTATCGTTCGGTTCACACTGCTCCCCGGTCATTGGAACAGCAGTAGAATTTTATCCCTTGTTTCCTGTTTAGGATTGGGTTTTCGGTTAATTCTAAAATCTGCTTCAACTCTATCCTTCTGACGTCTCAGTCTAAACTCTGAAATTTTAATTACTTATCTATTTATTTATTTCTCCTCAATAGGAGTAGATAGGTCCGCCTATCGTCAGGTTCATACATTCCTTCCCCGTCTTTTGAACAGAAATCGAGATTTATCCCTTGTTTTTTGTTTAGGATTAGGTTTTCAGTTTCCTCTAAATTATACTTCAACTCTATCCTTCCAACGTCTCCGCCTAAACTCTGAAATTTTATTTATTTATTTATTTTCCTCAATAAGTGCAGAGGGGTTCGCCTATTGTCCTGGTTCATACTCCTCCCCGACCTTTTGATTAGGATAAAGGTTTATTCCTTGGTTTCTGTTTAGGATTCGGTTTCCGGTTCCTTATAAATTCTCCTCGTTCTATTTTACTCCCAGTACGCATTTGCGTCTTAGTGGCATTATCACCTTGTTTTGAGGGGGGAACTGATTAAAAAATGCAATGTTACCCTCCATTAACACAATACCAGACGTACTAACATTTGTACTAAGAATTAAACAAAGCCAGCAGATTTACGTCATTAATTGTCTCTAAATAGATACCTTTGAAAAAATTGTTTAAGATTAGGAAATAAAGCAATCAGAAGGTGCTGAATCAGAGATGAAAAGTGGATTTCTAATGACTTTCCATCGGAATTCTGGCAATACCCCTCTTGTTTTGATGGGAAGAAACGGCAGGGGCATTGTTGCGTTGGAAAATGATTCCCTGATGTAGCTTTCCACGGTGCTTTTTTTTTTTGATAAATTTTCGGCTAATTTTCATAAAACACTTCCGTAATAAGGGGATGTTGCTCTCTTCCTTCCCTCGAAAAGGTCAACGAGTAGAATGTCCTCAACATCCTAGAAAACAGTCGCCATAACCTTTCCTCGTAACCGGCTGGCTTTTGCTCTGACAGCACACGTTCCACATTTCTATAACTCTAGCTTTGCCTCCATGATTCTACTGGTAAAACCAAATTTATTCCGCAGTTACAATTTCGCCTCAGAAAGCCTTCGATATTTAGAACTCACTTGTTTAAAATTTGCCATTGAAATCTCTACTCTTGGCGAATTTTGGTACCTAACGAACAGAGCGGTCAAGTTTAATTTTTCAGATAAAATTTTCGGCTGAGATATTTTAGCAATTATTTCGCCTTTTAACCGTCAGTTGCCCTCAAGTCTCGAACAGAAACAATTTATTTTTTATTAACAAACTGATGCTGATCCTTTTATCATATTTTTATACGTAAATAATTATATAGGCCACAATACAACGTGTTTGACAGGAAGACTCAATCTATACCTTGCTGATCATAGCTCAATTAGATCTCATTTAAATAGTCATGGAGACCTACCGGACACTATTCGCAACATACTTGTTGACAACACTAATATAATAGCATCATCTACATGCAAAAAAATGCTAAAAATAATGGAAGCCTTACTAATAAAAGTGAAAAAATCAACACTTAATAGTATCAACTATGAACATGGACACAATATCTTGACCGTGTTTTGAAAAATGAAAACATTATATAAATACATACATGCAACAAACTATTTCTTATTTAATAGTTAAAATATTTCATCCTTGAAAATGGCCAAATATATAGCCGAAAGCGCTCGGGTTGAAACAACATTCAGACAGTTTTTATATAATTTATCATCTGACAAGAAAAGAAATTATTAGATCGCATGAGAAATTGTATAAAAAACTAAATAAAAGCACCTTGTCTGTCGTTTTCAATGAAATGTGCATGAAAGAAGGATTGTTGCCTAAATACGTAAATTATATATATATATATATATATATATATATATATATATATATAGAGAGAGAGAGAGAGATAATATTAGTGGTCAATATATATATATATATATATATATATATATATAATATTAGTGGTCAATGTATATATATATATATATATATATATAAATATATAGATTGATAATATTAGTGGTCAATGTATATATACATATATATATATATATATATATATATATATATATATATATATATATATATATATTATATATAAAATATATATATTTCCAATTTTTGTATTTGTAGGTCAGATGAATTGGATCGTAATTACGATTCGAATATAATAAATAATAACCATGGAATATTAGTGTTTAAGCCATTTATATATATATATATATATATATATATATATATATATATATATATATATATATATATATATATATATATATATATATATATATATATATATATATATATATATATATATATATATATATATATATATATATATATATATATATATATATATGTGTGTGTGTGTGTTGCGTATATTTGGCAGCATGTTTTCATTAAGACATGTCTTATTTAATAATTTAGACAAGTTTTGTGTACTTATTTTTAATATGATCCTCCTATATTCACGGAGAAGCTTCTTAATATACTTATTAAAAAGAAGGAAATTACCATGTTGATATATATATATATATATATATATATATATATATATATATATATACCGAGTACTTTCTATATTAGCCCATTGTCATCCTTAGGGTGTTTTTTAATACAGTAAAATAATTGAATCCAAATCAATAAATAATAAACAAATTACTAATGCAAGCATAAACACAGGTAAATGTAATAGTCACAATCAACAGTAAATAACAAAGCAATCAATATTTATGTTAACAAATAACACTATAACATAGCCACAAAACTGCATTCAGATTCACAATTATTGCCACTCAATAACCCTTAGAATATATTTCTCATAATAATTAATCATGGCTAGATCTAAAATCCTTAACACACATACAGGAAAACACTGACGTCCGTTTCGTACTTTTTTGGTATTCAGCAGTGCGCATCATCTACCAACTCTGAGAATCGAACCCAGACAGTTACGATACGACGCAGGCATCATATTACTGGGCCAGTGAGTCACGGTGGCGAGGAGGAAACAAAGTTATTAGACACAGTATAGCGCAGATAATCCTATTTCAGGTGGTGATACTTAACCCAAGGATACATAAATCACGGGACTTCCCCGAGCCGCTCAATACAGAGCATTAGAAGCTGGTTCTAGCATAGGTACATATATATATATATATATATATATATATATATATATATATATATATAGATAATCGACTCTCCGTCGAGATTCGACGTATGAGGGTCAAGCAGATCCGTTTCCAGGAAACCGACAGCCCGACACCGGCACATGAGATTTGATTATAGTGGTGAAGGCTTCGTGCAGGACCATTCAGACTTTTGAAGGGACGAATACAGAGACCTGGTGCACCGAATGCCACAAGGTTCCCAAACGACCCTCCGCAGGTTTTGAATTCAGAGTTGTCCTTCTCCTAGACCAGTTGCCATCCAAGGCTATAGAACCCAGTCTGTCCTGCTATTTTACCCATAGCTGGAGGAAGAAGAAGCGGATTCATACCTTTCCCAAGGGTATTAGCACGTAAGTTAATGTAATGGATTCGACTGGAATTCGAACTAGACTGCGATTCCTCAATCCAAGTCGCTATCCATTACTCGACCGTGCCTCATATATATATATATATATATATATATATATATATATATATATATATATATATATATATATATATATATATATATATATATCAGATACGAGCAAATATTAAGAATATTTAAAATGTCATGTTTGTAAAGATAAATAGATATATAGCGATAGTGTGAACCTATTAGTGTTCGAGGGGGAGGGAGCGAGAAAGAGAGAGAAAGAGAGAGAGTGAAAGAAAGAGAAAATATGAGAAGGACAGACACAAAGAGAGTAAGCGATATCGAGAGAGAAAGAGAAAGAGAGAAAGAGAGTTAGAAAGAAAGAGAAAAAGTGAAAGAAAGAGGAAGAGATAATATGACAAGGTGAGAAACAAAGAGAGTAAGTGATATCGAGAAAGAGAAAAAGAGAGAGAGAGAGAGAGGTAAAGCGAGAGATAGAAGTAGTGAGGGAGGAAGGTAGAGAGACCGACAGAGAAATAAGGAAAGAATGTGAGAGTAAGTCGCGAGAAAGAGAGATAAAGTGTGAGCGACAGACATAAAAAGTGGTTGGCAGTGAGAACAGAAGATGGGGAAAAAAAAAAGTAGTTAAGAGATGTAAATTTTTTAAATCGATTCCAATTCCCATTTGGGAGAAAGTGGAGAGAAAAATGATTCGTATTAATGGAAAAGTGCATAAGTTTGATTTGATTTTTTGTTGCGATAAAAACGCCAAAGAGGAATTCAAACCAAATTCTGGAGCCTGATGCCTTTGCTTCTCTCCGATCTGCTCTACACCCACGCCACACACTTCCTGCCGTTATCTAACACATGAACATTATGTTCTAAGAACGCCATATTCCAAGAAACACACACGCATTATAAGCATAAGGTTTTCTAGATATGTATGCGCACTATACCAGTATGTAGACAAAGGAATTCTGCCTACCACAAAGACACCATATTGGTTCTTGAAAATGACTGAGACAGCCAAATTGACCTGAACAAAAAATAACACAATATGAACTTCGATTTGTCCACAATTTCGAACAAAATCGGACTAAATTTATGTTGGTGCGACTACACATGCGCATGAACGAGGGATGCTTGGAATTAAAATTCTCTTTTTTTTTATAGCTGATTTCATTTAGATTCATTTTCTTTCTATTACTTTTATTAGTAGGTATCCCACACTGTGATAATAGATTTTCTGCCAGGAATGGTGAAATGTCGTAAGAGACAGGGTGTAACATTTCACCATTCCTGGCAGAACTTTTATTATCACATTGTGGGATAACAAAAGTGACGGAAAGAAAGTATCAAAATGAAAAAAAAAAAATTAAATTCCCAGCATCCCTCGTTTGTGCGCATGTGTAGTCACACCAACATAACACATTTAGTCAGACGAAGCTCTAAAGGACTAAACTTGTCACACGAAAACATTTTTGACTTTGTCATACATTTTTCTCCAATTTATTCTTGCTATATAAAAATATATAACTTTATCTCTACACTATTTACATTATTCGGACTATTGTCGTCTTCTTTGTCGCCATGTTTATCACAACGTTTCGGCCGTTTCTAGTTCCACGTGCTATGTCTAATGAATGTCAGTTATCTCCTGTTAATTCCCCTCTGAAAGTTCTCCACTGCCTTAACCAGGTATTAAACTCACACTCTTTGGGTCCTGTCACTGGATCTAACTAACACCTTTATCCACTGTGCCATGTGTCCTTGACATGGCACGTGGAATTAGAATAGTCTACTCCAGTGAGCGAAATAAAGGGTTCAGTTCGACATAGCAACCACCTGAAGAAGGCCGGAGCGTACAACGGACGAAACGTTGTGATAAACATGGAGACAAAGATGAGGACAATAGTCCGAATAATGTAAATAGTGTACATAATACCTCATCTCAGAAATATAAACAGAAACTTTATCTCTATCCGTCACTTTGCATATCCTTCTTTGGCTGTAGTTTACTGCTACCAGCAAGCAGAAATATTTCTTCTTCTAATGATGGCCATTTTGGCTGAAACTAGTCGAGGAATCTAAATGAAATAATAATAAAAAAACGAAAGAATATTAAACTACAACCCAGTTTGTCTGAAGATTTTAATTTTTAAATTTTATTTTTTATAGTTCAATATATATATATATATATATATATATATATATATATATATATATGTATGTATGTATGTAGGTATATGTGTGTGTGTGTGTGTGGGTATAAAATAAACAGGCTTTGTTAAATTCAACCGACAAAATCTAATTGTTTTTTTATAGTATTTTTACAATTTTCAAGTAATATATTATACATTCAAATAAAAAAAAAAAGTAAACTGTTTAACGTTCCCGTTTTGTTTGGTTTGCTTTCAAATACTTTCGACTGAAACAAGAAGTGGATGTTGTCAGTATGGAAGACAATACTTTTTGGGGGCTTCTTTCAAGAAAGGCATGAATTTTCTTTTATTTTATTTGACTATATTCGTATCGTATAAGGGACGTCAGGTATAAAACGGCTACCCAGAGCTTGTCAGTACCGGAAAAGAATGTATCAAATACTAATACCTATTATTATTTTATACGCATTTTAAATATTTTGTGTACACTTTAAAATATCATTTACTGTAGTTAAAGGTATTTCATTTAATGCAGATTGTTTGTTTTTGTATTATATAGCTTCATGTATTCCGAGTCTTTCCTTGCAATGAGTGTTGTATATTATTTCGGGATTATTTATTGATATTTGCTTTATATTAATAGTTGTCAATATGTCCCCGAATTGTACTAAGTTTCAACAATGGAACAATCAGCACACGGGAAAATATTGTGCCTGTGTGACACATGTAATAATTTGATGTTGTTTTTTAGATAATTGATATATGTAGTTTATATAAAAATTGCTAGAATATTCAAGTGTTTTCCATTAATCTATGAGCTATATTTAAAGCGTTATTGCTGAGATGTAGATATGTTTTAAATTAGTGAACACGACCAGTACATTATGGCCGTGTTCGGAATTGCTGCTGTTAAAGAGTTGTTACGTTTTTTCATAGTTTTTGATAATGGGAGTCTCTATTATTTCGCAGTTTTTTCTTTTTTTTTTTAAAAAAACAAAACAAAACAAGTATATATATATATATATATATATTATGGAAATAAAAAAGTTAGGACCAATTTTACTTTTCATGATAGAAAATTATAAAACAAACTCAGCCGACCGGTTTCGCCCTCAACAGACCTGGAATCGAAGGATTACATATCGCAATACAAAACATAAAACACAAATAATATGCAATATTAAAGGCAGAATACAATCTAAATTGAAATTACGTCAAGTTCTAACAGACACTCCCACTCTTTACCGAGGGAGGGCTGTCTGGACGGGGGGTAAATTAATTCCAACACCTTCAACTGAAAAAGCGAACGAGCTCGACTCAAGATGGTAAAAGAGTCCGTGATATATATATATTATCATTTTAAACGTTATTTTTAGTGGATACTCGTATTTGAGTAGACGCCACGTTTATTTATTAAACAGTATATGTATTTATTTTCATCTAGCGGCCTGAATATTCTAGATTGTTTAATAAATAATCGAAAAGTCTACTCAGATATGAGTATCCACTAAAAATAAAGTTTAATGTGATAAAAATCTTTCGGATTAAAAAAAAACTCCATTTGAAAAATTTATTTCGGTTGAGATCTCTGGGGAGGAAGTGTGGGTTTGTAAACAGTGACTATTAATGCAAGACTCTGCGGTAAATCGAATCGAGTTCTCTCAGTCAGTGTGTCTTTATCTAAAAATAAATACGCTTAAATTTACCTTCATTCCTGCCGTGCGCCAACGGCTTAGTGGTGGAATCACCGACTGACGCCAATTCAGATCGGGTTTCGATCCTAGCTAGAGGCAACCGGCACTGGTGAGCTGTGATAGAGCGAAACATTTTGCCTGTGGATGATAATATATATATATATATATATATATTCGCTTGAGCCCGAAGAATGCATTCTAAAGACTGTCGGAGATGGCCCTAGCATGTCATACATTTTATGAAACCACATGGAGGGTACTTCAAGAGCAGCTCATGTATCCGTATCATTTGCAACGTGTGCAGGCTTTTTCGCCCTCTGATAACTCACCACAGGAGAACTTTTGCCAATGGCTTATTGTACAAACAGCAGATCCGGTGTTTGTCTCTTCAGTCTTGTATACGGATGAGGTTACATTTAGAATAGATGGAATAACAAATTTAGATAAGCAGAATTTGTGGGCGGATCGAAATCCTCATGGTGCAATACAGGCTAGACACCAGCATCAGTTTACGATTAATATGTGGGCTGAAATTGTAGGTGACTGTCTGCTAGGTCCATATGCTCTCCAGCACGTCTTACAGGAACTGTCTACAGGGACTTTTTTCGAACACACTTCAGGACCTGTTAGAGGATGTACCCCTGCTAATACGAAAACGCATTTGGTTCATGTATGATGGTGCTCCAGCACAATTTAGCCACATTGTTCGCGATACAGTGGCTGTCATCTACCATGACAGATGGATAGATAGGAGATGATCGGTTCCATGGTCTGCACGTTCTACCGACTTGGATTTTTATCTGTGCGGCCACCTAAAAGAATTGGTTTATGCAACAGACATTAATAATGCAAAGACGCTACATCAACGTGTGATGGGGGTCTGCGAAACCATTCGATACTGTGTGGAAGTATTTGAAAGGGTCCGCCAGATGGGTGCATGTCTATGTAGAAGGAAGCGGAGTACATTTTGAACATTTGTTATGAGTTACTATGATGGCCTTTTGGGCATGTATAGGGTGACCCCCCAAAAAGCGGGAATTTTTGAAGTAGGGATTGCCAGACATGAGCAAGTAGCAACACTGCGAGACAGTGACCTTAAGCAAGTAAACGTTTCGCTATTTAGAATTCAAGGTGAAATTCACAGTATCCCAGCTGAGATGTTGCAGGAGTCAATGAGGAATCTCAACAGCAGATTTCAAGAATGCATTCATACAGGAGGGCGCCATCTACAGGACGTAATTTTTTAAAAATGAAAATTCCATCATTGTTTCTTAAATGGCATGTTTTAAGGTTTCAATTACTATGAATAAATATTTTTCTTCCATCACTATTGATTTTATTGGATTGTTAAAAAGTTTCCGTTTTTTTGGGGGTCACCCTGTATTTATGTCGACATTTTTACCTTGTTTTGGTGTCAGGAAGCTGCCCTCAAAAGTTTATAAAAATATTTTTGGATTGTGTCTTAGATTGTACATTTAACAGCGTCTACCGTAAAATTTAAACTTAATAAATAAAAACGAAGGATTTGCGAACATATATTTATATGGACTGTTGTCCTTGTTCTAGTGTGAGGAAATATATATATATATATATATATATATATATATATATATATATATATATATATATATATATATATATATATATATATATATATATATGTGTGTGTGTGTGTGTGTGTGTGTGTGTATTTCAAATGCAGTTGTAGCTTTAAAAGGAAAGCAGAGCCTTGTGGAGTTGTGATGCTCTTCGTAGCTGAGCGATAAACAAACTAAATAGGGGACGCGAGTTCGATTCCTGCCGGAGAGTGCACTATCTTTATTAGGATTTATCGAATCACACAGAAGTTATACACACTGTTTAAATCTAAAAATAAAATGTGGCGTCTATTCCAAATACGAATATCCACTAAAATACTGTTTGACGTAATAAATAATGTCAGAGTAAAAACAAATTCACACACACACACACACACACACACACATATATATATATATATATTTCAGGTATGTTGAAAAGTTCTCGATCTACTTCCCCAAATCAGACATTGGTGTTTTGGGAAAGGCTTCTTGCTGGTTCCGTTAACTTTTCAGCTCCTCCGTATCCATAATATTTGTGTGCATTTTTGTATTTCCAGCATACTCTCCTTTTCTCATCGATTATTTGTCTTTTTATAAATTTGTTTTCGTTTCAAACTTTTAGACAAATTGACTTGTACAGAGGTTTTTGTTGTCGATTGTCAAACCGATAAATAATGACCCCAGGCTACATATTTTAGGAAAATGCTCACACACGCGCATTTAGATGAAGACGTGAAACGGTAACTCAATTCGGGAGGAAGCTTTTTAAGGAAGAAAGGAAGAAAGAAAGGAAGGAAGAAAGGAAGGATCAGGAAAAAGCGGAGAGAAATAAAAAGGTTGAATATTGAAAAAAAAAAAAAAAAAAAAAAAAGAAAAAAAAAGAATTGATAAGCCTGTATATGAATTCTGAACTTGAATTTATGCTTGCTCAGTTGCACATTTAGGGAAAAGAAGGAAAGAAAGAAAGAAAGAAAGAAAAAGAAAGAAAGAAAAAGAAAGAAAGAAAAAAGAAAGAATGAAAAAGAAAAAAAAAGAAAACTCTAAAATTATGAGGGAGATATTGTATAAAAGTACCAAAACCTGAATAACAATTGAGACACGTAAGAGAAGAAGAAAAAAGGGGTAAAAACAAGCGATAAATAAATGAAAACGAACGTACGAAAGTGGAAAAAGGACAACTTCAAGGTAGGTAACAAAACCAAAATAAGCAACGAAGAAATGAAAAGAGAAATGTATGCCGGGAAGGGAGCGAAAAAAAATGGAAAAATCGGTAAGAAAATATGTACTGAATGAAAGAAAAAAAATAAAACCATCATATGGAAGAATTTCAAATATTTAAAGAATATTGTATGAATCATGAATAAATGTTGTATAGAAGAAAATAAATTTGTTAAAGAAGTGAATGAAAATGAAAGAAAATATTGGAGGGGAGTTACATAAAAGTCGGAGCGAATCAAATCAAAATATAAAAAGGAATGAAAAAAACAAAAACAACTAAAGGCAACGAAGAAAGAAAAAGAGAAAATGAGAAGTAAAATGCAAAATAAAAAATTGAAAGAGACAAATGAATTGAAAGCATGAATGAAGAAGAAAATCAAATTAAAAAAAAAAGAATAAAGTAGAGGATAAGAGAAACAGCTAGACAAAGAAAGAGAAAAAGAGTGAGTGAGCATGAGACAAAGAGTAAGAACTAGAGAACGGTGAGGGTGAAGGTGATGAAAGTAAAGTTGAAGCAGATTTGTAAGAGAAAGAGAGATATCAGAAGAAAAAGAAGGAAGTAATAAAAAAAGAGAAAAAGAAACAAGAAAGAAAGACGGAAAGAATGAAAACAGATATGAATTATATTAAAATTTAAAAAAGTGTAAAGAAAAAATAACAGAATTTAACGAAGAAAGAAAGAGTGTTAGCAAATGAGAAAGAAAGAATGAAAGAAAAAGAATGGAGAGAAAGAATGAGAAAGAAGCAAAGCGTAGAAGATAAAAGAAAAAAAGAATAAAACACAGAGAGAAAGAGAGAGAGAGAGAGAGAGAGAGAGAGAGAAAGAGAGAGAGAGATTCAGATATGTACAGACAAGACAAAACGTTATTGACAGAAACGGATGAAGACAAAAAAAAAAAGAATGAAAGAAAGAACGAGTGAATGAAAGAAAGAAAGAGAAAGAAAGAGGAATGCGAGAAAGAAAAGGAATACGTTTATAGCAGAAAGGGAGATTTCAGAAGAGGACAAAGAAATTAACGAACGCACGAAATAAATAAATAAATAAAGAAAGAAAGAAAGAAGGAAATAAAGAGGGATGCGAGAAAGAAAAGACTTACATTTTTAGCAGAAAGGAAGATCTCAGAAGGGGAGAAAGAAATTAAAGAAAAATGAGAAAACGAAGAACTCACTAGAGGGAACGACGAATAGAGTGAAATGATAAAAATAGAGAAGAAAGAAAAAGATGAAAAGATAGAAAGGAAGAAAGAAAACACGTTAAGAGAAAATATTATGAGAAAACATAACGTAGAAAAGTAGAGAAGAGAAAGAGAAAAAAACGAACGAATGTAAAAAAAAAAAAGGAAGGAAATTCGGGAAGGAAAGAAGAAAGGGATTTTCGAACAAATCTCGCAACCTAGTCACGTTGCTCGTTGCTGTGTATTTCTATTAGAATGATAATGAAATGAAGTGCCTTGAGGCTATTTTATAGAAATGCTATCGAGGCGCCTACTGTAGTGCTAGCCAATTCGTTTATAATATGTTCGATCCTGGGTACCTCACTGCAACAGCCTTGAACCAGACTGAGCTAAGCTTAATAAATAGTTTACTTAAAACGAGTACGATATTTGGCATATTTGAATATATACAAATTTGTTTACTATGATCGGTCTTCATTGAATAAGCCATTGTTATACTCTAGTGCCATGATAAGCAATAGAGAGTAATTAAGTAGGGCGCCTACCGTAACGCGGCTTTTAACAAGTTCATCTCGCAGACCAGTGTGACATTGTTAGTATGATCCCTATCCAGTGCTCATTTTTTGTGGCCTTGAGCCAAACTAGTAAACAACTGTAAAAATGATAATATTCTTATGAGAAACGGCATTCTTCTTCTTCTTCTTCTTCTTCTTCTTCTTCTTCTTCTCTGTCCCATGTCCGTTCAGGATGTGAGCGATCATAATTCTCCATAATTTCTTGTCCATTGTAGTTCTTTTTGCTAACTCTGCTAAAGCCTGTTCTGCCAACCATTTACGCAAGCTCGTTAGATCGGTTACGCAGTATTTTCTCCGTCTCTCCTGCTTTCCATCGGTCCTATGAGTGTCAAATATTCCAAGCCCTCTTTCCTCATTATGTGCCCTAGAAATGTCAACTGTCTATTACTGATGAAAGGACATTTATCTTAAGTGTCCTTTTTGTTTCCATTTTCTCTAATAAGTTGTCGTTCAGTCCATGGTATTCCATTCGGATCCATTACATTCACTTCCCTGGATAAGGCATGAAACCTCTACTCCCCATCCTAGCTGTGAGTAAATAGCAGGGCAGACTGGGTTCTATAGCCTTGGGGAGAAAGAAAGTCTGAATTCAAAACAGTCCTGGAGATGGTTGGGCTCTACCAGGCTATCTTGCCCAAGTAATACCACTTCTAACGTACATGTGGTACCTCTATGAACCTGATGGATCATGGGATTTGTGATGGTGATTCTCAGCATCCTATAGAAGAATCGCGTGATTCTGTAGAAACATATCACTTCTATCCTTCATCTAAGGAGATTGGCCAGCATTCACAGCCATATAGGCTATATAGTACTGTAATATCAATCTTTCATATAGGAAAACTAATATTATGGAACTATTTTCTTTGTTTCTAACGAAATTTTCCTGTTTCATAATACTTTGCTTAGCTTTTGGAAGGCATCATTCAAAATCCAAACGCGCCTTCGGATTTCGATATCACAATTTCCGTCCTTTGTTAAAAATATTTCTCAGATTGTTTTTATCGACTTTTTCTCTTTTTCCCGTGTTGTTAACCTAAAAATTGATTTTACTATATATTTTTTCTGTTTCTTTTATAATTTTTCAAAGTTCTTCTGTTGCGAAAATTATTCATTCATCTTCTTAGCCGGTTCGTATTTAATTTACAAGTGTACATTCTTCTCCTTCCGCTGTTCCTGTCTAGGGATTTTTTTAAGCGTTTCACCCCAAGCAAGGCGGGAAGCCACTAGCACGCAAGGGGTTACAGAGAGTTGGAGCAAGAGCAAATAGGAGTGATAGAGGAAAGAATGAGGAGAAGGGTATTGGATAGATCAAGGCAACTGGAGATGTCGATTGACATTGCATTTGAATAGTTGGAGATTATGGCTATCAGGGAAACAAGAAAAGGGGAAGGAGTTCCACAGGCGAGAGGTCTAGTCTTCTTCTAATTTACCATTGTTCAGTTATTGCTAAACCTGATTCCTCGAGTCCTAATCTATACTGTCTTAGGGATTGAATTCAGGTCTCCTATTTATATTATTTACTCCGGCCGTCTTCAGGTGATTTGATCCAGTGACTTGACCCAAAGAGTTGTGAGTTCAATATCTGGCTACTGCAGTGGTTAACAAAAACTCGGAGAGTTGAGTTAAAGGGAGATAACTGAGACATCCGGAAAAGGTATGGCACGAAATAATGATGAAATAAAAGGTTCAGTTCGAAATTCCAATCACCTGAAGAAGGCCGGAGCGTACAACGGCCGAAACGTCGTGAATATGTCAGTAAAGATAAGGACAACAGTCCGAACAATGTAAGTAATTATAATACCTTATCTCAGAAATATAGACAGATATTTCAGGTCAACTGATTCACAAATCAACGTTTTAATTCATTAGGCTATGGTCGTGGCTTTAGTTCAAAATTCCCGAAGGTAACTTTCGTGATGTCAACGAACACTCGTTTGTCACTTTTGTAATGTCAACGAATACTCGTTGTGACTTTCGTAATGCTCGTTGTAGTAGAGACTTTGTAATCGCAGATACAACTATAGTAACGCCGTTGAACAATATTAGTGTCAGACGCCTTCGAATATCACCCGTACTAATGGTACTTACTCGATAATACTCGCTCGAATAGTAATCCGTATAGTGATCCGAATAGAGAAATAGTATAGTGAATAGAGTAGAGAATAGCGGTCCATATATCATAGAGGATAGAGTAGAAATGCAGATCAAACTAGAAGTCATGCGACTTCCTATATAAGCGTTTCCTCTATGGTCACGTGGTCTACTTAGTTCAATAATTGGATCGCCTGTGTTTGCTCACTGGTGATCTATGTTCAGACTCGGCAGCGACATTTTATTCCTATATAACAGTAACCCGTATGGACAGCCCCCCCCACCTATAAAAGGCCCAAGGACATAGCGCCCTGAAAGTTGTAATAATAACAATAATGAGAAAATTAGTCCGAATGTAAATAAGGCTAACTCCGTATCCATCGCACAAGCCCAGATTAGACGAGAAATATTGTACATCTTCTTTTAAAGATAATGTATCTTAAATATGCGCTTATGTAGGCTCGAAACCCGCCCACTCCCAATTGCAGTAAATACGCCACAGCCTTAACCACGAAGTGTATACAGCTATACAAAAATATATATATATATATATATATATATATATATATATATATATATATATATATATATATATATATATATATATATATATATATATATATATATATATATATATATATATATATATATATATATATATATATATATTAATATCAAATCGAGTTTTACGGGGGAAAAACAACATTCAAATAGGGAGTTACGTTCTGAGAATTGTAATTTCACTATATGCAAATATATGTTTACGTACACAGATCTAGAGACATACACACCTACAGATCAATGCAAGTATATCCGCATGTATTTGTAGGTTTATGCAAACATGAAGGAACATGCCACCCTGACGATTTGACTGGAGTTTTTATTTTGACAGCTGTGTTGAAGGTTGCATACCACAGTGGCTATAGACATCGTAGATATGAGCGCCGATTTGATGCTTTTGATATGAAGACAGCTGTAACAATCTCACATACCTTCATACCTATGTACATCTATCTGTCTATCTATCTATCTATCTATATACAGAGAGAGAGAGAGAGAGAGAGAGAGAGAGAGAGAGAGAGAGAGAGTGCGAGATATTTTTTACTTACGCACAATATGTACATGTATGTGTATGCGTGTGTGTGTGTGCTCTGGAATTTAGGCATATGAAATTTGATTATACGCACATAAACATACACAGACATACACACACATACAGACACACATATATATGTTTCAATGTCTACTTTTTACATATGAATAATATATATGCGTATATATATATATATATATATATATATATATATATATGTTTGTTATTAAACTCATAACTATTGATTTAAATCCTGAAAAAGAAACACACAGACATACAGAAAATCAGACACACACATACATAACCACAGACACATACTGACACATACGATTATCACATAATTCAGACACACAACGAAACACAATATTCCACATGAATGTAGAAAACAAATAACTTTATATACGTATATATAGATATATACATACTTAGCCAACTCGAGGTGGTGTAATGATAGCAAGCCTGTCTCGCTAGGACAATTAAGACAGATTAGTGAGTTCGGTCCTCGGTGGGTGCACAATAATTGAGGTCTTGTGCTACATCTAAGCCACATTCGGAAAATCACTAGATATAATCATACTAATTATATATATATATATATATATATATATATATATATATTATAAATAAAAAAAAGGACAGTAAGATATATAATCCGGTGTTCTTATTGATATTTTTATTTTTAGAAAACAGTGGTCAATGTAAATTTACAGGGCATAATTATTATAAATTAATAAATAAATGATTAATCAAAATACCAGTATATGAGAATTCAAAAAAATTGTCAACGAACTTTGGTTATGATAATTATTTAATGCTTTAATGTTAGGGTAGGACTAAAATAGAATTCATTCTAACTAATAAATATTAACATTAAGGTCATTCCAGCTTATGTAACAGGGTTTCCCCTAGCGAGGGGTGTTTGATTGATTTGAACCTTTTAAAACTCTTTATTCTACATTCAACATCGTCACTTGATAAGACACCAGAAGTGTTGAAAGAAAATGGCTATTTTTTAGTGATTTTATAACATTTTTATGTTATATTTTTCGAATAAATGATTATATTTGCTCTACTCTGTATTGAGCACTCAAAAGAGTGCTCAATACAGAGTAGAGCAAATATAATCGTATTTGTTGGTTATTGGAATTTATTCCGTATACACCAATCCTATACTCGGATATATATATATATATATATATACAAGACTTGTGGTCTGACGAAGACATCATGGCGGAAACCGTGGTTTCAGGAAGGTCAGCGTTTCGGATAGTTTATATTTTAACTTGGCCTACATTTTCGTTTTATGGAAGTTGTATTGAGTACTCTTTTAATTTAATCTTTCTTTTGGCCAATATTATTATTTGCCAAAGATTGAATTTATAATTAAATTTCTATCTATCTATCTATCTATCTATCTATCTATCTATCTATCTATCTATCTATCTATCTATCTATGTGTGTATACGTGTATGCGTATATGTATATACTCATATATATATATATATATATATATATATATATATATATATATATATACATGAATTATTCACAAAAAACTAATGCAAAAGGTTAATGATTTAAATGGCGAGACATCCATCATCGCAAACAATTCAAATAATATACAAAAACCTCCGTATCCGTTATGAATGAAATGATCCTTGTTTATATAAATTTCTGCCGTATTAGTTCTTATTTTACTACAAGCTTTCGTCTGTTCCTACATAACGGATACGGAGGTTTTTGTATATTATTTGAATTGTTTGCGATGATGGATGTCTCGCCATTTAAATCATTAACCTTTGCATTAGTTTTTGTGAATAATTCATGTATTTGCAAATTGATTGCACCTTTATCGTAATTTAAAATATATATATATATATATATATATATATATGTATATATATGTACGCACGCACACAACACATACATACGCTCACACACATACATAAATATATAGTTGAACAGAGTAACAGTTTCTTTCTCTGAGTTTAGTACTTAATAAGAAACTGAAAACCGTTCTCCCATTTTATGAACAGTTGAATTTTATATTAGCTCTTGATTACTTACACAGCTAATTTTTTTTTTTTTTTTTACAGCATATCGACCTCAATGTGTTATTTAATGCCGACAACATTTTTATTGCTGGTAATAAAACCTATCTTTATACTTTCATAGTGTTTTGATCCCTCCACTTTTTTTTTGGGTGGGGGTTAACTATTTGTCCATAGCTGTGACTCTGACAGGTGCTACCACTCTGGATCAGGGAGGACCTGGGAACACCAACAATTAAGAGGTGGTTCCACGCTCCTCAAAACCTCCTGATCAAAGGTCTATCGTCGGTTATAGTTTATCGTCATACCCAGGACGGACCAAAAAGGTTTTCCTATGTAAATCTTTAAATACATTTCTCTTTTATTATTGTTGTACTCGGCTCTTTCACGAATTCGGGCTATTCCCACCTTCCGGTTTCGTATTTAGCTTGGAACGCTTTGCCATTGTCATAACGAAGGTACGACCACGTGACATTGCCAGTAAAATGGATCTGAATTTAGATATCTCACTTACACTTTGGAAGCCACGAGCATTATAAAAATATATATAGAAATAAAAATGGTGTCACACATGGTAATGGTCATGGAAATATTAACCTTTTCCTTATAAGGAAACATCCGGCATTTATTGATCGAACAGCTAGTGTTGCTGGCGTTTGAACTTTATTAAATATTTCTCTTGAAAGGATTTTTCAGGAAAATAGATTTCTCAAATCCAATAGGGTTTCCTTCCTAACCTTTTGTTTGAAGTAGTGTAGAATGGTAACATCTTGATTATGTCATTATTTTCTCTTTTGCTATCCATTTTAGTTGTTGCTGTAAGTCCTCAAGAATTGTCGTCGCTAAGACGTAAATGCTTCATTCGTTTAAAGGTATTTTAACCACTGACCTGAGAAAGCGGTTGTATACAACTGACAGTTTAGATATTTCTGAACGTAGTTGACGCCTTCATGACATCCATATGAAAGTCTAGATCTGATGTGGATATTTAAGGACTCGAGTTTTCAGGTTGATGTTTTTAGTGTATCACATGGTAAGGATAATGGAAATATTAACCGTTTCCTTATAAGGAAACATTCAGCATTTATTGACGAACAGCCAGTGCTACTATCGGTTGGAATTTATTAAATATTTCTCTTTGAAACAATTCAAGAAAATAGATTTCTCAAATCCAGAAGCTTTCGTTCATCTATTGATAAGGGTTTCCTTCCGAACCTTTTGTTTGAAGTAGTGTACAACGTCAACATCTTCATTATGTCATTGTTTTCTCTTTGAGTTACATAACCATTTTAGTTGTTGTTGCTGTTGAAATCGAGTGGTGTGGCTTTTGCTATTTTGGTACAGTTCTTTTTTTTGTGATTCTGTAGCGGAAGTCCGTAATGTTCGAAGTGGGATGGTCTTTGCCAAGATCCACTGGATTCAAAACCATTTTTAATCATCGAAATTACACTGTAAACAAGCGTTGAATCCCAAAATAATCACTCTTCAATCATTTTAAGCAAAATCAATAGGCATCCAGAAGTTAGGCCAAGTAATTTACTCACTAAGAAAATGATTCAATCCATCCCTACAATAATATACGTCTTATCATATGGAAAAAAAAGTAGGGATATTCTTTGCCTTGTGGGCATATTTTATACCAACAATGGGTAACCTTTAAAGGACTGCTGATGTAGACCGACGGTTATGACCACTCTTCAACTATTGTAACCAAAACCAGTCGGTTACCAGAAGTTAGAAATCGGAATAAAATTGACATCTGTAGAATGTACACTAGAAATCTCTGTAAAGATAATGGTAATATTAGCCTTTTCCTTATAAGGAATCATCCGGCATTTATTGACCGAACAGCTAGTGTTGGTGTCGTTTGAACTTTATTAAATATTTATTTTATTGTCGTCGCTAAGACGTAAATGCTTCATTTGTTTGAAGACATTTTTAACCACTGATCTGAGAAAGCGGCTGTATACAGCTGACAGTTTAGATATTTCTGAACGTATTTGACGCCTTCATGACATCCATATGAAACTCTAGATCTGATGTGGCTATTTAAGGACTCGAATTTTCAGGTTGATGTTTTGCTTTTGTAGCAATATACGGCGTTGTGGGAAACTACCTCAAACACAGCGTATCTTATGTTCAATTTTTTTTTTTATCTCTTATACTAAATTTATTGTAACTGATCCATACACCGAGGAATTTGTATCATTTAATATCATAGAAAAATGTTAAGTGTAGCTTAAGTATGGCAAAAGCCGAAAGCATGGGGAACACAGTGAGGATCGAACTCACTGTCCAGTTGTAATTGATCGAGCGAGACAAGCTTGTTAATCATTACAGCACGTCGAAGTGCCCATTAAGATGTAAACAAGTAACTCCTGAGATTGGCGATAAACAACATCAGGCAGTAAGATTGGGAGAGTGGAGGTTTTGAGAGGGGGAACCACTTCTTAATTGCATTTGTTCCCAGGTTCACCTTGATACAGGGTTGTAGCACCTGTTAGGATCCCAGCTGTGGGCAAATAGCGATTCCTAAAAAAAAAAAAAAAAACAAACAAAAAAACAAAACAAAAAATTTACAGTAATATGTAGGAACACATTTTTATACAAAATACCAACAATACAAGTTTTATAGCAAAATGGCCAGCAATACAATTTTATAGCAAAATGGCCAGCAATACAATTTTATAGCAAAATGGCCAGCAATACAATTTTATAGCAAAATGGCCAGCAACATAATATAATAGAAAAATGGCCAGCAATACAATTTTATAGAAAATGGCCAGCAATACAATTTTATAGCAAAATGACCAACAATACATTTTTATAGCAAAATGGCCAGCAATACAAATTTTACAGCAAAATGGCCAGCAATACAATTTTATAGCAAAATGGTCAGCAATACAATTTTATAGCAAAATGACCAACAATACATTTTTATAGCAAAATGGCCAGCAATACAAATTTTACAGCAAAATGGCCAGCAATACAATTTTATAGCAAAATGGTCAGCAATACAATTTTATAGCAAAATGACCAACAATACATTTTTATAGCAAAATGGCCAGCAATACAAATTTTACAGCAAAATGGCCAGCAATACAATTTTATAGCAAAATGGTCAGCAATACAATTTTATAGCAAAATGACCAACAATATAATTTTATAACAAAATGACTCACATTATATTTCATCTGTATTTGAAGGCATGCAAGTACATTCAAAATATATTTATTTGAAGCCATAAAAGTTCAAATTATTTAGATTTCGGTATTACATAACCCATAGAGATGTCGATATGCCACTAAAGAAATGTAAACGTGTTGTGAATTACTTTACTACAGATAGGCTTTGAAATTTTTGAAAAAGTGGTTGTCAATATGCAAGAACTGAATGGACTTATGGAATCATAAATGGAACTCTATTGAAAGAATAAACTTTACGAGTAAATAAATTGATATTTTAAGGCGCAAATTTTCTTTCGGTCCCGGTTAAGCAAAATTTAACCAGTATACGAACACAACATTGGCAAGTCACGTGTGACAGGCTTTTACTAATTTCAGACGTTCCCGTTTAAATATGGCTGCGTAGTAACTTTCCATCGGTTCGTAACTATCTATCAAAGGTAGACATATATTTGCACTTGAGCCAACAACAAAGACAGTAATAGACAGCCAATGATTATCTAGTGAATGAATCACTCTATACCCTGTTATTTCCAAAACAAAAGATTGTTGAGCGACAACAGTAGTCACTTTCTTTGTTTCTTGTGTTGGCCTTCCTTTATTAAATCAGTAAATAACAATTACAAATACTTGTGCAATTATACTGTATCACAGAAAGACAAAATAGACGATTTCTTCTTTTATTTGCAGTGCCCCTTCAGGACGTGGGCGATCATGACTCTCCACAACTAACTGTAATTTCTATCTCTTAAAAATGCTTGCGATTTTAAAATATAATTCTGTTGTGAGGGAGAATATTTCCCTATAAGTTTGGACTCAGTCGTCGGACAAAAGACATAAAAATACTCCTACATCAAGAGAAGTAGCAGGAGGAGCAGCAGCCGCAGCAGCCTTTGCTGAAAATTGTTGTTCATTTACTACTAACCATTCTCTTCCCTAGTTCTATTCTAGATTATGATTCCCTGTACCAAAAGGTAATAAACTTGTTAAACCAATTCCGGTCTTCTACTGTTGTTTTTGATAACTCAGTTACAACACATCCCTAGTAACTTTTCTGCCATCCAGTTACACAGGCTCGTTAGGTAAGATATACAATGTTTTCTTGCATTCGATATGTGCCTCGTGAGTTAAAATTATCCACGCCATCTTTGCTTATATGTCACAGAATTTTCAACTTTCTCGTTTTTATTGTAAGTAGAAGTGTTCTTTTTGTTTCCATTTTACTTAAAACTTCTTGGTATCAAATTTTCCAAACCCTCTTTCCTCATAATATGCCCTAGAAATTTTAACTATCTCTTTCTGATTCTAAGTATAAGTAACCATTTTGTTTCCATTTTCTCTAAAACTTTGTCGTTGTTTAGTCTATGGTATTCTCTGCCTTCTTCTATAGAATCATATTTCTGTTGTTTTAAGTATCTTCTTCATCTTTGAGGGAATTGTCCAGCGTTCACTGCCATAAAAGGGGGACTGATATATAACATTTCAGTACTCTTTTCTTTGTTTCTAACAAGATTTTTCTATTTCTTAATATTTTGCTTAGCTTTTGAAGGCATTTTCGCTATCCCAATTCAATTTCAGATTACAGTGTTGCATTTTTCTTATTATCCTTCCCACACCCTGTTCTGTCATCCATTTATAAAAGCTCATTAGATATCTTGCTCACTCTTTCTCTCTTTTTCTCTATCTGTCCTGTGAGTATAAAATTTTTCAAATCCTCTTTCCTCATTATGTGCCCTAGAAATTTCAACTGTCTCTTTCTGATGAATGTAGACTTATCCTAAATGTCCTTTTTTTATTAAAACGTTGTTGTTGCTCACATGCTCTGTCCATAGTATCCACAGTATTCTTCGATAGAACAACATCTCTATTACCCTAAGTTTTCTCTTAATTTGTGAGGAAATTGCCAAGCATTCATATGGGAAGATAGATACTAAACAGCAGTTCAAGACTTATTGGTGGCAAGAGGAGCAGAGAAAACATCGAGTAACCTACCTAACAGACCCGAGTAAATTAATGACAGTACGGGGGGTGGGGCGGAGATGGTGAAAACCTTATTGAGACAAAGAAATGAAAGCTGAGAGCCATGATCGTCCACGTCCTGAATGGACACGGCTCGTAGAAGAAGAATATATATTGTCTTGAGTGTGGAAAAACGGTATATAAATTTTTATAAACCAAGAACAATTTTAGGGAAAACTATCACCCCCCCCCATCAACTCTATCACAACTACAATTGAAAAGAATTTATCTAAGCTTAACATAAAATTTGTTAAAACTACTTCTAAAACAATAAAAAAAAACTTAATTAATATAAAATAAAATAATAAGCTTGGGGGACGAATTTATTCTATCAGTTGTAATAATTGCCACAACAAATACATAGGAGAAACCTCAAGGAAATTAAAAAAAAGATTATATGAATACAAAAGGGATCTTTTACTAAACGAATTAGCTATGAGTTTGGCCATAATTTTGAGTTAGAAAATGCTACTCTAATTAAAAGAGAAAAAAAACCAATTTTACTAAGACGAATGTAGTGGAATATGCGTGAATATTCAAGATTGTGCTGCAAATAAAATATGCAATATCCACAAACATAAATTATAAGAAATGGCCAAATGGTAACGATATTCAATCACGACAAAAATACATGTTTGAAACAACAGATTAAATTTTATATACACAATTTACATTTTTTTTTGTTTTTAATGATGTGTGCAAAAGTATAGAGAAAAAGTTCTTTGCTGTTTCGGAGATGTTCAATGTCTAGAAAGTTGTCTGCCTT
>CAHIKZ030001446.1:5295000-5310000 GCA_903632075.3 Acanthosepion pharaonis
CTGATGCAATCACGGATGGCGCAATATTTTTAAAGGCCAAATTTCATCACACACCCGAAAATAGATTCATATTACTGCACACCACTGCAAATGACCTAATCTGAGGAAAAATAGAAATCGTTTACATACTGTCACTCCAGTGGGTCTAAAAATGACCGTATAGTGAAAGGAAGGAAACTAACGCGGTTGCTTCAATTAATTTGCACAAGGGTGTAGATAGATAATTTGGAATTTGGTTGGTCTATTCTACCTGAGATCTTCGTATTCACCCAACCTTGCATTAATCGATTACTACCTTATTTGATCGTTATAAAATGTTTTGATGGCGAAAACTTTTTCCTAATGAAAAACAGGTTCAAGAATTGTCTGAAAACTTTTTTCACATCACGTGCGGAACTTTACTCGAAAGGTTTCGAAGCGCTGCCTGATAAGTGGCGAGAAGTCACTGAAAATCATGGTGAATCCATGTATTATTATTAAATCTATTTTCTGAAGAAACAGAAATTAGTTTTGATTTAACCTAATACTAGCAACAAAGTCCGGTGATTGCCGCCACATCTGGACTAGATCTTCCAAATACTGAATTTCCAGCTCTGACAGGGTTCAAAAATGTTTAGGCGACCTTGTGGGTGATGAATTATTTCCCACCCTACAAGCACTTTTCTGCAGACTCAGAATTGCTCGTCTCTCGTTAGGCTAGTTTCATTCACCCACTCCTCCACAGCTAAAATCCACCATGCTAGGTACTTAGGGTTAACTCTTCCTCGTTCCCTTCGTCTTTCATTAGTGAGGAAGAAGTTCTACTCAGACAGTTTTTTCCTCAGAACTGTTACATTGAGGAACAGACACCGAGAGAATGCTTCCCGCTCACTAAAAACTGCCATCTAACGTACGTATCCTCAAAATATACAGCTTTTATTTCCGCCTTATACGCCCTTACAATAGCCTCATTCAGTAACCCCCTGCCTTGAGTGGCTCTTGTGCCTTGTATCGCTGAACAATCTAAATAAGGTGCTGAGAAACGGAAAAATTCTGTTAGACAAAAAAGAAAAGAAAAGCGTGCTGGATTTCTATGTGATATCCACCGCTTAATGGATAGCGGCTCGGATTGAGGAATTGGAGAGCCGAGTTCGAATACAAATCAAATCCATTACATTCACTTACGTGCTAATACCCTTAGGAAAGGTATGAATCCTATTCGTCTCCCTCCAGCTATGGTTAAATAGCAGAACAGACTGGGTTCTATAGCCTTGGATGGCAACTGGTCTACCGCAGAAAGAAATGGCAATCTACTGCGGGAAAAATCAGCCTCGTCAGTCATTTATCGAAAGATACACAATTGCCTAAGCGTGTAACACGCATGGCAAATAACTGACTGATATGGCAGTGAATACTGGACAGTCTCCCCACGGATGAGGAAAAAACGAGGGGCAGCAGAATTTTGTTTCTACAGAAGGATACTGACAATTCCATGAACGGGCTGAGCAAGGAACCAGGAAGCCTTAAAGAAAATAGCAACAGAAAGAATATTTATGCTTAGAATCAGGAAGAGACAGCTGGAAGGATGGAGTGGAAAACTTGACCCACACGGAATATATTTAGAGAAAGAAAAGACAAAGCAGTGAGCCAATTAACTTACCCTTCCGTGAATGAATGACGGAAAATGAGGAAAGCCTTAGCAAAAAAGAAAGAAAAGCTACTATGATCAACAATAGATAGGAAGTTGTGGGAGCCATGGTCGCCTATGCACTGAAGAGAAGTGGCACGTAGAAGAATATACAGAATATGAAGAATAAAATCTTTTCTTTAATCGCTCGTGACTTTGTCAAAAACACGGGAGTCGAGATAAGATGAGTTGAAATTTCAAGTAAGGTTTGAGACATTACAAACTACAGAATTGCTGAGGGTTTGCTACGATGCTGAAGTGATTTAAAGGACCTTCAGTCACTAAATCCTTAGAGTTGATCACTAGACATCTGGTGTAAGCATGCAAATATATGACTAATAATACATACATACGTGCATTCTTAAAGAAAAAAAAAAGATGACGCTATGAAAATTGTTGCCTCATGACGTAAGCAGTCCATCGTCAAAGGAATTTGGTTACTACGATTTATGGCTTGAAAGATAAGGGCGTGTTTTAGTGCAGGTTTCTCCTTAAGTTTGTATTTACAAAATAAGTGATTCAAAGTGGCGGCCCACTTTTATTATCAGTTTCTTCACGAACTGTGAAAGATCCCAAACGAAACAATTCTAGCGACGACATTCCAGGGGGATATGGAATTTGGATTATGAAATTTATGACATCATCAGTAAATAAAAGAACGAAAAATGCTGCCCTAATGAGAAATGGGCTGAACTTTTTGTAAATGTTTAAGCAAGCACATGAATAATTATTTAGAATTTATTATGATCCGATTTCAGTTTCGTGTTGTGTGCGTATGATATTTAACATAAAAAGACAGCACGTCGTGTAATTTTTTACCAGCAAAAACGGCACATCGTTGCGAGATTTATGCCAGGGAAATAGTTTTGAAAGTCTTTAACTAGAAGAATAAAGCACTTCCTATCCAACATGCAGCTTAATAATTAGGGCCGGCGCTCGGGTCACGACCCCATCCCAAAACTTTGACACGGGACCCCCTCTCTATTACATGTTGATTTCAAATTTTCCCAATCTGGGGTCACAATCCCTCGAAGGAAAATTGGGGATGGGGAGGGGGGGCAGCGATTTTTAAAAAATTACCAAAAATCAGGGAATTATCCAATTTAAATGAAAATTTCAATACATATTCATTAAATATTTACTTTTATAATGAATAGGCTTTTTTATTTTAAAAAATCTGAGAAATTGCTATTCTTTTTGTAATAACCACCAATATTTTCATGATTAAATTTTAATCGAAAAAAGTCGCAAATTTTTATATTTATATAAAGAATAATCACCGACGAAACTCAAAAAATAAAAAAGAAGTTTTACAAAAGTTCCAACACAACACAAATGGGATTGTCTTAAAATTTTGTTTTAAAAGCAGTAATTCAGTTTCCGGAAAGTTTTTCATGTGTTGAAATCTTTAAACATTTTTATTTTCATTCGATCATTTTCTCGGTTTTTATCTTTCTAGAAATTGAGTGGGGGGAGTGCAGGGACGGCGCTTTTTTTTTTTTTTTTTTTTTAAATAACAAAAATATAAGAATTACCCAATTTAAATGAACATTTCATGACGTATTCATTAATTATTTACTTTTATCATGAATAGTTTTTTTTTTATTTTGAAAGAAATTTGAGAAAATATTATTCTTTTTGTAATAACCACCAATATTTTTATGACTAAATTTTACTCGAAAAAATGTTTATGATGCAAATTTTATGTTTTTCATAAAGCTCAATCGTCGGCGCATCTCAGCTGATAAAAAAAAAAAAAAAAAAAAGTATTTAAAAATTCAACACAACACATGAAAAAACATCCCCGACAAACAAAATGCAATGAATTAACTTTATGTGATTCCCAGAGTATTTTTAATTTTTTTTACAAAAAAGAGAGCAAAAGGGATTGTCTTAAAAATTTATTTTAAAAACATTATTTCAGTTCTCATGTTTTAAAAATCTTAAAAAATATTAAAAATCAAACATTTTTATTTTTTAAGCGATCATTTCACGGTCTTATCTCTCTATAAATATAAAAAATAGAGACTAGAAATTTTATTTTAATTACTAACCGTGGACTTCTGCTTAGTATTATTATTAGTAAAAGAAAAATCAGAGATCCTCCTTAGTGGATGATCTCGAAATAAAAATAGACTTTACCGAGATATTAACCTCTTGATGGATTTAAAAGAACTATTTAAAAAGAAAATTACTATTTAAAAAAAAAAAGCGCTACTGAATTTAGCACTTTTGCCCCCTTTACCTCCCCAGTAGGCATGGGGCTCCCACGCGGTTGAGAGTAGTAAGCACCGGCCCTGTCGATTATTATAGTTGATAAGTGAAAATATAACTCAGGTTGAAAAAAGTAAAAAAGTACAACCCCCCCCAAAAAAAACCCGCTTCTGAAACTATCCCTTTTGGGGTTCGAACCTCGTTGGTGGTTCCTGCGTAGTACGCACCGCATCTGCCATGCAGATACACGATGTATATTATTAGTTGATAACTGACGATGTAATGTCAGTTTAAAAATAATTTAAAAAAATGGCCGATGAAAAAATGGCAGAGGTCACAACCGTGCCGTAAAAACACGTCTCACGCTAGACATTTTAAAATATAAAACTTAAAATCGAGGTTCTCTACATCTTTAGTATTTTTCCCCTCTGTACATAATTACAGCTATATTTCTCCGCCCCCCTCATATATATATATATATATATATATATATATATATATATATATAAATATATATATTATGAAACTAAAGAGAGGAAAGAATCTCAATATATATATATATATATATATATCTCAATATATATATATATATATATATATATATATATATATATATATATATATATATATATATATATATATATATATATATATATATATATATATATATATATAAATATATATATATATATATATATATATATATATATATATATATATATATATATATATATATATAATTCCATCAATAAGAACATTACTTTGTCTGATGAAGTCAGTTTAAAGGTCGAAACGCATTGTTGGGGAGATATTGGAATGTTTTCCTGTTGCCTTCCCACATATTTGAATTCAGAATTTTTCCTACTCTTAAATTTATTGCCATCCAGAGCTAGAGATCCCGGCTTAGATATTTAATCCATAGCTAGAAATTAAAGAGACTTATTGGCGCCTTTCCTAATGGCAATTTAATAGGAGTAGATAGGCTTACCTATCACGGGGTTCATACGCCTCTCCGGTCTTTTGAACAGCAGTAGAGGTTTATCCCTTGTTTCCTGTTTAGGATTGGGTTTCCAGTTCCTTCTAAAGTCTACTTCAACTCGATACTGCTAGCATTTTCGCCTATATTCAGAAATTTTATTAATCATTTATTTATTTCTATTTTCCTCAACAGGGATAAATAGATTCGCCTATCGTCCGGTTTACACTCCTCTCCTGTCTTTAGACTAGAAATTTATCCCTTGTTTTCTGCTTAGGACGGGGTTGCTGGTTTTTCTTAAAGTCTACCTCTATACTTCTAACGTCTCCGAATTTATTTTTTTAATTTTTCTCTCAACAGAAGTAGATATATTCTCCTATGGTCTGGTTCATAGTCGTACCTGTTTGTTTTTCAGGCATTGAAGTTTATCGCTTGTTTTCTGTTTAGGATTCGGTTTATTGTATCATGTAAAGTCTTTTCATTCTCTTTCACTTCCAGTAGCACCCTTGCATCTTAGTGGCATTATCGTCTTGCTTGAACGACAGACTAACCAGGAATTTGAACTTTCGCTGTGTCTATTTTCTGTATCAACATCTGTTATATTAGAAGCATATCCTAAACAAGTTACATTAGTAGCATATCCTAAAATAGTGATATTAGTAGCATATCCTAAACTAGTTACATTAGTAGCATATCCTAAACTAAAACAAAGAGATTTTAAATAAACTAGAAACAAAAAGGACAGTTAGAACTAGAAAGAACAAGTTGAAATTTCTGGGACACATAATGAGGAAAGGGGGCTTGAGAATATGCCATTCACAGGACGGGCAGTGGGGGGGATCAGGTAACCTGTCTAACGAGCTTGTGTAAATGGCTGGCTGAATTGGTAAGGGAGGGATACTAAAGAGAAAAAATCACTACTTAGATCAATGGGGTGGGGGGAGTCTGCTGTGGAGAGCAGTGATGGTTAACATCCTGAAGGGGTTCTTCTTCTATGTGTCGTGTCTCTTCAGGATGTGGGTGATCATGGCTCTTTACTCAAGAGAGAGAGGAAAGATGAAAGAAAAAATGATGTCAAGAAGAAGTTGATTAGGAGAGAAGTGGGAGGGAGAGGTTTTCTTTGAAATTTGAAAGTATTTAGCCATGTGGGTGGGGTTAAAGTTGTAAATGTTTAGTCATGTGGGTGGAGGGTGGGGGTGTTATGCGCATTTATGTCAATGAGATAATCTACAAGATAGGGAACACTTTTTGGAGGGGTAAGAAACTGATAAGACCCGTGGCAGGAAATCTACACGTGGAAGAATTTGAAGTAGCCTTTGCACAAACGCGCATTCACTTCAACACACAACACACACACACACACACACACACACACACACACACACACACACACACACACACACACACACACACACACACACACACACACACACACAGTTGACGCTCCAAAAGTATTGAATCCTAATCGCTTTTACCTATACTACAACAGGTATACGGAGCGCAATAACTCCGTTGGATAGAACAATTTTTCGGTGAAATCTACCCCCCCCCATTTTTTCTTCTTCTTTTATGTGCCGTGTCCCTTCAGGACGTAGGCGGGAGTGCCCATAACATGCAATGGGTTAAAGAGAGTGGGAGCAGGAGTAAAGAGGCGTGATAGAGGAAAGGATGAAGAGAAGGACGGGGGAATTAGATCAAGGCATCTGAAGATGTCGATTGACATTGCATTTGAATAATTGAAGATTATAGTTAGCAGGGAAGCAAGTAAGAGGAAGGGAGTTCCACACATAGGAAGTGCGAGACATGAAGCTATTGGAATAGAAGAGACGGCTACATTTAACAGTTTCAACAGTGAAAGGGTGGGACCAAGTTGCCAACCTAGTAGAACGTTTAAATTCTTGCAGTTTGGGAACCAGCGAAAATAGATCGACGGGGCAGTTACCATGAAAATATTTGTAGAAAAACAAATGGAAGCGACGGCAGGTTTGTGAGAAAGTGACTGTAGATGAGATGCCAGATCAAGATCAAGACCAGTCACATTGCATATCTGTCTCTGGATTTTGTCGAAGACCTTGAGACGAACAGTGGGGGCTCCAGATCATATATAACAGCAGTATTCCATGCAAGGGTGAATGGTTGATTTAAAGATTGAAGGATTGACTCAGATGAGAAAACCTTTTTGGCGCGACACAGAGAACCAACATTTCTTGCGGCATATGAATCTATTGATTCAATGTATTTGTTCCATATCAGGTCAGCGGACAGTGTGAGATCAAGCAGGCTCAGAGAGGCGCTCTCGTGGAGTTAAGTATCGAATATTCTGATGGGAGGTAGGAAGGGTTCTTTGTGGTGAGTAAAAGAGAGCAGTTTTGTTTTTGAGGCATTAAATTTTACCAGCTATTTCTTGCCCCAGTCAGCCACAGATTGGAGGTTCTTTTCAAGACCAACGGTCAGGTTAGTTTTGCCAGCGATACTAGTGGTGTCGTCTGTATAGATACCTACTTGGGAACTGATGACACGGGAAGATCGTTAGTGAAGATTAGAAACAGTGTAGGACCCAGGATCGAGCGTTGGGGAACACATGCGTTCATGAGAAAGGAACTGGAGGTCCTCAAAGAGGTTCATTTTCTATTGGGACTCAAGATCACTCCAGAACGTAAATTGAACTCATTTACATCCTTGTGCAAATTAATTGACACAACTGCTTTAGTTTCCTTTCTTTCACCATACGGTCAATGTTAGACCCGCTGGAGTGACAGAGTGTAATCGATTTCTATTTTGCAGAGATTTGAGTAATATGAATATATTTTCGGGATGTATGATGAAATTTGTTTGGCTTTGAAAAATATTGCGTCATCCGTTTTTACATCAGATTTTTATCAAGCCCAGGCACTATTATCTCGACTGTCGATTAGTTGTCTTAAGGTCATTATCTACGATGGACATTACCCCAAGGAAGCGTACGAAAATTGTAACGCTGCACGAACATACTGGCAAGTGAGCAAAGCAAAGTACTATAGACTGGCCCTGAAACTCTCCTGATTTAAATCCAATCGAGAATCCGTGGTCAATCTGCAAGGAACGGCTTCGTAGAATGGACATACAAAGTACTAACATGTGCACTGGGTCAGGTTTCATTGGAAAAATACGAAAAAACGTAAATAATAATGGAATTATTCGTTTTGTTTCAATTAATTTGCACAAGGGTGTAGGTGATCATGGCTCACCACGTCTTCCTGTATAATTAATTTGCACAAGGGTGTATACAATCTATCGTTAAAGATGATGGAAAAATATTCGTTTAATTGTACCGCTCCAGTAAGTATCTGATCCCACCGCTATAGTCTATGAGGGTCGGCTGAAAAGTTGTATTCTGCTTCACTTGCATTTATTTAGCCCACCATCTGGTATGTCTTAAAAAAAAAACGCTTACTTTGTAATGTTGCAAACTGCACATCAACATAAGATGTTATTCACATGTTAATTTTATGCTGGCTCAAGGCATGTAGAAAGAGAGTGTTTAAAGATTTTTCCGCAGTAGGTTGTCAATTCTTTCTGCGATAGACTCGTTACCAACCAAGGCTACAGAACCCAGTCTGCCCTGCTATTCAACCCATAGCTAGAGGGAGAAGAGATCAGTTCATATCTATCCTAAGGGTATTTTGCGCGTAATGTAACGAAATCGACTGGAATTTGAAATCGGCTCCCCTTTTTTATCATCCCGAGTCGATATCCATTAAACCACAAGGCCCACTCTAACTGCTGTGCGTATTTACATTTATATCTTGTTCAGTCTAAAGACCGACCCTCCTATCTTTACAAGAGTCAGGTCAAAACAAAAATGGTGCATTGCTGCCATATCTCTGCTGGAGCTGCCCAATCCACGTTTGCCTGATTTGAACTCCTGTCTAAGCGCTGTGAGTGATGAATGATTTTCCACCCTACACCCCTTTTCCCACAGACGAAATGTTGCGAACCTCACGCGGCACTATTGCTACTTCCATAGTATGACGAGCCACCACGCCCGGAACTTTGCAACTCGGACACGCCTTGCCACGTACACGGGGATGAATCATTCTCATTTCCTTCGTATTCTATTCGAATAGCTTGTTCCCTATAACTGTTGCTTTGTGGAACAGATTCCTGGGAAGGATGCTTTCATAATCAATATAATCTTGACTAATGCATAACCGTAGGAACTGTTCATACAACACCACACAGTACCCCTCTACCTTTAGTGGCTCTTGGACTTTGTATTAGGTGAACATTAGTATAAAAAACAAGCAAAATCACACACATACAATCACACATATATAATAAAAATATACATACATACATATAAACTGCGTCTAGAGATTATATGCAAGTTATGAATTGGTATAAAGAGTTGCGTTTTTAATGTTAAAAGTCCTATTATGATGTTGTTTAGATTCTACTCAATATTATTAACTGAGATATATAATGATAGAGAAAACTATTGTCTTTGGTTGGAATAAATTTTACTAAGTTAACAAAACAGACTAATTTGACTGTCAGTAGTTTATTTGCAACTATTTATTTTGATACTTTTACATTATTATACTTTGTAAAACTAATGTAAAAAATAATATGAAAAGATTTTAGAACAAATTCGTCAATTTCTTAAAGGAAAAACATAAAAAAAAAATTTTATTTTAAAAATAAAAGATATATTAACAAAAAATAATAAGAACCTCCTAAAATTAATTGCACAAATGCTCCTTTCTTTTCAGTAACACTTAGCAGCCTATTGTCAACCTCTGATGTTAGATTTGCAATTTTAGCGGCTGGTAAGTTGTTTGCAGCAACTTTAACTGTCTCCAAGAGGTCACACTTGCTGTTGAATTGCTTTCCATTAGAATAAATATTTCTCTTGAGGATGCTCCACAGGTTCTCAATGGGACTCAAGTCACAGCTATTTGAAGGCCAGTCCATAAGAGAATCTTCAACAGATCTCTTTTCTTTCAACCAGGATTTGATGCATGACTTGCGTTGTCTTGCATAAAGATCATAGATCTACGCTTGGCTAAAGACTGGTTATCAAGCCATTCAAAGAAATATTGCTCTAGAAAATCACAGTAACTTTTGGAATTCATTTTAACCCTGACTTTCAGTTTAAATGGACCCACGAGATCATTACCAATAATCCTAGCCCGTATCATGATCCCACCGCCGCCATGTTGGCGTTTAAAAAATTTTCTTGAGTCATGTTGCTTGAAAACCCATCCTCGAGCCCATCCATCGGTCCCATCGAGGGTGATCCTTGATTCGTCTGTAAAAAGCACTGAAATCAGTTTTCATGTATTTTTGCCCACTGCAATCTTCTTTCCTTTTGTTTTTTTTGTTGTTAAAATGAGTTTCTTTATTTGATTTTTTACATCAGCACACTTCCTTAATGCTTTACACCTTGTTTCCCTTGACACCATAGGAGCTCCAGCGGCCTCAAATATGAACGCACTTGACGTATTTGGGTTTCCTATTAATTCTCTTCGGATATGTGATAGATCTCGCTTTGTTAAATTCCTGAATTCAGCCTGAGACATTTTTTTCCTTGGTTGAATTCCCATTTGACATATTTTCTTGATTGTTTGATGATCCCTTTTCAAATCTTTAGAAATTTGAAGCGAAGACTATCTTTTGCTAATTGTTTTGATTATATAGTTCTTTTCATTCATTGTTAGTTCTTTTTTACGAGCCATAATAGTTCTAGTTCTTGCAAATAAACTCTTGACACAGCAAATTGCTATAATTACTGAAAAAATACTAAATATCAATCTGAAATTGAAAATTGGGACTTAATTGCTTTCATGCTTACTCGCTATACATAACAGTACAAATTATTTAATTGGATAACACATATCTATGAATTTTACATAAAATGTTTGACAATACCTCTTTTGCATATAATCTCTAGACGTAGTTTATATATATATATATATATATATATATATATATATATATATATATATATAGTCATCCACAGAATGTTTCGCTGTAACGCAGCTCATCAAGTGTGGCTAGACGTCCGGTTGCCTCCAGCTAGGAACGAAACCCGACTGAATTGGCGTCTGTCGAAGATTCTACCCCTAAGTCGTCGGCGCACGGCGGGGATGAAGACGCACATAGTAAATTCGTATTGCGGTTCTATGACATCATAGCACGCGATTGACCGAAGTATTACAACGGAACCAATGCTTTGGTCTATCGCGTGGTATGACGTCACAGAACCCCGTCTTGAACTTACGATCTGCGTCTGCTATTCCGCGGCAATTTTCTATGTCAAAATAACAAAATATCATCTTTGTCGGTTGATAAATTTGTTTCATGCCTGTGTAACCACACTGAGGATGGCCCATGTGAGTTTTTTTTTTAATAAAACTTAATAAAAATATCCACAAATTTTTTAAAGCAGACATTCGAACATTAAAACGGCTCATGATCAGATATAATAGATTTTCATTGTCTGTTATATTTAATAATATATGCTTAAATAATGATCTGCTGCCACAATACACTAAACTCAAGTTATATATATATATATATATATATATATATATATATATATATATATATAAATAAAGACTTGGGTATTTTAAATCTTTATAAATATTTCAATAGTTAAACATTTTTTAAGATATAGTTAATTTTTTTTTAAACAACACCTAAAATATTATTACAGTTAGATTTACGCTAAGAAATATTCGAACACAGTGGCGTTCCATATCACGTGACGTCTATATCTCGCGACGGACGCTACTTGTAAATAATCAGTTATTTCTGAAGAAAGATTGAGGTCAATCTGAAATATCAAATATATATATAAATAAATAAATACTTTCATAAAAAAACATCATTAATTTTTTAATTTGCAACTTTTTCTCTTTCTCTCTCTCTCTATATATATGTGTGTGTGTGTCTGTGTGCGTGCGTAGGATGTATAATAATATCGGATATAAAAATGATTATTCCGACGAAGTCAAACCCAACAGTAAAACGCGTCGATTATAAACATTTCGAACGTTTTGACACACACATAGCATACACACACACACACACTATATATATATATATATATATATATATATGTATATATATATATTTCAGCGAGAAGGACGTCAGCGTTTAGTGATAATTCAGTCGAATCCAGTTATATTCATCTATTCTAATATTCATGTAACTTCTGTTCCTCTTCTTCGTCTCCAGCTATGCGTTTTAAACTGTCTTTCACTGCTTGGCTCGTATAAAGCAGAGTGAAAGAACTGAAATTCAGAATGCAGATCAGATAGCAAAGAATTCCTGCCTCTTGTCATTCTCCACACAGGTGTGTCTGGTACGAAACCAACAGATGTGAATAAGAGCAACAAAATAAATAACAAAAAAAAAAAAAAAATGAAACAATGAAAAATTAGAAAACAAAAAAAAAAAGAAAGAAAATAAAAAAGGAAAAATTGCAGTCAAGTGCTTTATTGGAATGTTTTTCGAAAACGTTATCGTATTCATTATATTTTTAAGTTTGACACATAGCGATTTTCTGATGATTTAGTTCTCAACTGCGCCATTATTCGTGAAAATTGCCGTTGAAATAAAAGACAAAACAAAAAAAAACTGGTTATGTCGAAATCCACCTAGAACTGAATTGGCTGGTTAATGATTAAACGTCTGCGCATGTTATTTTTTTTTTGTTAGATTTATTTGCATTTATTTAGACCTGGCTAAACGGCCTCAGTATTCTATGCTTTTCAAATCGGATAAGGCGGCTCATCTTGATTGTAAGTCTTAAAAAGTTTCAGCTGTACCCTCTGACCTTCTTCAGGCGTCTGTCGTAGTCGGTAACCTCGAAAATTTGAACCGAACATGCTGTCCATAGCGTCGACTTTTCGCCGTTCATGTTCATATTTTATAATAGTATCTAGTCTTTTCGATTTTTTTCTGTTGCTTGTTTCTTTCTTCTCCTGATCAATAGTATGTAATTTTTCTGCACTAAGATTGAATTCACAATTGCCAAGAAACCGGATATGTCTTAATTAATGTTTTAATCGTCTATGTCATGTAATTAGTGGTGTAATTTTCGAGCCTTATTCCTAAAGATAATCTTTAGAATTAAAACTTAACCTTTTTTCTTTTTCAAGAGGTTTGAATGGTGTTTATTTCTTTTATAAATAACGTCTTTCGGAACACTAAATCTTGAATGAAAAGAAAAACGCCGAAAATATTGGTTAGGTACAGTATATTTAACATTAAATGAAAGCTTAAAAAGGTTGGTTTATATATATATATATATATATATTTATCTATATATATATATATAAAAACAACATTTTTAATAACCGATACTTTTTGTAACCGTTTGGTTTAAGATATTTTTATTAATGCACAAAAATAGTTTTATTTTAAATTTCAGAGCAAAAAATAAATTTTATTTTTCATAATACAGTTATTCACTGGAGTCAAAAATATTTCTGAGATGAATTTATTTTGTACATTATTTACATTATTAGTTCTATTTCATCCATCTTTTTTGCCATATTTTTTAAAATTACTGGGTTTTAAAGACACGGCCTTCTTCATAATGGTTGGAATTTCGAAGGATACAGAGAACTCCGATTCAACCAGACAAGTAGTGTTCTAGTTTCATTATCCATGTTTTATGGATATCAGTTATCAGTTATCTGGTAGGGCTAATTTTTTCTCTAAAATCTCCACTCCGTCAAATGCATATATAACTATATATATATATATATATATATTATATATATATATATATCCACTGGTCCTTTTATGGATTTATTCAGTAGAGAAAAATATTTGGTGAAAAAGTGCAATGGGAAAATTAATTAATTTTTTTATTTTTTAATTAGTTATTTTCGTATTTTGTCTCTAAAATCCACATTGGACGAAACGGCGAAGAAATTAACAGTTTTCCTATTGTCGTTTTATCGTTCATAATATATCTATATGTAATTAGATATGTGTGTGTTGTGTGTGTGTGGCGTTGTGTGTTAAAATAAATTGGAATATATCATTAGGAGAAAGTAGGAAAGACCAGTTAGAAGGATGGCCTTTCATTTATTTTGAGTTTCGATTGACATTTCATTTGAATGATTTTTTTTTTAGCTATTGGATAGGGAAAGATTTCTTTGACTAGAAATGCAGGGCAGAAAATATTGGATAGAAGTGACGGTTTTTAACGGACTGAAAGGAATGTTGTCATTCGAGATGCTAGCCATAATTGAACGCTTAAATTCATGAAGTCTGAAACCAACAAACAGCTCATCAGAGCATTTGGCTCTGGAAAGAATTTGTAACCACAAAAACTCTTGACGGCACGCCATGGATGAGAGATGACAAAACTAGATGCCAGTTTGGCTCTTGTCATTGAGTATATTTCATATTTCTGTGGATTATATCAATTACTGGAGACAAACAGACCGGGCTCCAGACATTTTGGCGGCATCTTTAGTATAGGGCAATTAGTTGATTTATAGACGAGAAAAAAAAAATTTTCCCACAGGAAAACCAAGATTATATATATATATATATATATATATATATATATATATATATATATAAATTGTTTGGTGCTTATGAAAAATATTAGGTATGCAATCTATCTCTAAAGCACTCTCATAAGAGTGGATTTGCACACACATGTAGAAACATTTTCCTCTATCATGTTCTGTTTAATATATTTATATATATATATATATATATATATAGTATCTGTTCTTTATCAATTTAAAAAACAACCTACGAATTTTACCACTGCTATCAACAGTATAATTTTTTTTAATTCGGTAAATCTTTTTTTTATTCGTATCTTGGGGTCGTGAAAATTTTCTTCAGATAATTTCTTTTTGAAAATTGTTTCTTAATAAATAAATTATAATCATGGATCTTCATGGATCTTTAAAGTTTTCACTTTTCTTATTAAATTGAATTAATAATTGTTCTGGTTTGACATTGAGCTCTCTGTATTACATTCCTTGGCATTATCCAAACGGATAACCAAACTTTTCATTACCTATATATATATATATATATATATATATATATATATATATATATATATAAGTTTGCGTGCGTGCGTGTACATTTTCACTTACGGCACAACTAAATGTAATCGTCA
>CAHIKZ030001446.1:5315000-5350000 GCA_903632075.3 Acanthosepion pharaonis
CCCCTCTATCCCTTGCAATTCTTTCCTTCTGCCACCTCCCCCTGAACATGTTCTGTCATCTACTCGCTTACGGACGCTAGGTATGTCATGCGTTGTTTTCCCTTTTTTCTTTTTTCCGTGAGTATCAGATTCTCCAGGCACTCCTTCCTCATTATGTGTCCCAGGAACTTCAGCTGCTTCTTCCTGATGTTAAGTATAAGAATCCTACTTGTTTGCATCTTCTCTAAGACCTCATCGTTGCTCAAACGCTCGGTCCATGATATCCTCAGCATCCTTCTGTAGAACCATATCTCCGTCGCCTCGAGTATCTTCTTCATCTTTGAGGAAATCGTCCAACATTCGCTGCCGTAAAGAAGGACAGATGTCACGTAACAGGTCAGTATTCTTTTCTTTGTTACCAAAGAAATCCTCCTCTCTCGTAATACCCTGCCCAACTTTTGGAATGCGTCCTTGGCCATCCCAATACCTCTACGGATCTCTGTGTCGCATTTACCTTTTACTGATGATCATGCATTCTGTTTTCTTGTAGTTTATGTTTAGTCCCTTCATCTCTCTCTTCATCGCTAGCTTTTGTAGGGGGTTTTGTAATTTATTTTCCGTGTCTGCTATCAGTACTGTGTCATCTGCGTATCTTATGTTGTTAAGATCATATCTTTATACATCTTTGCACATAATGATAAAAAATATGTCTTATGAAAGAGATAGGTATCAACTTTGCAGAGAACTATAAATTTACTACTAATAATAGAAAAGTAAAATAGTACTTCTTCTTCCCATTACACTTCTTCCTTCTACTACAATTCTTCCATTTACGTCCTGTTAGTAAATTATTCTTCTAAAGGACACTCTTGCCTAGCCATCATGTCCAAACAATGTAGCTCTTCATTCATCAAAAAATGAATATTGTGAAATCAGTTTTCATGTACTTCCCCGCCCAAATGATACGATATTTTACGTCATGTTGGTAAAATATTCTTATGAAGGACACGGCCTCTTGATTAGCCATCAGATTCATCCAATATGGCTCTTCATTCATCATTAAAAATTAATGTTGTGAAATCAGTTTTCATGTACTTCCTCGCTCAAATGATACCATATTCTACGTTATGTGGTAAAATATTCTTATGAAGGACACGGCGTCTTGACTAGCCATCAGATTCATCCAATGTAACTCTTTATACATCAATAAAAACTAATTTTGTGAAATCAGTTTTCATGTCCTTCCCTGCGCAAATGATAAATTTTTGTGATATTCACTAAAACATGATAGGTTGTTTGTTTTCATTTTTTTTTTTCAGTCAATATTCTTAATATTCTGAATTAGTTTTCAAGTGGTTTATCTTATCAGCCTCTTAAAAAATTTTTCTTGCTTATTACCCTTTCTCAAATTATTCTGTAATCTATTTTGGGGACAACCTTAAAACCATTTCCCCTTTTTCTTTTCTTGCTCATTTTTTCGGTTTCTTTTTAATTTCTCTATGACTTTTCTTGAATTTTTTTTAACCATTTCTTTCTAGTGAAAAACAAGACATAGAGAAGAAATTATAGCTGAGAGCATTAAAACGGGAAGTTGTGGAGTGCCATGCTTGCCGTTGTATTGAAGGAAAACAAGGCAAAGATAAAGAAAAAGAAAAGCGAGAACTCCTAAGATAGATAAACTCTCGTTGCTTTTCTCAAAGACATCTGCCTGAAAGATAAGTTTCTTCAACAAGAATCCCATGAACGAGATTCTTAATGATGCCTCGCACAGTCAACCTCTTCTGCATCAAATTGCTCTCAAAATTTCTCAGCATATGGCAACCGTTACAAAGGAAATAATAATAACAAAAAACGCAATAATAGTGTTTCTTTTTCTTTTTCTACGCTTATCGCTAAATGCACCATACACATTCGCGGGTCATTGAGAAGGAATAGTGAGAACAGCAACTGATATGGTGATTCTTTGAGGAGTTCACACCATCAGTATCTGGTGTCTTTCAGTAGATGATCAAATGACAGAACGTTCGCTCGACGCCTCAGCATTATTCTGAGTAGTCTTACCAATTCCAATATTAGAAAAAAAAACTAGGCATACGGACTGAATATGTCAGTAACGACGAGGTTTCAGAGAAAATGGAAACAAAAAAGACACCTATCACCAAAAAGTGACAGTTGAAAATTTCTGGGGCGCACAATGAGAAAGGAGGGCTTGGAAAATCTGATACTCACAGGACAGATTGAGAGTAAGAGTGATAGAGGAAAGCAACGCATACTTGATGAGCAAAAGTAAATGGATGGTGGAACAGTTTAGGAGAAAAAAGACAAAATTCATTAAGTACTATAAAAGGATAGGAAATTATGGAGAGCCATGATCGTCTTCATCATGAGAGGATACGGCATATAAAGAAAAAGCCATACACGTCAAAAATTGACGGTTTTCCTATTTTAATTTTCTGATGAATCATAATTCTTAATTCATTTTAATGTTAATCAATTCACCCCATGCAAAGCAATAATGCCACTAAAACGCAAGGGGCTACTGGAAATGAAAGAGAATAAAAAGATTTTACAAGATACCGTAAATCGAATCCTAAACAGGAAGCAAGCGATAAACTTCATTGTCTGTTCATAAATACAGGATATAACTGTGAAACGTACCACGGGGCAATATATCTACTTCTCTTGAGAGAAAAATAAAAAATAAATAAGTTTTGTCAGAGACGTTACAAGTAGAGGTGTAGCAGACGTTAAAAGAAACTGGCAATTCAGTCGTAAGCAAGAAACAAGGGATAAATTTCTACTCCTGTTCAAAAGACAAGGGAGTAGCGTGAACCGGGCGATAGGCGAATCTATTTGTCACTATTGAGGTAAATAAAAATAAATAAATGATTAATAAAACTTCTGAATATAGGCAAAAATTTTAGCCGTATCGAGTTGAAGTAAACTTTAGAAGGAACCGGAAACCCAATCCTAAACAGGAAACAAGAAATAAACTTCTACTCCTGTTCAAAAGAGTGGAGAGGTGTGTGGACCGGGTGATAGGTAAGCCTATCTACTCCTATTAAATTGTCATTGGGAAAGGAACGAATAAGTCTCTTTACACCCGAGGTTAAGTAAATGGATGGCGGAACAGACTTTAGGAGAAAAAAAGACAAAATTCATTAAGTACTACAAAAGACAGGAAGTTGTGGAGATCCTAGGTTCTGAAGGGAAATAAGGGCACATAAAAAAGGGCACATAAAAAAGAAGCCATACCCGTGAAAAATTGATGGTTTTCCAATTTGAATTTTCAGATGAATCATAATTCTTAATTCATTTTAATGTTAATCAATTCACCCCATGCAAAGCGATAATGCCACTAAGACGCAAGGGGCTACAGGGAGTGAAAGAGAATGAAAAGACTTTAGAAGGAAGCAGAAACCAAATCTTAGACACGGGACAAATTCTACAACTATAAAATACCCGTGGAAATTCCCCTATGGCATCGTTAAATATTTGAGCATATCAACAAAATATTACAGCTACACTCAATATCTGTCTTTTCGGAGATGAGGTATTGTAATTATTTACACTATTTACATTGTTCGGACTGTTGACCTCATCTTGTATTGTCATGTTCACGAGAGACATCCGGAAGAGGGATGACACGTGGAACTAGAACAATATACTCCGGTGGACGAAATAAAGGGTTCAGTTCGAAATTCCAGTCAAGTGAAGAAGGCCGGAGAGTACAGCATCCGAAACGTCGTGAACATGACAATAAAGATGACAGTCTGAAACATTTCTCAAGCACAGGAAGTGTTATTGCTCTTTCTAGTATTCATGGAAGTTTACTTCCTAACCTTTTGCTTGAAGTAGTGTGGAACGTCAACATCTTGATTATGTCATTATTTTCTCTTCGAGTTACATGTGCTATCCATTTTGGTAGTTGCTGTTGTCGGCAGTCCTCAAGTGATGTGTTTTTTGCTATTTGCTAAAGTTCTTTATTTGTGATATATGAGGTTCAAAGAAGAATGCTCCTCTCTAAGACCTACAGGTTTCATTCGCTCAAAGCTATTTTTAAACATTGATCTGAATGCTAATCATTAAAGAGGTAAGGCTTTCCATTTCCTTGAAGCAGACATTAAATGTATGAGAACGTTATCACCTCCCTTATCTTCCCTTTCTTTTTTGATATTATGCATGCTTCTATTTCTCAATAAAACCAAACTTAATCTCTGATATAATTTTTCCTACAATCTTCCCCCTCATTCAAAACGGAAGAAACTATTAATGCGATCTACAAATTGGTCATATCAAAATGAACCTATTATAGAAATTAAATGTACGAGTGCGTTATACCCTCCTTTATCTTCCCTTTCTTTCTTTCTTTCTTTTTTCTTTCTTTCTTTCTTTCTTAATATTATTCATGCTTTCATTTCTCACTAAAACCAATCATAATCTCTGATATAACTTTTTCTACAGTCTTCTCTCGCCTTCAAAACGGAAGAGTCTATTAATGCGATCTGCAAATTGAACATATCAAAATCAACCTATTACAGAAATTTATCTATCTGTGAAATGTTTAAACAGACGATGGAAAATGTGACACCGAAATCCGAAGGCACATTGGAATAGCGAAAGTTGCCTTCCAAAAGCTAAGCAAAGTATTAAGAAACAGGAAAAATGTCTTTAGAAATAAAGAATTAATATCTTCCCTTTCTTTCTTTCTTTCTTTCTTTTTTTCTTTCTTTCTTTCTTTCTTATCTAATCTTTCTTTCTTTCTTTCTTTCTTTCTTTCTTTCTTATCTAATCTTTCTTTCTTAATATGCATTTCATTTCTCACTAAAACTAATCATAATCTCTGATATAACCTTTCCTACAGTCTTGCCTCGCATTCAAAACGATCTACAAATTGGTCATATCAAAATCAGCCTAGTATAGAAAATTATCTATCTGTTTAAACAGACGATGGAAAATGTGACACTGAAATATAAAGGCGCATTGGAATAGCGAAAAGAGCCTTTTAAATCTCAAGCGAAGTATTAAGAAACAGGAAAATTTTCGTTAAAAACAAAGAAAACAGTACCTATTATGTAACGTGTATTCCTATATGGCAGTGAATGCTGGAAAATCTTCTCATAGAGGAAGAAGAGACTTAAAGCAACAGAAATATGGTTCTATAAAAGAATGCAGATATTTACCATGGACTGAACATGCCAATAACTAGAAAATGAAAATGGAAGCAAAAAAAAAAAATAAAATGAATACGTTATACTTCATCATAAAGAGTTCAAATTTCTGGAACACATATTGAGGAAGGTGGGCTTGGAGAATTTGACAATCACAGGATATGCAGTTTTGGAAAGAATTATTGACCCCCACTCAATACAGTGCTGTTTGATAAAAGTGACTCTACTTATCCTTTGAATTTAGATCAGCTTTCGTTTCATCGGAGAAGAGAACATTCTTCCAGTCTTCTATGGTGAAATATTTGTAATAGTGAGCCTATTTAAGTCTCTTGTCATTGTTGGCTTTGGTTATTAGCGGCTTAAACCTTCGTGTACAAGATTTGTAGCCTTGTTCTAACAAGATTTGTAACCTTGTTCTGACAGACTGTTGAAGAGGCAAGACTAACACCTTGCTCTTCGCTTAGACTAGCTGCAATTTCTTGGCTAGTTACAGTCCTATTCTTCGCAACTTTCTATCTTGTCGCGTTATATTTCCATTTAATTTTGAATTCTCCATCGTAACGTGTCTTCATTGGCTAAACTGGTATCAACAACTTCTCATATCTTATTTTGTTCTCTTTCCTTCTTTTTCCTTTCTTTTCTTTTCCTTCCGTTTGATTTATTACGCTTTCTTTTCTTTCCTCTTTCTTTTTCTTTTTATTGAATTCTCATTCTCTTCCTTTTGCTATTTTAATCTGCTTTTTTTTCTTTCTTTTCTTTTTATGGACATTTTTTTTCAATATATTTGTTTCATTGCCTTCTGTGGAAAATTTTCAAAAATGTAGAAAGAAGTGATGTTTCATAAATCTATTTTTAAATAAAATCTTTTATTCCCACCAATGCTAATCACCTGATGAGATATCTAAATTAGACATCGAAATAAATATGCATTTTTGTCGTGGTAACTTGCATTCCAATGTAACAGTTTATAATAAATATCTATTGCTCTACTCTTGTATTGAGCCATTTTTTAAATTAATGTTATGAACGTTTGAATTTTATTCTTTTCGTTCTTTAACATTTGCACACACACACACACACACATATATATATATATATATATATATATATGTGCAAAATAAATATATATATATATATATATGTGCAAATATATATATATATATATATATATATATATATATATATATATATATATATATGTGTGTGTGTGTGTGGGGTGTCAGTAAAAAAGTGGCAAATTTATTCTTCGAGAAAATACACAAGTTCTAATTGGTCCATCTCAGTGACCCTCTAAAAGCCCAGATCTGAATATTATGGGTGACTGTTTCTGGATTATGCTCTCAACTCGCTTGCAAAACCGTCGTCGTGTCATCATCGATATTGGTTCAATGTAGTGGAAGCTAACTGAAGTTTGGAATGAAATTCCTCTTGACACTACCCGCAAAGCAACGGCTTCATGATTACCACGCTTACAATTTTGTGTTGAACATCGAGGCAAATATTTGGAATATCTACGATGATTGTTCAGTTTGTGTATGAATCATAATAGCTAAATAAAATGCTTTTCTGAATTATATCGTTAGTTAAGTTACTCAATATTTTTTTGTTCCCAGTTTGCCGTGGTCTGGTATGGATAGTAAGTAGACAAACATGGTTTAAATCTACAAAGGGTAAGAAGTCGAAGAGAGTTTTGATCATTCATCTTCTGAAAAGTTTAGCACGTAAAAGAAGAATAGTAAGTTGTTTATATTTGCTATTTTTTCAAAGCATTTAAGCAAGGCAAGTACATGAATATGTGGTTTAACGCAAACTTCCCGCCTCGTGTTCTGTTCGGCTAGTCTTGTGCCATGCTATACTGAACTTCTTAAGCTAGCAAGATGAGTGACATTTCATGCGAACCATTATCCAGATTTCAAAGTCGGGCGAATTTGAAGAGAAAAACAGGCAGCAAATAAGCCGGCTATTTACGCATTTTGCACACATGTCAGCAATCTGCTCTCGAAGCGGCATCTCTGCTGTCTCACCTTCTTTCATGGTTTTCATTTGTTCCTTGACGATGAGTTCTTTTTTTTATGCAATATTTCCTACCCTCGTTTTACACCCTTTTCTCTATTTCTTTGACAATATCCACCTTTATTATTATTATTATTATTATTATTATTATTATTATTATTATTATTATTATTTCTTGCGTTTGCACGTTTACACCATATGTCTGTGGAGCATTGTTTCAGGCTGAGTGACAACAAGTTTCCTCAGATCTCTATTACCATTTTTCGTAGCGTCGCAGACCACGGGAATTCCGGAATTTTGGTTGGTTCCAATTTCTACAGGAAATTTCCAATTCATCTAATTTCAATACCGATTTTCTTTCGCACATTTCTATCCGAGCCAACTACAACAGATTCGATTTTAATTTTGATTTTCCATAATTTCATCTCTGGCGAAGTCCGTTAATTTTATTTTGTTAAAAATAATTTTCCGCTTTTTTCTTCTCTCCATTAACACACCCCATCCACAATCTGACAGACGTTATATTCTTTAACTATCAAATACATTCTCCTCTCTTGGATTCAGTAGTCCGTCTGAATTTCAAAATCTTGGGGTATCATATATATTTTTTTTTTATTTTCCTAAAACACTCAACTTCTTCTTCTTCTTCTTCTTCTTCTTATTCTTCTTATTATTATTATTATTATTATTATTATTATTATTATTTTATTTCCTTTGATTTCTGGCGTTTACACATTTCTTTCCGGGTCCCGCCCAGAAACCTAAGGTTAGAAATGGCATCATAACATTTTTCACTGACCAATTAAAAAAAAAAAAAGAAAAAAAAACACAAACATATTTTACATAGATAAATACCTTCGTAAGGTGTGGGCTGTACTCGTTAGAACAATTTTTTGTATTTCTTTAAGGCTTCCAGGAATCCCCTCAATGAGTCTAGTGGAATCTTTTCCAACCAATCCGAGGGCTCCAACTACAACAGGGATTATTGATGTTCACATGTGCCACATTTTTGAGATTTCGATTTCAAGGTCCTTGTATTTTGACAGCTTTTTGAAGATCTTCAAAGATACATTGCAGTCTGCAGGGACTGCCATATCAATAAGGGGACACTTTTTTGTTTGCGGTCTCAAATTATTATTATTATTATTATTATTTCATTTGATTACATTTCTTTTCGAGTCCCAATCAGAGACCCAAGGTCAGAAATGACTACATGAAATTTTCCACTGATCATTTTTGTAAAAACAAAACCCAACTAAGATCACACATATTTTACATAGATAAAGCTCTTCGTAATTTGTGAGCTTTACTTTTGAGTACAATATTTTGTATTTCTTTTGGGCATGCAGGACTATCAAGAATTCCTTCAATGAGTCTATCGGAATCATTTTCGGTCAATCACAGAGCTCCAACTACGACTGGAATTATTGATGTCCTTATGTGCCATATTTTTGAGATTTGCACTTCAATATCCTTGTATTTTAATAGTTTTTTTAAAAGGTCTTCGAAGATACATTACAATTTTCAGGGACTGCCATATCAATAAGAAAGGACATTCTGTTCTTGTGTTCTTTGATCTTTGATGTCTGGGCGATTAGTTTTGATTGTTCTGTCTGTGTTTATTGTAAAGTTCTATAAAATTGTTACCGGTCTTATCTCTGTAACCGAGTGTGAGTGATGTTCATAACAGTTTCTTGCAGTCTTCTTTCTGTAAAAGATGCATATTTTCCAGTGCAGATATTGGCCCAATCTATCATGCCAAATTTTATATTCAGTGGGTGCTAACACCGTGCAACCTGATACAAGATCTTCAATTGTTTCTGGGTATTTATCACAGAATCTACATTTCGGGTTAACACAATTTCTCAGTATGTGTGCTTGGTAATTTCTAGTTGGCAAGCATTGATCCCGTGAAACAAGAATAAACACCTTTGGATTCAGCTTTTAACCCTGCACTACGTAACCATTGACGGGTACGGGTTTTTATCTATATTAGCTTGTATGGTACGGGCAGAGTATTGACCATGAATAGTTACATGGATTACAGCTTATGCGGAAATGTATAGAACATAACGGTTAACCCTAGACTTGAACAGGTTAAAAGTGCAATGATCGGGAAAGCAACCTGTTGAGAGTTGGTCCCACAAGGCATTGGTTCGTGGAAAGAACCTGTTTGAGTAGAACTTATATTTCACTAAGGAATACAAAGGGAATGAGGGTGGGGTAGTTCGCTATAATATGGATTTCATGGCGTAGACGTGAAGGTTATAATTGATGGAACCAAGAGGCGTATTTCATCTGAACACTCTTCATGGAAATAGCGATAGAACAGCGAGAGGCTTGCGACGTCTCGTCCGTGAGAGATGGGTTGTAGGGTGTGAAATCATTCATCACCTACAAGGATGCGGAGACGCTTTGGGGCTCTATCGTGAGTGGAAAGTGAAGGCTGGACAGCTCCTGCCTATACATAGGAGCAGTACTCCATTTTTCGATCTGATCTGGCTCTTGTGAAGATACAAGCTTACGGTCAAATCACGCTGAAACACCGGTTCTCGTACGATCACCGAAGTTAAGCATCGTAGAGCCAGGTCAGTACTTAGATAGGGGACCGCTTGGGAACACCTGGTACTGTAAGCCCACAAAGTCCAACCCTTACCTCACAGTCGGTGGGGGGTGTAAACGGTAGTGCCAGAGCTATGCCGCCCGGAACTTCGTTCCTAGTAGGGCCACCCAAGGCGGACAGGTCTGACACACACGCCGGCTAACAAGGGCTCTGGTGAAAATCCAAGGAGCATCTGCATCGGTAATCGGCGGCTTCTGGTCGTTCCTGTCTCTGCGTCTGTGGGAATCCCGCGGCAAACAAGAACGTTATCCGAGTAGGCCTGGGTACCCTACTTCTGTAATTTATCCCAAGAATCTTCTTCTCAGGAAGAAGCCGGCTCAATCCGCCCAGGGTGAATGCCGCATCAGTACAGTAGTAGTAGTTGTGAAGATAGCAGGATGAGTGAGGTACTTGCTGTACGGTACAGGAAACCGACCATTTTCTCAGCATCTTTAGCGATGGATCGTATGAACGAGTTCCACTTGAGGTCCAGGCTGAGTAGAGAGAACATCCGTTCATCGTGATTGGTGAAAGTTCTGGGTCCCGTGCATTTTTTTCCAAAAAAAGAATAATCGTCTTGACCTATCTATTTGAAACTCATTGGTATATGCACAAACCAACAAAACCAGCAACAATCACCCCTTTTTTTTGTGTATCATGCTCTCCGTATTTCGTAGTGAATCATTCGTAATTTTGAAATGAGATCAACCACCTACAAATTCAATAAATAATTTATTATTGAGTGTAAAATAGGTTTTTTTTTTGGAAAATATCAGATTATGAAGTTCCTGCCTCAGTTTATTTTTAGAATTGCGTTTAGGAAAATAAACACAAACAAGGTTCATGCAGTGTATTGTTCTTTTAACAAATTAAAAGAAAAAAATTGTGTAAGTATAGAGAGGCGTGTATATGTGTAATTATTACTCGAAAGTCCAAAATCGACGCTCTATTATGTGTGCGTAGCATAATATAGTAATAGGAAAAAGCTGTCAGTCAGGCAGCTAAATATCAGCTCGTCAACCCCGGGTAATGAAAACTAAGCCCGAAATATATTGTTTTGTTTTGTAATATATATATATATATATATATATATATATATATATTAAGCTAGTAATAATTTTACAAAGGAAATTTAACACTCAGTAATTTTTTGAGGAGTCGAAAGTTGAGAATTCAGTATTATTCACATGCCGGTCGTATACTGAAGACTAGTTTATTTATTTAAGTTATGCTCTTTATAGGCAAATTTCGGATTACAGGAAGTTAAAATACCGATTTATTAAATTTAGAAGTTTTATTGGTTAATAAAAATATTTCCTAATTTTAATATTGATTTCCGGTGTGAAAAGATTGTTAATCCTTTTTATGGATGTGAGCTTACATATTTTCTGAGCATACGACAAAGAAGTGGTCATCTGCCTTTTCAAAGCTTTTGAGCTGCGTCTCAAGTAACCTCCCTGATTGGTCAACAAATGCTAATGTGGAAATTTGAATTTGACTTTACGCTGTGATCCTGCTTTTGCACAGAATTGTTCGTTTATTCGTTGATTTTGTTTTTATGTCATATCAACTTCAATGGGTTGTTCAATGTTAGCAAGATTTTTAAGATAGGTTCTTATGAATAAGTATTTGTTAAGAAACCAGTTTGTAGATCAGGTTTCATTGACGTATTTTTGTAAAGAGGATTTTTTTTGTCGAGAGCCAGCTGGTTTTTTTTTTTCGAAAATGTATATGTATTTTTACTATAAAAATCTATGTTTATACTTTCATAGTATTTTGATCCCAGTTTGGGAGTTAATTATTTGCTCAATGCAGGCACCCTAACAGGTGCTACCACCCTGGACCAGAGTAGACCCGGGAACTACAGCAATTAAGAGGTGGTTTCACGCTCCTTAAAACCTTCAGATCAGAGGCTTCGCTGCCGGATGTAGTTTATCGTCATACCTAGGACGATGCACAGAATTGAGATCTTAGACATACTACTTAAATCTGTTGATTTTTTTTTTACAATTGTTAACTAGGTTCTAAAAAAGTAAGATTGTTTTGGTTTGGCATATCAACATTTCAATAGGTTATTTAATACCGAAAAGACTTTTATTGCTGCTAATAATTTTTTTTTCAAAACTGTATTGCTAGTAATTTGTTTTAAAAATGCATTGCTGGTGATTATTTTTTTCCCAAAATGCATTGCTGGTAAAATTTTTTCTTAAAAAATTTATTGCTGGTAATTTTTTTTACAAAAACGTATGGCTGGTATTAAACCTATTTTTACACTTTCGTAGTGTTCTGACCCCAGTTTATGGGGGGGGGGGTAATTATTTACCCATAGCTGGGACCCCAGCAGGTGTCACCACTCAGAGCCACGGTGGACCCAGGGACATCAGCAACCAAGAGGCGGTTCCACGTTCCTCAAAGCCTTCTGATCAGAGTCCTTGATGTTGGATGCGGTTTAACGTCTTAGTCAGGACGCGGATGTATTTTATCGTCAAACCCAGGACGGAAAAGTAAGATTGGTTCAGCAGTTGATGCAAGTGTGCATATCGTTATCATGGCAGCGGAATTTTCTAGAAATGAAGACTATTATTAAGTATTTCATCATTCGAAGATTTTGAGAATAACGCATAAACTTTGCCGAAGCATTTGAATATTTCTATTTACTTTCTTTTTGATTTCTGATCCCAATTTTACATCTTATCGTTTATTCTGTATAAAACGTTCGTAATATTCTGCTTTTCTGCTCCTTTTTCGTGCATTTTAATTAAAAGTTGAGAATGTAGTTTATAGATATCGGTGTTAGCATTATTGGTTTGAGTCTGATTATGAAATTTTGCTGATTATAGTCGCCATTTTAAAGTTTAAACAGTATGGCTATTATTCTTGTACTAGATATCTGATCAGCACGAATTGTTTCTTGTCATTTCTTTTAAATGATTAGAAAAATAATCAAAAAAAATATAAAGTGACATAACTGTTCGTAAATTCCAAATAAAAAAAAAGCAATAAAAAGAAAATTAAAAAGAAAATGTACAACTGAAATGAAAAAAAGAGGAGGTAAAGAAAGTAATAAAAACAATAGTACAGTGTAACCCGGATATAAGAGACCCGGATATAAGAGAAACCCGGATATAAAAGAGATTTTCTCTGGTCCCAAATTGGAGCCATACTTACCTAAACAAAATTGACCAAACCCGGATATAAGAGAAACCCGGATATAAAAGAGATTTTCTCTGGTCCCAAATTGGAGCCATACTTACCTAAACAAAATTGACCAAACCCGGATATAAGAGAAACCCGGATATAAGAGACTTCATCTCCGGTCCCGACAACTCTCTTATATCCGGGTTACACTGTAGTAGCTGCCTGTGGTAAGCACATTGAATATTTCTCTGTAATATTAACCTCACCTCAGATGATGCCAAACCTCAGCGTCCATCGGAGAAGCTAAATGTGGTGTCGACCCTAAAATGTGGGGTTGGAGATCTACAGGTCATCCGTTATCAGATATGTGAACTCATGATCAACTCAGCTGCGCCTGGAATTTATACATGTAGCAAAAAAATATACGGACCACTATTTTCTATTCTCTTCTCTACACTATTCTCTATTCGGATCAATACGGTGATTACTATTCGAGCGAGTATTATCGAGCAAGTATCATTAGTGCGAGTGATATTCGAAAGCGTTTGACACCAATATTATTCAACGGCGTTACTATAGTTGTATCTGCGATTACAAAGTCTCTACTACAACGAGCATTACAAAAGTGGCAACGAGTATTTGTTGGCATTTCTCAAAAATGTATTTGTATTTTTATTCTCATATTTTTATTTTACTCTTTTGCAGGATGGTACAGAAGAGAAAATAGAACCATGAAATTCGCAATCCCACAAATTTTGAAATAACCAACTGACCACTCAAGCAATTGCCTTTTTTTGAATGGTGAACCGTTCCGGACGTCGAACTAGCAAGAATGCGCCTGCTATCATATATATCCAGACCTTCTGTCATCCATCATCCCAATTCCACACTGACCTGGGTTTCCCGTACCCCACTCCTCCAAAATAGGACCAGCCTTCTTCAGAAGGGAAGAGAAATTCAGAAACGGATCCAGATGACAGAAATGTAGCTGAGGGGAGAAAAACATACTACCCTACTGTATAAAAAGACCATAGCGACCTGATTAGATATCTTTGTCTCGCAGAGTTCAATGCCGGGCTTTTGGCGTCGAGAAACCTGCAGTGGAATTTGTTAAATCATAGTGTGCAAGTCGCAGTTCAAAGAAAGCGTCACCAGTGTTTTTCAACATTTTTCACCCGTCAAGATGGACTTTGCTTCTGTCACAATGTGACCGGTCTGTTCGAGGCAATTGGAATCGCCTTTAGCCCCAGCGAGTGGCGCTTCTTCATTAACATGTACTTTAAAGCCGTTCTGTCTCATAACAGGGACATGTATAAACCTCTTCCCCGCCTGACTCAATTGATGCAATTGAAAGAGGAACAAAGCAGTGATCTTGCTATATGCTTTGAAATATGAAGAGTACTGTTGGAAGGTCATGGGAGACTTTAAAACAGTGGCCTTCTTGATGGGGTCTCCAAGCCGGCTTTACCAAGTTTCCGAGTCATCTTTGCCTTTGGATCAGCAGGGACACAGCGGCACACTACCATAGGCGGGACTGGTCGCAATAAACCGAGTTTGGGGAGGAACGATGTCAAATGGGAGCCCTGTTGAACCCCCAGAAATTATTGGTTTTCCACTGAACTTAAAATTGGGCCTTATAAAACAATTTGTTACAGCTCTAAATAAGGATGCAGCCATCAAGTAGCTTCAAGACTTCGCCTCTAAGCTGTGTGAGGCAAAAGTCAAAGCCGGTGTCTTTGTTGGACCACAAATAAAGTAAATTATAGAGTGTAAGGAATTCTCCAAGAAGATCACAAGGACGGTGAAAGCAGCGTGGAACAGCTTTGTCGTAGCCGTTCGGCAAATTAGGCTTCAGGATATCCCTCAACGTCCATATCCTTGCTGCTAATCTTGATAAATTGATGGAGGCGCACCCAGAGGGAGCAAGGTGAGCGCTTCCACCAGGACGTACTGTACTTTGAACGCCGATACCGAGTGTTAAATATAATGTAGTTGAAATAAAATTCATAATTTAATCTTTTTTGATGGTTGGGTAAAGAGTGTTAAATAATAGCTTCATACTATTATTTTTTAGTGGCAGTGCATTTTGGCGCAGACCTTGTGAGGCTGATCTTCAAGGTCAGGTGGTAGACAAAATAGGGATGTCGATTTGGATTGACCGAGCCGAACATGGGAATGAATTATATATTAAGGTTTTTCGGATATTGCTGTTTTGACGTCAAGCTAACTGGACGTATTAGATTGCGTTTCTGCAAACCCCTTCCCCCCCCAGTGGGGAAGAGACTTTCGGGCGTTAAGTTTTACACGTCATACAATATGTAGACATGGTTATTTTGTGTCTCGGAAACTGCTCCCCAGAGGTGTGGGATAGCAACCCCACTGGCTAGTTAGAAGATGTACCTGTCGACGTGGTTAATAAATTAGTAAGATTTAAATTCCCTTTTGCTGAAGTTCTCGTTTATCTCCGAATAAAATAACTGGTGATGAACGAGAGAGAGAGAGAGAGAGAGAGAGAGAGAGAGAGCGAGGAGAGAGAGAGAGAGAGAGGGGAGGAGGAAGAGAAGGAGAAGGAATCATAATGAGTGAATTAAAACCGTCGCCCCAAGACCAATTCCCAGAAGAAGGGGCTATACAGCACAAGGATCGTATAACGAAAAGATGATGGTAGACTATATTTGGGGGCTGATTCATGAAAGTAATTTACAGTATAAGAGTAGATCGCGAAAAACTACTCACTTCTAAATTTTTGTGGCCTCTCTTGCGTAATCTTAGAATAAATAAGCGCTACTTTTGTAACATATGTCGTTTTGTTTCTACAGGAATGTTCATATTTGCCAGTTCTCCCAATGGGAATCGGTAAATTTCAGAAATATCGTCGAAGTTTTGAAGGAAATATTAGCCAATTTTTCATACTTTCTAAAGTGTAAGCAAACAGGAAATAATATTGGATTGGTGCATAATTATCAGGCGTTTTTGTAGGCGAGTTATTTGTTAATACAAATTTAGTTTACTTTTTTTTTTTTTAATAAAAATACTATTTTATTTTCGGGTTTTAGAAATGTGTGTTGATAATCATATGCTCCGGAATACTCATTTAAAATGTTATTGTTGAATTGTTAAGTTTCTTTTTTATAATAAATATGGCTTAAAAACGCCTGATAATTATGCACAAACCCAATAGTTGCTACTTTAAGATAAAAATCGTGTTATCATTGTTACTTACTTTCTTCTTACAAAACTTTCTCTTTTTCTTTGTTACTTTTTGTTAGTTACATTTAAAAGTGAAGGAGACTTTGGTAATTACACGTTGTCGCAATCCACAGACATTTAACTCTTTAACTTCAGCATCCCGTGCCACTCTATAAATCAATGTCTTGGATATTACTTATAATGTCTTGTGTGCGCATTATATTGTCTAGCATATGTATTCATTGTTTTACGTACGCATTATATTGCCTTGTGTATGCATTCACTTTTTGAGTACGAATTACATTGTCTTGCGTATATAATCATTGCCTTGTGTATGCATCATATTTTCTTGCGAATCTCTTGTCTTTTGTACGCAATATATTGTCTAGCGTATGTGTTCATTGTTTTGTGTACGCATTATATTATCTTGCGTATGAAGTTATTGTCTTGTGTACGCATCATATTTTCTTCGTATTCAATGTCTTGTGTACGCAATATATTGTCATGTGCTTGCACTCATTTTGTGTATGCGTTATATTGTCTTATGTCTTCACTGTATTGTGTACGCATTATATTATCTTGTGGTATGTAAAAAATGTCTTGTATTATATTGTTATGCATATGTAGTCATTGTCTTGTGTACGCCTTATATTGTTTTTTTTTCCTTTATTGCATTACCAGGTGTGCTCACTAATTGATAAACGAACTCGAATTGAGTTTTATTTATTGACATATTTCGTTCGTTTTTAAAAACTAATTTGTGAATATTTCTATGGCGTTATTTATTTTGATGTTTATATTACTTAACTCAGCGATGGCTTTGAGGGGAAGTAGTCATCATAAGTACTGAATGGCGGGGGGGGGGGCATGTGTTGCTGTTGAGTCCTCGAAATTGCTCCATAGTTGGCAACTGATGATTTTACCAATCAGTGAGTTTCAGATCTTAATATTTTTTCTTTTATCTTTTTTTTTTTTGATTTTATGCGATATTTTAGAAAAATGTGGTCTCCAATCAAGAAATAACTAACTGGACACACCTCGACGTACCTTAATTAATTGTTTTGTGGGCATATTTAATACATCGACTTGTGTATGTAGTTAAAATATTGTCTTGTGTATGCAAGGTTATGAATAAGAAATACAAGTAGAGTGGCGAACACTACACTGAATAGAAGAGAAAGAACCGAAAATGCTTAACGAAAATTATAGAAGAAGGAGGAGGAGGAGGAGGAGAAGGAGGAGGAGGAAGAAGAGAAGAAGAAGAAGAAGAAGAAAAAGAAGAAGAAATAAAAGGTAGACTAGAAAGAAATGAAAGAAAATGTCAATGGTGCAAAAAATATGAAAATGAAAAAGGAAAGAAAAAAAGAAGAAAAAGAACGAGTAACTTTCTGTATTAAGAATTTCCGCCTAAATTCTTATTCACTGTAAAGGACATGAATCCCCTCAACTGTAAAAAGAAAAGAAAAACGCAAGAGGTTGATTATTTTGTGTTGTTATGTATTTGTCCTGCCCCGTTCCTAGGGCAGGAAAAACAAAAAATATATATATATATATATATATATATATATATATATATATATATATATATATATATATATATATATATATATATATATATATATATATATATATATATACCAATGGCGTTTTAAATTATAAGCACAGAGTTGAGCTAGAATTCTACATCAAAGACGCCGAAGAATCTGTAAACGTCGTTGGAAGTATTCCTGCCTATTTCTTTTTTTTAAGCATGACATTCTTTTTTCCGAAGAGGTTAAACGAATAAAGTTATGCGGAAAGGCAGCCAATCGATTATGTGATGACAGCCACTGTCTCGAAATAGCAGAACGATTAATCGCAGGAGTTTATTTTGCTCGGGTAGAGGCAGGAAACGGTGGTTTAGAAATTTCAAGAAATCCACGGCAACTTTTTGCATTGAAGAAAAATGGTGAGATGTTTTTTTTTTCTGTTTTATTATACAATACGCCGTAAAGATTATCATGGCGTTACATCTAACAGCCCTGGGATGTAAAATGTTTATGTAAAATTCATCTAGCATAATACTCTTCAACCTGTACAGTACCACTTCCCAACTGGCGATTTTAAGCTTTATATTTCCGTAGCAGTATAACTGCGAACATGTAGCGTTGTGTAAGTGATTAATGACAGCCATCCTGTCAACAATATTTAAAGAATATCAGAAGCCGATACGCACTGGGTGGAATTTGCCATAAAAGGAAACTGAAGGAAAAAGTCATATTTGTGACTCATCAGCAGGCAAGAAAACAGCAATAAAATTGGAATGAAAGAAAGAAAATATATGTGAAATAAACATCAAGCTTTATATTTTAATAAATCACTATCAGGCATTCGCCCGCCTGCCCGCCCGCTCGCTCGCTATCGCTTCGCAAAGTAAAATATATTCACTACTTGAAATCTTTGAAAGAAAAATTTTAAATTGAACATTTCTTTCATAGATTGGCTTGTTATAGTCAAAGAAAGTTTTACAAGTAGATGCCAACTTGTTAAAGGCCAAGTAAAATGCAAATTTTAAGATACATTTCTGAACTATACAAGACGATACTCTTAAACAGAACTATTTTTGATATGAAAATCAAAACAATCCTTGAATAAAAGAACAGTAATGAAGGACAGTTAATTAATGAAATAAACTTTTTAAAAATCAATTAAGTTAAACCTTAAGAGTGATAGTGCCTAGAAGTACATTATATATTAATCTGATTATTAACATCGATAACATGATCGATAGAATAATTCCTATGTTCCTTTTATTTAATATATGCAAATCGTGAATTGCTATGACTGCTTTTGGGATAGATAGTCGGGTGCTTTCTCGTTGCTTTCCACGGTCTTGAATTTAGTGTCTGAGACTGCTTGTCCAACTAAGATTTGGGAGCCCAATTCGACATACTATTTTATCTATAGCATAAAGAGTAGAAGTGACTAATTTTTTTTCCAATATCATATATGTGAAGTTAGTCTCGATCTGAATTTGAACTTCTCCTATGAATTGTCTCCCTTTAGGACGTGGGCGATTGAGAATCTCCACAACTTCTTGTTATTACTTGCTCTCTGTAAAATTGCGCTGCTTTTCTCTGTTTCTCTTGCCTTCAATAGGTCATGTGAGTGTCAAATTTTCCAAGCCCTTTCCTCATTATGTGCCCTAGATATTTTAACCATCGCATATGTCCTTTTTGTTTCCACTTTCTTTAAACGCTGTTTTCATTATTTTCCACAATATTTTTGGTGTAATTTGGTTTTTGTTTTTAATTTCCTATTTTTAAAGTTTAGAAAACATTGAGTTGTTCCCATATTTATTATTTGTAAAGAATGTTTTGTTTGCTTAGTTTCTCTGTTTCCATGGTGCTTCAGTTACTCTTATTCATATTTTTTCTTCGTTGTGTGCTTATTTTACAGTGGCTTGGTATATTATATTATTTTGCAAGCAGTTGTCACTTAAGGGGCATTCGTTTTTTGCTCTATAGTAACAGGTGGGTTTGATTTGTGTTGCTTGTTAATTTTTTGTTCTGTTTTGTATTATTTGTATCATGCAATTGCAGATGATTTTTTACTATGTTTCTGTTGAATATTTCATGGAGAATGTTTGATGGGGTGAGGTGTTTGTGCATGAGTAATTGATATTTTTCCTATATTAGTTTTTGTTGTACAGTAGGTGTAAATCTTTCTACAATAGATCAATCTGGGCTGGAGGATGTTCCGACGCTCTGCAAAGACTGTGACTACTGTAGGGCAAGGTGGCTGTTGCTGCCTCAATGCAATCATTCATGACATTTAACAGCAGCAGCAGCAGCCCGCAAATATGACATTACTTTCCGAGCAAAATGAGTGCCTTCCGAAAGTTTTGATAAAGTGGGTGACATTTTATATATGAAGACCTTAATATTTATTAGTAATGTTCCCGCTATACAAGGCCCAAGAGGTACTTAAGGTAGAAGGTTACTGAAGGCGGTTGCTGTGTGAGCAGTAAAAGTAAGAGATTCAGTTTATGTGGATGTGAGGGAAAGATAACTGTTAGCCCTAGGCTAGAAGAGGTTAAGATTGTAGTGGTCGAGAAAGCACTCTCCTGGGATTGTGTTTCACAAAGCAGCAGTTATTGGGAAGAAGCTATCCTCGTGGAACTTAATCCTTAATAATGGAATACGAGGGTAAGAGGGTGGATCACCTCAATGTATGCGGCATAAAAGGTCTTAAGTGTAAGGGTTATCCAGCGGTATGGAGGCTTGCAACTTTTCGTCTCTGGGAAAGAGGTTGTAAGGTGGAAAATAATTCATCACCCACAAGCACAAGTCAATGCTTTTAGACTCGACTAGAAAGTTAAGACTAGGCAGCACCAGCCCATATGTAGAAACAGTATTCTATCTTCGGTCTGATCTGGGTCTCGTAAAGGTAGAGGATAAGACGCGGAGCCAGGTACTTACTGGAGTGGTACAGAGAACCGATAATTTTTTAATGGATTCTATTTACAGGTTTCACTTGAGTTTTGAGCTTAGCTTACGTACTGATAGGCAATGGGGCCTCCTTAAGAGAACAATTATTTATTGTGATAGACAAAAATTTAGAGTCTTCTCAGTGATGATGGAACGTTAAAAGTTTGGCTTTTGGGGTATTGAATACGACCAGCTAGTTGTTTTTATCCCTTTCAGTTGTTAAATCTAATTCAGAGGAGAGATCAGCTCTGATCATCTAGAATTTTACCTCTCTATCCTTTGCATAGATACTCACAAGAGATCGGATTAGGCTCTTATGTATAGCTGGCCACTCGTATTCAAGGATTCTCGTCTACTAAGGTGGCTAGCCAATCTCTATTGCAGACGCTTGCTCAGGCGCGTTTGTGGTTATTCAACACCCACAGAGCCCACTTGTTTTTATGCTGAGCAGACCTTAGTTACAGTTTCTGGGAAAGAGCGTGTTATTTAGCGTGATCAACAATTCGAACAAGGCCCAGCTATCGACGGTCTCCAATTTCTCTCACAAGGCTTAAGTCAACCTTTCAGTCACTTTCCAAAGGTGCCGTACGCTGGGATTCAAACATCCAGTTGTTTTTAAGTGGTTTTATTATCTGCTAGTAACAGTGTCATTTTCTTCGTGGTGTGTGTCCGTGTTTATAATTAATATTTCGCCAACTTTTCAGACGTTGAAATGACGATGTTGTTAAGGCTTGTCAATTTACTGAGAGCCTTAATAAATCGTTTGGGAAGACTGGTTTCTTCATAGACTTTTCGGTTTGAAGTCGTAGAAATTATGCCTTGTATGCATTCTTTATTGATGCCAGGGTCTCGTGATTGCAATATCGAATAATAGAATCTGTATGTTTTTATTTTATTTTGAAATCTCAGTAGCCAAACCGAGCGCTTCGATCTCCATGGATGTGACGGATCGACATTTTGTCGCCATGACATTAGATTTAATAGTTTATATATTATTAGATTTATAAGGTTTGCTTGGTGAGCGAGTATTAATTGAAACAAAACTGATTAAAAAGAATCGACAAAGTCTCTCTGTCTGTTTAATTTTTATTGTATTTTCCTAATTTTCGAATAGGGTGTTATGTATTGAGCTCGAAACTGAATAAACTTTCCGAAGTTCATATTGTGTTATTGTTTGTTCAAGTACTTTCGTCCATCTTAGTCATTTTCTAGAACCAATGTGGTGACTGTGTGTTAGAATTCCTTTGTCTCCATTCTTATATTTTTTCGAAGGTTTGAACCGTGAAATAGTCTAGTGAGGAAACGTCACGTGTAACGATTATTGCGAGTGAGGCCTCCGACAAAAAAGAATGCGATATATATATATATATATATATATATATATATATATATATATATATATATATATATATATTCGATTGGAATTAAGATATTTTAATTCTAATTCTAAGAAAAAACTTTGCTGTTTAATGAAAAAAATTGAGCGCTCTTTGTGAGTCAGTCTTAATATTTAATATTTCAAATTCTATATTGTGTTAACAGGACTTGGTTGGATTATACCAACGGATTACTACCGATATATATATATATATATATATATATATATATATATATATATATATATATATATATATATATATACCGTCTCGTGTGGTCAATTATATTTTAATTAATGTGGGCTTCTTATTTTGTATATCTTTTTAGTGTTTTGAGTCTTTCCTTGAACTGGGTGCTGTGGAGTATATTTTATTTACTAATATCTGTCTGATGTTGACAGTTATAATTTGGTCGTTCATTATGTCATGATCGATATGCATGGATTGCACTGAGTTTTGACAGGTGACAGGTCAATCTGCGAGAGAGTGTAGTGCATGTATACCCCGTGTAATAATTTAATAAAATGTTTTGACTATTAATGTTTATATTGTCTGTTTAATACATTGTCTGCTCCACGTGTGAGTATATTTGAACTCCGTTTTGCTGGGATTGAACAAAAACAAAATCTCCAGTACTATTTTTCGAAATTGCAGTCACAATGATACCAATTTAACTAAAGAATTCATATAAGGTGTAATCTCTATTTTAACCAAGAAAAAAAGAAAAAAAAAGAAAAGAATGAACTACTCTACCTAAACGGTATAAAAACTAATGCAATATTGACATAGAAACACGCACAAAGACACACAGACCATAACCATGATGGACAATGAAGCAAACGTATAGAGATGTATTTTCAAACCATCATTTATATTTATTGTAGCCTTCCCTTTTTGAGGTTGAGTTGAAGTGATGAACATCGGAGTATTATCAACCGGCGGTCACCACATATCTTATTTGCTTGTCATGAATCACAATAGAGTGAGGCTTTGGCTCAACAACGGGGCATCGTGCTGTGTCTCATTCGTCAGCGATCTCCAAATATTTCACGCACGAGACCCACACATCTTGACCTTCTTATGTTCTCTTGCTTTCGTTCCTCGAAGGCTTTCCACTTCCTTGCTCTCAAGGCTCTCCGCACCCTTACTCTCCATCTTTCAAGGCTTTCCACTGACTTGCCTTCATCCCCCATCTTCCACCCGCAACTCTGTTAATGCACACATCTAAGTGTTGAGTGGCTGAGGACTCGAAAATGATTATTAAAAGTCGATATTAAAAAAAGAAAGAAAAATGAAAGAAAATGCAAATAATTGAGAAAAGTGAGATATAAAGAAGAAACTAAGTAAATATAGAGAGTGGGTAGAGATAGCAAGAAAGAAACAGAGGAGAGGAGAACAAACAATGGAAAAGGTGGAAGAAAAGCAAGGAAAAAAACGAAAGAAAATGTAATAAATTTATAAAAAGGAGAATTACAAACAGAGGGTCAAGATAGAAAGGAAGAAATAGAGAGAAAGAAAGAATACAACAAACGGCTCAGACAGAATGAAATAAAAGAAAGAAAGAAAGAAAGAAAGAAAAAAGAAAAAAGAAAAAATGGATGAACGGAAAGATAGAAGAAATTTATGAGAAAAAAGGCGAGAAAGAAAGAAAAGAAAAAAAGAAAAAGTAAAATTAAAGAAATTCAGAAAAATTAAACAGGAAGAACTTAAAGAAATACCGAATGTGGGTAGAAATAGAAAGAAATAAACAGCGGAAAAAGAGAGAAGGAAAGAAACAGAGGAAAAAAAAGAAGAAAAACAACGAGAAAAACAAAATGAGGAATTAAAAAAGAGAAAAAAACATCAAGACGAAAAACGAAAGGAAACGGAGAAAAGAAATAATGTTTTAAGAAAGCGAAATAAGAGAATTCAAAAAAAAGGAAGACAGAGATGAATAAAAGGAAGTTAAAGCAGATAAAAAACAACAACAAAAAAAAGAAAATGAAAAAAAGAGAAAAAAAGAAGAAAAAGTATAAGAATTAAATAATAGATGGAAAGAAGAAACTGAAGAAAGAAACAAAGAAAATAAAATGGGTAAAAAAAGAGTATAAAAGAAAGAATAAAAGATTTTTCCTGTAGAAAATAGAAAAAGAAAACTGATAGAAAAATGCAAAAGAATTTACTAGATTTAAGTAGAAATTAAAAAAATGTAAAAAGCAGAAATTAAAAGAAAGCAAAAGTAGAAAGAAAAACAGAAAAAATAAAAAAAATAAGAAGAAAAAGAAAGAAAAAGTAGAAAAGAAAAACAGACATTAAAAAAGAAAGAAAAAAGTCTAAACTAAAAGAGAAAAAAGTAGAAATTAAAAAAGAAAAATGAGAAATTCAATAGATTAAAAATAGAATTTAAAAAAAGAAAAACTAGAAATTAAAAAAGAATAAATAGAAATTAAAAAAGAAAAATAGAAATTAAAAAAGAAAAAATAGAAGTTAAAAAAAGAAAAAATAGAAATTAAAAAAAGAAAAAATAGAATTTAAAAAAAGAAAAAGTAGAAATTAAAAAGAAAAAATAGAAATTAAAAAAGAAAAATAGAAATTAAAAAAGAAAAAATAGAATTTAAAAAAAGAAAAATAGAAATTAAAAAAGAAAAAGTAGAAATTAAAAAAAGAAAAAATAGAAATTAAAAAAGAAAAAGTAGAAATTAAAAAAAGAAAAAATAGAAATTAAAAAAGAAAAAATAGAATTTTAAAAAAGAAAAATAGAAATTAAAAAAGAAAAAATAGAAGTTAAAAAAAGAATAAATAGAAATTAAATAAAGAAAAAATAGAAATTAAAAAAAGAAAAAAGAAAAATTGAAAAAGAGAGAAAAAAGTAAAAATTAAAAATGAATGAATAAACAGAAATTAAAAAAGAAAGAAAAAAGCAGAAATTTAAAAAGACAAAGAAATGCTAAATAACGACCATACGTGAGGAAAAAAAGAAAAAGATTAATTAAATTTAGAGAAGGACTTTAAGAAAACTAGACTTCATTATTATTAATCATTATAATCTCAAAAAAATTCGTACAACGCATTCTGAAAATTCATCCCAAATTAAGAAAAGGACATGAAGCAGTGAAAATGTAGATCTACAAATAAATGCTTAAGAGGTCATAGGATAATTTGGGAAGTTTGAAGGAGACAAATAACTGCAAAGAAACTTCTTCAAAAAATAAGAAAAAGAAAAGTTTTTGGAGGCATATAACGATAAAAGAAGACTTAGTGATTGCAACACTCAAAGGGCTTATTGAAGTTAAGAGAAGCAGAGGAAAGCAAATATTAACCTGATTAACAAGTTCATGCAAATGGATGAAGAAAGTGATGGCCCACATTGGAGCAATCATTTATAAGAGTAACAAAATGCGGGACGCTGTGGATACCGTAATAGACAAACTCCTAAAGTCACAGAGTACATAAAGAGAAGGTCACCTCGGCGTGGTGCAATGGTTAGCAAGCTTGTTTCGTTAGATTTGTTACAACTGAAAAATAAGTTGGATCCTTCACTAGGTACCCCTATATATTTGGCCTTGTGCCATATCTAAGCTACACTGAGAAAATAATCGGTCACAATTGCTGTATTATGTACACACAAATCTAGAGTACATAGAGAGAGGTCATTAAATGCAACAAAAAAACATAAAATATGCAAAGATAACATTGGTTATTACACTTCTTGGTGATTTAGAATTAAGTGTTGTTAGCAAATTTGGGGTCGCCGTTTCTGAAAATAGCATCTTTCATTGCTTAGGTTAAGTTTTCTACAAAAAGGACCCCCCCCCAAAAAAAAAATCAATAATGCACAGAATAGACAGATTAACTTCCAACCTGTATCACGGGGATTCAACAGAAGACAAGAAGAATATACATTTCTAACGAGTAGCGAAAGGCTCTCGATAAAAGACAAGAATAATAGCAATTTAAACGAGTAACGAAAGGATACCGATAGTAGACAAGAATAATACTGATTTCTAACGAGTAGAGACAGGGTTCCGATAGTAGACAAGAATAATACTGATTTCTAACGAGTAGAGACAGGGTTCCGATAGTAGACAAGAATAATACTGATTTCTAACGAGTAGAGACAGGGTCCCGATAGTAGACAAGAATAATACTGATTTCTAACGAGTAGAGACACGGTTCCGATAGTAGACAAGAATAATACTGATTTCTAACGAGTAGAGACAGGGTTCCGATAGTAGACAAGAATAATACTGATTTCTAACGAGTAGAGACAGGGTCCCGATAGTAGACAAGAATAATACTGATTTCTAACGAGTAGAGACAGGGTCCCGATAGTAGACAAGAATAATACTGATTTCTAACGAGTAGAGACAGGGTTCCGATAGTAGACAAGAATAATACTGATTTCTAACGAGTAGAGACAGGGTTCCGATAGTAGACAAGAATAATACTGATTTCTAACGAGTAGAGACAGGGTTCCGATAGTAGACAAGAATAATACTGATTTCTAACGAGTAGAGACAGGGTCCCGATAGTAGACAAGAATGTCAGACATTTCTAATGAGTAGCGAAAGGGTCATGATACTAGACAAGAATAATAGTCATTTCTAACGAGTAGCGAAAGTGACTTGATAGTACAAAAGAATAATAGTCATTTTAAAGAGGAGTGAACAGCTCCCGAAAGCAGACAAGAATAATACATATTTCGAACGAGTAGCGAAAGGGTTTCGATATAAGACAAGAATAATAGTCATTTCGAACGAGTAGCGAAAGACCATCAAAAGACAAGAATAGTAGTCATTTCTAACGAGTAGCGAAAGCATCTATATAAGAAATCAAGAATAATAGACATTTCTAACGAGTAGCGAAAGTGTCTTGATAGTACACAAGAATAATAGTCATTTCAAAGAAGGGCGAACGACTCCCGAAAGAAGACAAGAATAATACTTATTTCTAACGTGTAACGAAAGGGTCCAGAGAGTAGACAAGAATAATAATCATTTCGAACGAGTAGTTAAATCTCGCGAAAGAAGACAAGAATAATAGTCATTTCTAATAGTTACACGTGACTACAATATAAAACTTTATATATAGTCAACAGTTTTTATATTTTTGAATGTATTTGTTTAGTAGTGGTCTTACACTGTCACGAATCGACTTCCAGCACACACACACACACACACACACACACACACATATATATATATATATATATATATATATATATATATATATAGAGAGAGAGAGAGAGAGAGAGACCGATACGGAAGCAATTTGTGAAATCAATCTCTTACACTGCCTCTCTCCGAAACATTGACCAAATCTTTTGGATATTTTTCCAATTATTCCAAATTAGATTTGTTTTTTTTTTCCCCGCCATGTTTTCCTATTTCGCTGCTTCCTACAACCAACATCATCATTTTTATCTCACGTATCTTTTCTTACTTATCATTTGGACAATCACCGCCATTAACTGTGCCCTCGCTGATAGCTCACTACCGATTAAATAATATTCTACGCCGAGACAAGCCTGGCACAAAGCTGCAAAGGACAGGCTCGATCCAAATATGTATACATGTGTACATAGCGTTTACATAGTAAATACATAACATAATTGGAAAAAATTCATTTTGACATGTTTCGATGATGAATCGGTCTCATCGTCCTCCCACCCAACAAAAAAAAACTCAAGAATGGTAACTGTAAGGAAAACATTTGATATTCATTGACCAAGCAGACAGTATTATCGTCGGTTGAAATTTATAAAAACTTTTTCTTAAAACAATTAAAAAAAATATGTTTCTTTAGTTTATTAGATGTTATCATTTTTTCAGTATTCATGGATGTTTCCTTCTTAAGCTTTTGTTTGAAATGGTGTTGAACGTCAACAAATAGATTACTCCATAATTTTCTCTTTTAGTAAATATAATATCGTATTAATTGTTGCTGAACTTCCTCAAGTGATGGAGCTTCTCGTATTTGGTACAGTCCTTTGTTTGTGATCCTGTAGCGCCAATGCACAAGGTTCGAAGAAATATGATCTTCATTTGCTGAAAGTCATGTGTATACATTCATCAACACGTGATTCACGTTTGAACATATGAACGCGTGTTTATTTGTCAACACCTTGATACACTTTTGCACATATGAACGCGTGAGTTTTGCTTCAACTTCATCCTTCTACAAGTTAGATTTTAGCTAATTCCAACTTAGTTTTCATAATCATATATATATATATATATATATATATATATATATATATATATATATATTCAATTATTTTAAGGGCGTCCTGGGTATGACGATAAACTACATCCGCGTCCAGGGTAAGACGATAAACTACGTCCCACAGCAATACCTCTGATGAGGAGGCTTTGAGGAGCGTGGAACCACCTCTTAATTGCTGGTGTTCCCAGGTTCACCCTGATCCGGGGTGGTAGCACCTGTTAGGGACCCAGCTATGGGCAAATTGTTAAGCCCGAAACTGAGGTAAAAAGCATTAGGTTTTAATACCAGAAATACTTTGTAAAAATTACCAAAAATAAATTTTTGAAGAAAAAAAATATTACCAGCTATACGATTTTGAAAAAAAAAATTACCAGCTATACATTTTCGAGGAAAAAATATTAACAGAAATAGATTTTTGACAAAAAAATACTACCAGGAAAAAAAATTGTCGGCATTAAATGACCCATTGAGGTTGATATGCCGTAAAACAAGACAAACCAAATCAATTATTTTAAGGTTTACTTCTTCCTCTTGATAAGAAACAATTGTGCAAGGTCAGGCGATAAACTGAAATAGTTCGGTCATATGTTAATCGTACAAGATACGTAGAGCTTAGTATTTTCAAAGCAACGTTGTCTGAGTAATTAAAAAAACAATCAGATCTCCCTGTTCAAGGCAATAGAGCCACTAAGACACAAGAGGTCATTAAGTATGAAAGAATAAGAAAAATGAGAAACATTATTAAGGAGCGAGAACAATATAAGAGTAAGCAAGAGGACAGTAGAAAAAGATTGACTTTGCATTTAAATATTTGGGCTGGAAAGCATAGAACCTGAAGAGAGTTCAACAAGCTAAAAGTGTGAGAAAAATAAACTGTTACATTTAGCCAATTCAACTTTGACTTGATGAGACCTTGACGCCAATCTAGTACTGCACTTAAATTCCTAAAGTCTATGTACCATAGGGAAGAGTTCACCCGAACAATTACCATGAAAGTATTTACAGAACATGCACAGGGAAGCTACATTACGGCAGTTGGGAAGTGACTGATGTCGACTGATGTCGAGACACCAGCTCAGGACAAATAATATTGCTGATTCTTCTTTGAATTTTATCAAGAATCTATACAAGGGCACCGGACCATATGTGGCAGCAATATTCAAGACATGGACGAATGGTAAACTTATAGATATATAATATAGATTCAAGAGAGAAAAATAGTGCCCCATAACACAGGAGAAGATCTAGCAGTTGATTCAATATAATCGTTCCACTACATGTCAGCCGAGAATGTAAGCTCGAGGCGGTGTAACGAAGTCATTGTCCTAGATGTTAGCATCAGACATGCTGATGCGAGGCAGGAAGGATCCTTTCAGGTGATTGATAGAGAGAATGTTTAATTTTGGTGGCGTTAAAATTAACAAGCTATACCTTGCTCCAATTAACAACAGATTTTATGTCATTTTTGAGATCAACTGTCGATTTGATCTTATCGAACTGATCAGGCTTACTACCGAGACAGGAGTAAATGCCTGCGTCATCTTTATAGATATCAAATTGAGGACATTGATTTATCCCCGATCTTAGTGAAATAATTTAATCGCTTCTTGAAGGAGAAACACTTCGCATGTCTGGAGAAGGTGTCAAGTGTATGCTCTGTTTTCAAGAATTTGATTCTCAGTATAGACCCATCAGTCTCTGCAGTGTTGATAGCAAACTTTATGGAGCTATAATCAAAAAGACGGTTGTTGATTACCTCAGTAGAGACAACCTCTTGAGCGACGAGCAGTATAGATATCGATTAGCTCGGTCCACTGCTGATAACCTGTCATTACTCACAGAATTCGTAAGGCACTAGATAGCAAAGACGATCGCATTAGATATTTAAAAGGTATTTGGCAAGGTGTGGCATAAAGGCTTATTACAGAAGCTCTCTAGCTATGGAATCATTGAAGGAGTCTTATCAATATGTGTCTATATCTCTGAGATGAGGTATTATGATCATTTACATTATTTACATTATTCAGACTGTTAACCTCATCTTCATTGCCATATTCCCAACGTTTCGAACGTTGTACGCACCGGCCTTCTTCAGGTGATTGGAATTTCGAACCGAACCCTTTATTTTGTCCACCGGTGTAGATTGTTCTAGCTCCACGTGACATGCCTCTTCCGGATGTCTCAGTTATTTCCCTTTTACTCACTTCTCCAAGTTTTCTTTCGGTAACCACTGTTGTAGCCTTGTATTGATCTCACAACTCTAGGGTCTAGTCACTGGATCTAATCGACGCCTTTATCCAAGATTGCTGAGACATTAGACATTATTAATTAGTTATAGATGTAAAGATAATAAAATAAAAATATATCATAAATGCATATAAATATAAATAATAATTAAAATATGTAATTACGGAAATAAAAATAAAACCCTATAAATATATATATATTATAAAATGGACAAAGTCCGACAGTTATTTTAATATATTTTATTGTTATACGTTCTTTTTATAGATACAAATATTTAAGTGAATGCTCTGTTTATAATAAACAGTATTAACAACATTTACCAACCTGAAAGTCGGAGAAATTTCATAGAAAATATGCGTCTCGAACAGGAATCGAACCTGTCTCCTACACGGAACCGTCATATAACCTAACGTGATATACCAGTTTAGCTACGAAAGAAGCGTCTGGTTAACCAGGTAGTTTGTTTATGTTGATACGCTTCGAACAGATATGAACGTTCGAGGGAAATCATGAGAAAATTGTAGTTTAAAAGCAGAAATTCGACCTTGCTCCTTGTCTTATTTCTTCTTTTATTTGCCGTGTCCCTTCACAACGTAGGCGATCATGGCCCTCCACATCTTCCTGTCCCTTGTAGCTCTTAATAATTTTTGTCTTTTTATTATTTCTCCCAAACTCAGTTCTACCATCAATTTGCTCAAGCCCATCAAGTTACGCGCTGTTTTCCTCTTTCCCTTTGTCTGTCCTGTGAGTATACGATTCCTCTTAAAGTACCCCAGAAATTTCAACTGTCTCTTCCTGATGTTAAGTATAAATTTCCTTTTTTTCATTCTCCCCAAAACTTCATCGTTGCTCACATGTCAGGCCCAGAGTTCGTCAGCATCCTTCTGTAGAACCAAATTTTTGTTGTTTCGAGTCTCATCTTCATCTTTGAGGATATTGTCCAGCATTCGCTGCCATAAAGGAGGACATATATCACGTAGCACTTCAGTATTCTTTCCTTTGTTTCCAACGAAATTTTCCTGTTTCTTAATACTCTGCTTAGCTTTTGAAATGTATCCCTGGACATGCCAATGCATCTTCGGATGTCAGTCTTCTGTTAGAACAATTCCCAGATATTTAAATTTCTGTACCTGCTTGATTTATTATTCCCGATTTGCATGTTGGGCTCCTCCTTTTGCTGATGAGCATGCATTCTGTCTTCTTGCACCGCAACATTTCTTTTCCAGTACGTTTCGCTGTACAAGGCTCGAGAACACTCAAGGTAGAGGGTTACGTTAAGTGGGGTGTTTATAGGGATAGGAAGAGAAGATAACTGTTAACTGTATACTTGAACAGGTTAAAATTGGAAACATCATCTTGAGAGTCTGTTTCCCGGGGCTGTGGTTCGAGGGAAGAAGCTGTTCGAGTGGAACTTCTTACTTCTCACCGATGGTATGCAGAGGGAATGTGGGTGGTTTGCTACAATGTAAGTGGCAAGGCGAATCCTAGCCGTGAAGGGTTAGACCTGGCGGAACCAAGGAATCTAGCTCGTCCGAGCACTTTCCATGGAAGTAGCGATAGAGCAGTGAGATGCTCGCCATATCGCCTTCAAGAACATTGGAACGAGTGGATGTTTCGCGTGGAAAAGTCATTCAAGCCACCGTCATTACCTACCGGTAACTTCTAACATTCCACGGCACAGTGATTTGAAATGACAGTTTCTAAAATCTCCGATCCAATTATTATCTTTTCGAGGTACGCATCGTTGGCACGTGTAAGCCATCTTCTATCCAGTGATCGCACGGAGTTTGTAATCAGATAACATCATTCAAATTTTAATCAGACCATAACAGATAGAGATATAGAGAATAAAGATGGGAAGGAGAAAAGGAAAGAGTTCTTTTTCTTCTTTTTTTTTACAGTTTACTGTACAAGACCCAAGGGCTACTTGAGGGTAACAGAGTAAGAGACGATTTATGCGGATAGGAAAGGAAAATAGACTGGAACAGATTAACATTGCAGTGATCGCGGAAACATCTTCTTGGAAGTCGGTTCAACAGAGCAGTAGTTCGCGACAAGAAGCTGCTCGAGTGGAACTTCTTACTTCTCACCGATGGAATACAGAGGGAATATGGATGGTTTGCTACAATGTAAATGGCAAGGCGAATCTTAGCCGTGAAGATTAGACCTGTCGGAACCAAGCAATGTAGTTCGTACGAGCACTTTCCATGGAAGTAGTTATAAAGCCGAGAATGTAACTACATCCCCCTTTGTGAGAGAGAAGTTGGGTGTAGGGAATAATTCTTCTTCAAGAAGGACTCGGAGACGCTTTTGAATTCTTTTCAAGAATGGAAAGTGAGGACTACACAGCTCCCGCCCAAATATGAAAACATGACTCCATTTACGGCTTGATCTGGTTCTTATTAAGGTAGATAATAGCATGGGAAGTCAGGTACTTACCGGAGCAGTACAGAGAGCCGACATCTTTAGTGATGGATTTTATATCAGTTCTACTTGAGGTTGGGTGTGAGTTTGAGGCCCAATATTCTCTAAAGGCACGGCCATTCATCGAAGGAGCATCCGTTCATCGTGACTGGTGGAAGTTCGAGGTCTGGTCGACGGTGATGGAATGTAACTAGTTTGGTTTTATGTCTGATCGGCGGTGATTTAAGCGTACTATGAGATTGCCAAAGAGGCCTCATCGTTTTAATGTTAAAGTAACTAGATGTAACCGTAAGTTCTATTTCGATAGTTTCTTCTCTCACATTTATCGCCCGTGGAACGTACTTCCGGTTTCTTGATTCACTTCAAAATTTTAAATGCGACGACATTCGCTTTCCTGAACCCGTTCTTTTATTGTTCTTGTTCATCACTAAAGTCTTCTCATTTTCTTTCACCTGCAATAATCACATGAATCTTAGCGGTATTAGCGACTTGCTTGTAGCGGAATGATTAAAAAATACCTTGGCTGTATATGTGTTTAGTTAAAATGTAGGAGTGGTTGTGTCAACAATGGAGGAGTTAGAAACTCTGAAGCGAAAAATTCTAACAATGCTTTTTGAGAGTAGTGCTCAGCAAAAAAAGAGAAATCTGTTAATATTATACATTCCTGGAAAACAAGAAGTATAGGTGTTATCAGCGATTGAATGTAATTCGTTGGACTATTGTTTGTCAAACAGTGAAGTGGTATTCCTAAAGTATGTGGCGAAACCCAAAAACCTTGTAAAAGAAAGCCTCGAGAACAAAGAAGAATACAAGATGATACTTAAAGTAAATTTACAAACTGGGGAGGTAATGCCGCTTTATGGACGGTTTGAGGGAGGCATCTACTTTTTTTATGTGCCGTGTCTCTTCAAGATGTAGGCCCACCACATCTTCCTTGCAGCTCTTAATAAGTTTCCTCTACTTCTCTTCCCTTGTGAGAGTTAAATTCTTCAAGTAATCTTTTTTCGTTCTCCTTCTTTTATGTACCATGGCCCTCCACATCTTCCTGTTCTCAGTAGCTCTTAATAAGTTTTGTCTTTTTCTTATTTCTCCCAAACCCTTTTCTATCATCCATTTACTCAAGCTCATCAAGTATGTTACGAGCTGCTCTCCTCTTTCCCTCTATCTGTCCTGTGAGTATCAGATTTTCCAAGCCCTCCTTCCTCATTAGGTGCTCCCAAAATTTCAACTGCCTCTTTCAGTTGCTCACATGTTCGACCCATGGTATCGTTAGCAGCTTCTTTATCTTTGAGAAGATTGTCCAACATTCGCTGCCATAGAGAAGATCAGATATAGCGTAACAGTTCAGTACTCTTTCATTGTGTCTAACAAGATTTTTCTGTCAAAAGATTCATAGGATTTGTTGAGGAAAGGTGAGCTGAAACGCGAAACTGAAAGCCTATTGGTTGCGGTACAAGAGCAAGGCCTGGAAATTAATTCTTTCTAGAAGACCATCTACTATCAAGTGGATTGTGTGGCATCGGGAGGGGGGAAATGTCGTCCTCGTCATTAGAAACTGTAAGAATACAACTTCTGGCATGATAAAGTACCTCCACCATCTACATTGGTGCCTACCTAGGAAGTATGAATTTGAAATAGACGAGAAACACTGCCACTACAAACCAGGGATTGTGATCTAAAACGACCAATCTTATGCCATATGGGATTTCAACATCCAACAAGACTGCATAAATCAGGCCAACAAACTAAACATCACCGTCGTTGAAAAAGAAACAAAAACAAAAAGAGAACACAATCATCTGTGGCTATTATTCATGACCGTAATATAAGGGTGAAAGAAATTGAAACGCTTAAAAACATTGACCCTCGGATCTGTGCTGTTGAGTCAGTTGTCACTGGGACGTTTGGGTCTATACCATCAGGCCTCAACACCTACATTTAGAAAATCGGAATAAAGCCTACTACTAACCATCGCTTTAGAAGACTGCGTTGCTTGACACTGCAAATATTCCGCGAATGTTGCTATCTGTTTGTTTAAATTAACGTTTAAAGTAGTATATACGACGTGATGGAGAACGCCCATTATCCAAGGTCTTTGACTGAAAACCAAAAACGGTACGGAAGAAGAGAAGATACTACTACTACTACTAATAATAATAATCATCTTTGAAGATCTTCAAAAATCTAT
>CAHIKZ030001446.1:5357500-5492500 GCA_903632075.3 Acanthosepion pharaonis
TAAAGTAATAAATAGACGCTCTGTTTTTTAAGGGTTTAAAGTAATAAACAGACGCTCTGCTTTTTAATGGTTTAAAGTAATAAACAGACGCTCTGTTTTTTAAGGGTTTAAAGTAATAAATAGACGCTCTGTTTTTTAAGGGTTTAAAGCAATAAATAGACGCTCTGTTCTTTAAGGATTTAATAAATAGACGCTCTGCTTTTTAATGGTTTAAAGTAATAAAAAGACGCTCTGCTTTTTTAATGGTTTAAAGTAATAAACAGACGCTCTGTTTTTGAAGGGTTTAAAGTAATAAACAGACGCTCTGTTTTTGAAGGGTTTAAAGTAATAAACAGACGCTCTGTTTTTGAAGGGTTTAAAGTAATAAAAAGACGCTCTGTTTTTTAAGGGTTTAAAATAATAAACAAAGGCTCCGTTTTTTAAGGGTTTAAAGTAATAAATAGACGTTCCATTTTTTTAAAGGTTTTAAAGTAATAAATAAACATTTCGTTTTTTTATCGGGTTAATACTGCAGTTATACTGAGCGAATCTAAGACCTTCTAGAAAGAGTACATAATTTGGCGTAGTCAGTATTTAAACAAGACCAAAGATAAAACGGAGAAGGAATGTTTATTACAATTTTTTATTGTTCTCCTGGTGTCGAATATGTCACGTGGTGACTTGTGGAAATTGTAATGGAAATTGCCGAAATTATTTCTAATCCCACGTGTAATTTTCATGATCATGTTTCAAGGTTTGTATTTCTACCGCCAGCTCGAGTTTGGTTCACAGTTTCACATAATTTCGGTAAGATCCTACACAAGATTCAAGTCGACATCTAACAGTATCTGGAAAACATTCTTAGTCCGTTCTATCTAATTAAAGAGGGTTTAAACGAACGATTGCTTCCTACATATGCCATATATATATATATATATATATATATATATATATATATATATATATATATACTAGCAGCATTGCTCGGTGTTGCCTGTGCCTGAATAAAAAATCGTACGACTCATACAGCAATCGCTATTACTTGACTTAATTGATTCTTGCCCTTCCTTGCCTTTAAAGGAGTGCCCTTTGCCGTGCTGATGTTGCTACATGCCTTACTTCTTGCCTATCTCACACTGCGAATTTTTTCTAAGCTCTATACTAAACATTAAATCTGTTACGAAAAAAAGAACTAAACAAAATGAACACAAAACGATCAGCTTTAAAAAAAGTACTCGTAACTGGAAAAACCGAATGAAAAAAGAATGTTAACAACAAATACTTTTTCACACCCAACCCAGTTCTGCGGAATCAGAATCAACGTTGAGTTTAAGCAAGCGAATGAGCCAATTGGAGAAAAGTGCCATGCAGATTTAAATTTTTCCCACTTGTGACGAATGCAGCTATCGATTTTTTTGTATGCTAGCATGCTAGTTAACATTCGTGTCAGTCAGCTGTTGGCTCACACGCTGGCCAATAAAATCTTCCTGTCTATTCGTGGCAGCCAGGTATAGGCTCTCACTCTGGACAGTAGAAAATGGCCGCAAACTATATGAAAACTGCCGTAGAAGAATGAAAAATCGATTATTTCCACTATCGATGGGAGTTGGGAAATGCAATGTCGGTCTTGGCCTTTCCGCTAACTTGGAGCATGTGCATGTAAATTTTGGTGCAAATCCGTCGAAAATTGCGGCCGTGCATTCGCTACACACACACACACACACACACACACACACACACACACACACACACACACACACACACACACACACACACACATCCTGCCTTATATATATATATATATAATTGCCCAAGTCGTGTAGCAGCATAATTATCCATCCCACAAAATGATTAATATCTAAAAACCACGAAACTAATTCGGTTTCTTTTTTCCAGATTTTCAGATAAGACCTTTAGCCATCTTGAGGCCATTTTTCGTAAGAATCACTGAAAAAACCTGAGTTAACCTTCTAACTTTCTGTCCAGGAGTACCAAGGTGCCTCACACCTTTCAAGTACGATTTTATTTTCAAATCTTTTTTCACTGCTCTTTGGATTGTCGTAGCTGAAACGCCTCTCTTACGGGCTAGACGTCTTATTAATTGAGTTGGATCTTTTCTAATTGATTTCTTTAGCTATAAGTTGAAATGATGATTTTTCTTCCTGTTGTGACCTACTGATCCAGTTTTCCTCTTTACTGTTCCCGCTTTTAAAACTTCTTTTGATGGTTCTTGAGTGGATTTTGCAGATAGAAGCCAGGGTATGAATGTTGGTACCATTACTGAAGGCCTGAATGATCTTTTTCCTCTCATCATTGCTCAGTTGGGAAAGACAGTGGGTCTGAAACAAAACGATTTTAAGCTACTCTCTTTTTAGCTGAATAACGCAAAGGGTTTTTCAGTGATTCTCACGACAAGATGATTAAAACCTAGAAAAAAAGAAACAAAATTAGCTTTGTGTTTTTTTTTTTTTTTTTTAGATAGAAAACATTTTGTGGGGTGGATAATTATGCTGTTACACGATTTGGCTACTTTTGCTGTTACACCCAGTATATATATGGGAAAAACTCACTTTGATCGTTCTGATAACAAAAGAACGACAGAATTTGTTGGTAAGGGCCTCAGACTCAACACGGAGGCCTACATCAAGAGCCTTGAGGAGGTAGTGCTGCCCTGGGTAAAATGGGTGGCTGCTGGAAGACCCTATATTTAGCAACAGGACTCTGCACCATGTCACACAAGTTAGAGAACCCAGTCATGGCTTTCAGAAATTTCTGCGATCACATCACCCCTTACATCTGTCCAACTAACTCCTCAGAATGCAAATCCCTTCATTATTATGTGGGGCGCATTTTGAACGAGAGACCAACAAAACTCCTTGTAACACCAAAGATGAACTGAAGCCAAGGATCATGGTGGCATTCAGCAACTTAAACGATAAAAACCGCTCATAAGAGATGCAGGAGATTCCGAAGTTATCTGGAGGCCGTGTTTGAAACCAATAGCAATTTTATTGAATAAATTTACTCTTTAATTATTCAAGATATTTTTGTATAATTTTGGTAAATATATCTGTTAAAATGAGACTTCAGTATTATTTTCATGTAATTTAGACGACAATTTATCTATCGCACCATATATATATATATATATATATATATATAGATAGATAGATAGATATATTAAGACATTTTTATGTTTATACATTCTTTTTATAGATAAAAAATATTTAAGTAAATGCTCTGTTTATAATAAACAGTATTAACAACATTTACCGGCCTGAATGTCCGAGAAATTTTCATAGAAAATATTCGTCCGCCGACAGGAATCGAACCTGTATCCTATACGGAACCATCATATAGCCCGACGTGCCTTAACCGATTAGGCCACAGAGGACCGTTCGGTTAACAAAGTCGATTTTACTGATTTTAAACTACAATCTTCCACGATTCTCTCACGTACATTCATATCTGCTCATGGCGTATCCAAATATAAACAAATGACGTCACACATTATGAAATGGACAAAGTGCGACAATTATTTTTAAGGCATTTTTATGTTTATACATTCTTTCTCGGATATTCAGGCCGGTAAATGTTGTTTAATACTGTTTATTATAAATAGAGCATTTACTAAAATATTTGTATCTATAAAAAAGATTGTATAAACATAAAAATGTCTTAAAATAATTATCGGACTTTGTCCATTTCATAATATATATATATATATATATATATATATATATATATATATATATATATATATATATACGAATTTTAATGTTAAGCCTTTAGCAGCAGAGTGCGTATTATATTTTTTCTGATCTAATGGGAGGCTCCTATTATGTATCAGATTTAAAAAAAAATGATGTCTCCATAATTCTACGGACCCAGCGGTATTTTCTTTTTATCTTTAATCATTTAAGAATTTTTTTGTCTGCGTTGTAAAGAACAACAACATGATTAGGAAACTGTTTTCAATGTCTGTTTAAATCTCTGTTCTTTTTGTTTTGTTTACTCACTTCCTCCATTAGCCCTCAGTCTCTCTTCAAAGCCTTTTTTTTGTTCCTCTACCCTCTCTCTCTTTAATATCTTACGTCGATCTCTTCTCCATTCTTTCTTATTTCACTCCACACCCACTATTTTATTATTCTTTTCTTTTCTTTTCTTTTCCTTTTCTTATTAGAACCGATCCGTCTGCTCCAAACAATCATCAATGTAATTTCCTTTTGCTACGCACGTAAAAATAATTGTTTGCATATTGAGAACGATTGGTTTTCTGATTTTTTTTTATCCAATTCGTCCAACTCCATGCATTTTTTCTGGCTCTTTTTATGAGACGTATATATATATATATATATATATATATATATATATATATATATATATATATGCAGGAGGGGTGAAGTTTAGGAAATTTGTCTGAGGCTAACCAAGATATTGCCAAACACGGTAATTTAAGTTCAGTTTTACATACACGAAATAACGACTGGAGACAGAAAATCGTTGAATATTAAATTCTGAATTAGAATGAACACCATCTATATCTATCTATCTATCCATCTATCTATCTATCTATCTATCTCACTGTGTTTATTATCCATCTATCTATCTATCTATCTATCTCACTGTGTTTATTATCTATCTATCTATCTATCTATCTATCTATCTATCTATCTATCTATCTATCTATCTATCTATCACTGTGTTTATTATCTATCTATCTATTTATCTATCTATCTATCTATCTATCTATCTCAATCTGTTCATATTCATCTATCTATCCATCTATCTATCTATCTATCTATCTATCTATCTATCTATCTATCTCATTCTGTTCATATTCATCTATCTATCTATCTATCTATCTATCTATCTATCTATCTATCTATCTATCTATCTATCTCATTCTGTTCATATCTATCTATCTATCTATCTATCTATCTATCTATCTATCTCTATGTGATCTAAGTCTTTTGATATCTATCACATTCTGTTCAGTATCTATCTATCTATCTATCTATCTATCTATCTATCTATCTATCTATCTATCTATCTATCTATTACATTCTGTTCATATCTATCTATCTATCTATCTATCTATCTATCTATCTATCTATCTATCTATCTATCTATCTATGCTGACGTCATATGTTTTCCTAATTGGAATACTAATGACCTTGAACAAAAACAAAACCAGCTTTCTTTACGATTTGTGCCAAGTTTTAGGACTTAAACCTCTCCAAAACATAAATTCTGATCAGGAATTGAAATGAAACAGTGATGGCATCTACCCTGAATCTACCATAAAAAAATCTGAATATCAAATTAATATCAGGTATCTCGATGTATGGTCAATTATAACAACTTTAATATAAGATAGAAGGAAATTAAACACAAAATAGGCTGCACTAGGGATAGTTTCCCTCAACACCACGAGATTCTACAAAACCAAAATATTATCCTAGTAACTCAGGTCATATTTATACTGTCATATGGATGTCATGCATGGTGTCCATCTCGTTCCGAAATATGTAAATTATAAGTTACATACAATCGTTTTCTCAGTTCAATAATTAAAGTGGCTTCAAGAGAATGAAGACTCTTGGTCTTAAAGAAGATTATCCTTCATCAATATCTGTCTATATTTCTGAGATGAAGTCTTATGTATACTATTTACATAATTCGTACTATTGTCCTCATCTTTGTCGCCAATAGCTTAAGGAATCAGCACATATGCTAGGCCACAAAAATCTCCTGAGCCGTCCAAGCATAGAAATGAATACAATATAGGAAACAGTTATAAGGAGTGCCAGAAGAAAACCGATAATAACAACCAAAATTGTAATATGTGCTCTGGTAAAAACATGCAATGATAATAGCAAAAAATTGCAATATGAGCATTGGTAAAAAATGCTGCTGAGACATTAGGTTTATAATACCCAGAAATTACTCAACGACACATGGCACAGTGGATAGAGACGTTGGTTAGATCCAGTGGCAAGACCCAAAGAGTGTGAGTTCAATACCCGGTTAAGACACCGGTGAACTTGGAGAGGGGAATTAACAGGAGATAACTGATAATTGACATCCATTAAACATGGCACGGGGAACTAGAACAGTCTACCACAGTGAGCGAAATAAAGGGTTCAGTTCGATATTCCAACCACCTGAAGAAGGACGGAGCGTACTACGGCCGAAACGTTGTGATAAATATGGCGAAAAAAAATGAAGACAATAGTCCGAATAATGTAAATAGTGTATCCTTCATCAAATCCCATAGATCGCAGATACAGGATTCCAATGTATTGTATTAAAGAAATCGTATCAGTTGAGGACTTCTAACAACAGCAATGATTAAAATGGATAGCACACGTAATTAGATGGAAAATAATGACATAAAATGTTGAAATTCTGCGTTAGCTTAAACAAAAGGTTAGGATGGAAACTCCCATTAAAGAGAGAGTGTGCTTAAAAAGTTGATTGTCATGAAAATTGTTTTATTATTAATGCTGTTACCTCGATATTGTGTTCTGTAATTGCAAAGAAGAAAAAACATCATCTTATCATTTTTTGGCGAAACATAATCTTTTATATATATATATAAAAAATAAGCAAAACTAAAAAAATTATCATACAACAACATCATAGTTTTGTTTTTGTCAATAAAACCACCACCTACCTTAATTTTTTTTATCCCGTGACCCGTAGGGGTACCATATGTACTGTAGTTACAGTGGAAGTGGTGTTTCTTGGGCAAGATAGCTTAACAGAGCCCAACCATCCAGTTTTGAATTCAAAAATTTTCCTTCTACTTGACCGGTTGCCATCCAAGGTTATAGCTATTTACCCATGGGAGAGATGAAAAGGATTCATACCTATTTCAGGAGTATTAGCACGTAAGTGAATGCAATGGATCCGACTAGGAATTCGAACTCGGCTCTCCGATTCCTCAATCCCAGCCGCTATCCATCACTCCACCCAATCTTACCTACGTTAATTATTACCTTAATTACGACTTTACAAATTCTTGCCATTTTTTCTATCAGTTTTTTTTTTAATAAAAAACGTAGATGGCAAACCTTCCCAAGTATTCTTCAAGCATAAAAACGCACACTCTTACACTTGTATACACGTGTATTCTCTTGGAACTTTCCCATTCAATTCATCCCATAATAATCCCATAATAATCCCATAATAATTCACTGGGAAAAAGATCAGAAGATTAAGGCAGCCAAGTCATAATTTCTAAAATTTTGTTCCTAGTTTTTGACTTGAGGTAGTTTTTGTCATAATTTAGATGAGTGTTTTAGATCGGTGTCTTGTTAAAAAGTGATTTTTTCCTATTATATGTAAAGCAGATTGTATAGCACGCCTTAGCAATTATTATAATTTCCTTGACCTGAATCAAATTCCCATCCCTCTCTCCGCCAAAATACCAACGCCCCATAACAGACCCACCGCCATGCTTAACTGTTGGAACAACACATGCAACATTCAGTCTTTCTCCTGGCTCACATACACACTCCTGTTACTACCAAAGTGTTCAAATTTGGAATGGTCTGCCCGCAATATATTTTGCCACTCTTTCAATGTCTAGTAAGTGTGCTTTTTAGCCCACAACAGCCTTTTCTGCTTATTCCCTTTCCGTAACAGGGGGTTTTTTGATGGCTATTCACCCACTGAACCACACTGATCTAAGTTGATTTTTTAACAGTTCAGTGTGGCATTGGTTGCTGTCGGGAGGAATTAAGTTCAGCTGTCAAGTCTGGAAATGTTTTCCTTTTACACCCTTGTGCAAATTAATTGAAACAACCGCTTTAGTTTCCTTTCTTTCCCCATACGGTCAGTTTTAGACCAAATGAAGTGACAGGGTGTAATCGATTTCTCTTTTTTTTTCAGATTGGGTCATTTGCAGTGGTGAGCAGTAATATGAAACTATTTTCGGGGTGTATGATGGAATATTTTTTGGCCGTGAAAAATATTGCGCGATCCGTGATTGCATCAGATTTTCATCACACCCAGATACTATTTTCTCGACTGTTGATTAGTTGTCCTACGGCAATTGTCTGCAATAGACGTTACTCCAAGTAAGCGTATGAAAATTGTAATGCTGCAAGAACACAATGGCAAGCCTTACCAGAGAGAAAATCTAAGTACTATCGACTGGCTCGGAAACTCTCTCGATTTAAATCCAATCGAGAATCTGTGGTCAATCTGCAAGAAAAGACTTCGTGGAATGGATATACAAAGTACTAACATGTGCACTGGGTCATGTTTCATTGGAAAAACACAAAAGAAAAGTAAATAATAACGGAATTATTGGTTTTGATTCAATTAATTTGCACAAGGGTGTATTTCTTTTGCTCTCAGTAACCAAGTGTTTATCTTATCACTTATGGTGCTCCAGATCTTTTTTCTGTTAATATCTGCAATTGCACATCCTGAGTAGAAATCTTTAGCTTCTTGGGATTTTGTTTTTGAGAGTAGCCTTCTTTGAATAAAATTTCAATTTGTGACCACACTGCTTAGCCACTTTGATTTTGCCATTTTGTGGAAATTACTTCACAATTAAAAATAAATTTTAAAAAAATCTATGAAAATATTGTCATAAAGGCACAAACTTCTTTTTCTTCAAACAGAAACAGATACATATGTTTTGCTTACATTATTAGTCAATGCTGAGTTAACATTTAGAACCTATAGTAACATTTAACTTAGATGAAAATTTTGTTAATCTCAAAACGTTTACCGAAAGTTTATTGGTGAAAACAAATTATAATGTTTCTCATCCAAAATATTCATAATTTAGCAAAATATATTGTAGACAGATGAATCCAAATTTTAACTTTTTGCTAGTAAAAGAAATGTGGAGGAAAATTGAAAAATAAAAGCAAATACACTGGTGTTACTGAAAATTTATTTTTTTACTTTAAAAATACAAAAATATCTCCTTTGAAATATTTTTAAACAAATGCATGGTTGTCCCAAACTTTTTACCTGTAGTATATATATATATATATATATATATATATATATATATATATATATATATATATATATATATATGTGTGTGTGTGTGTGTGTAACTTCATCATAAATTCCTAATGATGAATGAAATCATTTATTTTATACAAAAGTAGTTTCCAACATAATTTCCTTCCTTATTGATGCACTAACTTCAATGGTAAACATTAATTTCCATCTGAATTTCTGGGATGAGGTGTTATCATTATTTACATTCTCACTAATGTCCTTATCTTTGTTATTATTACAATGATTTGGCTGATGTGCAATCTGGTAATATTCGTTTTGGTTCAATTAATTTGCACAAGGGTGTATTTCTTTTGCTCTCAGTAACCAAGTGTTTATCTTATCACTTATGGTGATCCAGCTCTTTTTTCTGTTAATATCTGCAATTGCACATCCTGAGTAGAAATCTTTAGCTTCTTGGGATTTTGCCTTCTTTGAATAAAATTTCAATTTGTGCTCTCATCTCAATGTTTAGCTGCTTTGATTTTGCCATTTTGTGAAAGTTACTTCAGAATTAAAAAATAAAAAAAAGCCGTTGAAAATTTTGTTGTAATGACAATCTTTTTTCTTCAAACAGAGATAGTTATATATGTTTTGTTTACAACATCAGCCAGTGCTGAGTTAACATTTAGAATTTCTATTAGCATAGTACTTGAAAATGTTGGTAATCTCAGAAAGTCTACTGAGGGTTTAATGGTGAAAACAAAATAATTTTTTTTATTCATAATTTAGTACAGTGAAGTAGTGGATATCGGCTCGGATTGAGGAATCAGAGAGCCGAGTTCGAATTCCAGTCGGATTCATTACAGTAACTTACGTGCTAAGACCCTTGGAATGGTATAAATCTTCTTTTTCTCCCCCTAGATTGGGTTCTATAATGTTGAGTGGCTACCGGTCTAGAATTGAATTCAAAAACCGGCCCTACTATCTTGCCCAAGAAAGAAAAAACAAAAACAAAACACTTCTACTTTGGCTGCAGTACATGTGGTGTCTCTACAACACTGATGAGTCACAGGATTCGCGATCGAATTTAGACAGACGGATCCAAATTTGAACTCTTTGCTAGAAAAACTGAAAATATAATGGAAAAAGATTGAAAAATAAAAGCCAATACATTTTAGTATCTCAAAAAATAGAAAAATATTTCATTTTAAGTTGTTTTTTTTTTGTAAAGAAATGCAGGCTAACCACAAAATTTTTGCCTATAGTGTATATAAAACATTCTATCTATGTATATTAGATTAGATTAGACTATTTCTTTCTAATGTAACTATTAGCAATCCTGAACATACAGATGAAAACAATAACGTTAACATCTTCTACCAAAAGCATATGCATGTTAATTATAAGCAAAACACATTTTCTCTTAGAAATATGATAAAGAAATACACTACCCCAGTTGACCAGAACCAGAAAATAAAATTTATTATCTATTACAAAAACATTTAAATCAGCTAACCTTATCATAAAAATAACCACACATCCAGAAAATCAAAACTAAAGAACCAAAATTATTTACGAGTTCAAATGTCCCTTAAGAACCTGTGTTCCTGATCAAACCAAACACAAATAATTATATTGGTTATACTACTATAGGCGTATCTAGACGACTCCCGTTACACATACCCGACCATAGCTCAATTAGGACTTAAACATACACGAAAACCTACTGATCTCTATCCGAAACATACTAGTAGAAGTCTAATAGCCTGATCCACATAATAATAATGGAAGCACTAATAATAAAAAAAGGAAAAGCCAACACTTAATAACATTAATTATAAACACGGCCACAATTTACAATAGTGCATTTTAAAATAATATATTATCAAAGACAACGTTATAGTTACCACTAATAAAATTATTAGCTTTCATATATAGGGTGTACCAATTTTGGGAGCAAATTCCTGACACCAGATCCAGGTAAAATATACATATAAACATATATCAGAAAGCTCATCGTTGTACCTGAATATAGCAATTCATAACGAATGTTCAAAATGTCCTCAGCTCGGATCATTGACTGGCGAACCATTTCAAATATTCCTACACGGTGTCGAATGGTTTCGCAGGCCCCCATAACACGGTGATAAAGCATCTCTGCATTATTAATGTCTGTTGTATAAACCAAACATTTTAGGTGGGACCACGGGTAAAAATCCAAAGAATTGAAGTCGGGGAAACGTGCAGGCCATGACACCGGGTTTTTTTTTTACCTATCGATCTTTCTTGTTAGATGTCAGCCAGTGCATCTAGAACAATGTGACTAAAATGTGCTGGAGCCATATCATGCATGAATCGCATGCGTCTTCGTATTAGCAGGGGTACATCCTCTAGCAGGTCTGGAAGTGTGTTCGAAATAAAGTCTCTGTGAGAACATATGGACCTACCAGACAGTCACCTATAAGTCCAGCCCACATATTAATCGTAAACTGATGCTAGTGTCTAGTCTGTACTGTACCATGGAGATTCCGATCCGCCTATAAATGTTGGTTGTGTAAATTTGTTTTTCCATCTCTTCCAAATGGTGCCTCAGCCGTAAACTAGACTGAAGAGACAAGCAACGGATCAGCAGTTTGTACAATAAACCATTGGCAAAATTTCTCCCGTGGTCAGTGATCAGAGGGCGAAAGACAATGCACACTTTGCAAATGACACGGATACAGGAGCGGATGTTTGACGTACCCTCCATGTGGTGCTATGAGATCTACAATATGCTATAGTCACTTCACGTGTACTGATACCTGGATCGTTTCCGACAGCCTGTAGAATGTGTTCTTCCTGATCAGGTGTACGAGCGGATCTCAGACTTCCTCCATCATAATATCATTCAGTCAAAACCCCCACAGAAAAAAAAAATGTCCTAGTATCAAATAACACTTTGAATCGCATTTCAACCCTGACCCGATTAAACTTAAGATGCCTGTAGAAATAGAACATATATCAATATTCATCCAATAATTACAAATTCTGTTCACAAAAATTAATAATAATGAATCTACTGACGAGGGAATTAAGAAAGCTAGTAAAAAAGTAAAGAATAATAAAGCCGAACTTTTGAAAATAGCTTACTTTCTCTCCAAATTTAATAACAAATTTCTCCAAAAGAAGTCTGGGATCAGAAATACATCTTTCAAAAATTGGGATCTCTTGCGCGTTAATGCATTATGGGAACGGAAAGGTAGCCATTAACACCCTCACACATACAGAGGTATTTCAATTGGAAAGAGTAAAGTATTAATAAAAATGATATTAACTCGGCTCACATCGTTTTAAGATGATCAACACCCACGATATATCTTGGTTTTCGTTCTGGTGAGTGATAGAATGATGATATGTAACAGCAAAATTGTCCAAATCGTGTAACAGCAAAATTGTCCAGATCCTGTAACAGCAAAATTGTCCAATTGTTAGATTAAGTTTTGAACTGTTGCATCTTAGAAATGATTAAAGATATCTTACTAGAATTAACACTATTGGGTTCTATTTTGAACAATAAGAATGCATAATTACTCTCCAAGCTTAACAGAAAATTTTTGATGAAATCGATCATAAACAAAAATGACATGTTCATTATTAATTCATCATAGCTAAGGATGAAGGATTAAAATTAATTAATATATATATATATATATATATATATATATATATATATATATATATATATATATATATATATAATTCCAGGGTCATTTTCAAGTTGTTCAAGGTAAACTTCGACCTTTCAAACCTTCTAACTTTCTGTTCTAATGTAAGAAGTTGCCTCACACATTTCACGTACCATTCCATTTTCATGTTTTGTTTTCACTGCTCTTTAGACAGACATCGCTGAAACTGCTCTCTCACGTGCCAAATGTCTTATAGATTGAGTTGGATCTTTTCTAATTGATCTCTTTAGAATTAAGTTGAAATAATGATCCCTCTTCTTGTTGTGACCTCCTGATCCAGTTTTCCTCCCCACTGTTCCCTCTTTTTAAACTTATTCACCGTTCTCTTGATTGTTCTTGAATGGACTTTGAAAATGGAAGCCATTACTGAAGGCCTGAATGTTTTTTCCTCTCACCATTGCTCAGTTGAAAAGATATTAGGGCTGAAACAAAACAATTTTAACCGGTTCTCTTTGTCGCTGAATAACTCCAAGGGTTTCTCAGCGATTCGTTCGAAAAATGGTATCAAGATAGCTAAACGTTTTATCTGAAAACCGGGAAAATAAACTCAATTAGTTTAGTGGTTTTTAGATATTAAACAGTTTGTGGGATGGACAATTATGCTGTAACACGATTGGGACAATTTTGCTGTTACACCCGGTATAGATCATCAGACAACTCCAAAATATTGCTTAGTCTCTAGTAGGAAGCCGTATACCTGTTTTGTCAATCTCACAGAAGCATATGACCACATCAATAGAGATTTCATCTTGTCATCCATTAGGAAATGCCTTGCAAGTTACGAATCAACTGAATTTATCGATCTAATACAGGAACTGTATCGATCTACAGAAACTTATAGTAGGGGAAAAATAAGTGTCTGGCGATGGTCCAAGTACGGAAAAATTTCAGACCTCATCAGGAATACGACAACGAGGAAATGAGAGCCCTAGTGTATTCAGTCTCTTCTTAGACTACGCCCAACGCATTTAAAAACACAGATGTGATGAGAAGGACACTGACCATTTAAGCATTTCATACAGAATCCGAAACGAGTCTACCAATAGAAGACAATCTTTATTCCCCTCCTGCTACAAATTTACTGATTGTGAAGGCTACGAGCTAATGTTGATGGCATAAGTATTCATAGTTGGGAGAAGAATGATCTTAAACAGAAAATAAACATTTACTACCAAGTGTTCCAAGAAATAGAACTCAATATAAACTTTTCCAAAACAGAACCTATGGTCTGGAATTGTGATGAAAGGAGTGATGTCACTAATTTTATAAGCATATCACCCCAAGCATGGCGGGAGTGCCACTAGAACGCAAAGGGTTACAGACAGTGAGAGCAAGAGTAAGGAGGGGTGTTTGAGGAAAGGATAAAAAGAAGGATAGGGATCAAGATCAAGGCATCAGAAGATGTCGATTGGTAAGCAAGTAAGGGTAAAGGAGTTCCCTTGTTGGGAAGTGCGAGATAAGAAGCTGTTGGAGTAGAAGAGGCGGATATATTTAACTGTTTCGGCAGTGAAAGGGTGGGACCGAGATGCCAACCTAGTAGCACGCTTAAATTCATGCAGTTGGGGTACCAGTGAAAGTAGCTTGTCAGAGCAGTTGCCATGAAAATATTTGTAGAAAAGACAGAGGGAAGCCACAGCTCGTCTTTGAGAAAGTGACTGTTGATGAGATGACAGATCAGGGCCTATCACAATGCATATCCGCTTTTGGATTTTGTCGACCCTGAATCCATCATGAAAGATTCCGGATGTGGGAATATTAAATACTGAACGCTTCAGATCGACGTATGGATCGGTTATCAAAAATTTAACAAAAAAGTTACTGAACATATAATAGGTTGTGCCAGAGCTAGTTTTATTCACCTCGGTAAACTTCTACAAAAACAAAATGTCAAACCGAAATTTCGTGTCATGTTTTAAATAGTGTTATATAGGAATAAAGTGTCGCTGCCGACACTTGAGTTTGAACATAGATCGCCAGTGAGCAAACAGAAGCGATCCCATTATTGAATTAAGTAGACCACGTGACTATAGAGGAAACGCATGAGTAGGAATTAGCTTGGCGTCTAATTGATCGCCATTTCTAGTCTATCATCTATTACTATTTGGATCGCCATTTCTATTCTATCCTCTATTATTATACGGACCGCTATTCTCTACTTTATTCTCTATACTATTTCTCTATTCGGATCACTATACGGATTACTGTTCGAGCGAGTATTATCGAAAACGTACTATTAGTGCGAGTGATATTCGAAGGCGTCTGACGCCAGTATTGTTTAACGGCGTATTATTGTGGTATCTGCGATTACAAAGTCTCTACTACAACGATCATTACGAAAGTGACAACGAGTATTCGTTGACATTACAAAAGTGGCAAACGAGTGTTCGTTGACATCATAATAAATAGCCTCGGCAGATCGAGACTTTAATATGAGTGGCATGTATGGCGGCAAACCCACCCAGAAATATCTAACCTCTCAGCTATATACAGCCGTATTCTAAAATCAATGGTGAAACAAAGGCGAGGATCTTGGAGAAGACCATCGTTCTTCGAAACAGGTGCTACAGAACCACAAACAAAGAACAGTACCAGATGGCGGAAACCACATCACTTGAGGTGTACCTACGGCAGCAACATCTAGCACATGTAAATCGAAGAGAAAATAATGACATCAATATATTAACATTCCACATCACTTTAAATGAAACGTTAAGAAAGAAACCACCGTCAATACCAGAAAGAGCAATAACAGCTACTGGACTTTGCGAAAACTATTTTGCTGAAAAACTGTTTCAGGAGAAAGATTTTATAAATTTCAACTGAAAGACGTGCTGGCTATTCGATGTATGAATTCCAGATGTTTCCTTATAGGGAAACGGCTAATATTGCCATTACTATCTATCTATCTATCTATCTATCTATCTATCTATCTATCTATCTATCTATCAGTGTGTTTATTATCTATCTATCTATCTATCTATCTATCTATCTATCTATCTATCTATCTATCTATCAGCGTGTTTATTATCTATCTATCTATTATCAGTGTGTTTATTATCTATCTATCTATCTATCTATCTATCTATCTATCTATCTATCTATCAGCGTGTTTATTATCTATCTATCTATAATAAGTGTGTTTATTATCTATCTATCTATCTATCTATCTATCTATCTATCTATCTATCTATCTATTATCAGTGTGTTTATCATCTATCTATCTATCTATCTATCTATTATCAGTTACTGGACTTTGCGAAAACTATTTTGCTGAAAAACTGTTTCAGGAGAAAGATTTTATAAATTTCAACTGAAAGACGTGCTGGCTATTCGATGTATGAATTCCAGATGTTTCCTTATAGGGAAAACGGCTAATATTGCCATTACTATCTATCTATCTATCTATCTATCTATCTATCTATCTATCTATCTATCAGTGTGTTTATTATCTATCTATCTATCTATCTATCTATCTATCTATCTATCTATCTATCTATCTATCAGAGTGTTTATTATCTATCTATCTATCTATCTATCTATTATCAGTTACTGGACTTTTGAAAACTATTTTGCTGAAAAAAACTGTTTCAGGAAAAAAGATTTTATAAATTTCAACTGAAAGACGTTTTGGCTATTCGATGTATGAATTCCAGATGTTTCCTTATAGGGAAACGGCTAATATTGCCATTACTATCTATCTATCTATCTATCTATCTATCTATCTATCTATCTATCTATCTATCTCTCTATCAGTGTGTTTATTATCTATCTATCTATCTATCTATCTATCTATCTATCTATCTATCTATCTATCTATCAGCGTGTTTATTATCTATCTATCTATTATCAGTGTGTTTATCTATCTATCTATCTATCTATCTATCTATCTATCTATCTATCAGCGTGTTTATTATCTATCTATCTATTATAAGTGTGTTTATTATCTATCTATCTATCTATCTATCTATCTATCTATCTATTATCAGTGTGTTTATCATCTATCTATCTATCTATCTATTATCAGTGTGTTTATCTATCTATCTATCTATCTATCTATCTATCTATCTATCTATCTATCTATTATCAGTGTTTATTATCTATCTATCTATCTATCTATCTATCTATCTATCTATCTATCTATCTATTATCAGCGTGTTTATTATCTATCTATCTATTATCAGTGTGTTTATTATTATCTATCTATCTATCTATCTATCTATCTATCTATCTATCTATCTATCTATCTATCTATCTATCTAGCCAGGTCTGTTCATTTTCTATCTATCTATCTATCTATCTATCTCTTTAGTAAGACAAGCCTTGCGTATCTCTACTCTGGAGAAGTGAATTTTCCATGGTTGTCCCACACTCGTTTTCCTGAAACCAAGACAAAACTCAGTAAATTTATCTTACTTATATTTACATATACACATACAAATACACACTGACAGACACACACACTCATGTACATGCACACATACATATATATTCTATATCTATCTATCTCCCTCGATATATCTTCCTATATTTATCTCTCTCTCTCTCTCTCTCTCTCTCTCTCTCTCTATATATATATATATATATATATATATATATATATATATATATATATATCTCTATATATCTACATGTAGAAGGGAGTTGACACAGATGTTCACACGAAATGCTTGAACTTAATCTTCTGATCCGTAGATTGCGTTCGATCATCAAGCAGACTTTCACCATTAAGTGTGACATCAGCTTCTGCAATTCTTATATTTACACTCGTCCTGTACCGAATATTGGGAACTTTTAACCCATAAAAACTTTAAAACTATTTCATCTTATATAGTTAGGTTCGCCTATAGTCTGGTTAACATTTCTCCCCGCTGTGTGAACAGGAGTAGAGGTTTGTCCCTGATTTCCTCTTTAGGATTGGGTTTCCGGTCCCTTCTAAAGTCTTTTCATTCTTTTTTTACGTCCAGTAGCCCCTTGCATCTTAGTGGCATTATTGCCTTGCTTGGGGTGAATTGATATATATATATATATATATATATATATATATATATATATATATATATATATATATATATATATATATGTCTGTCTGTGTGTGTATGTGTGTGTGTCAGCGTGTGTGTGTGTGTATTAATAAATTTTCATCAGGCACTAAAAGTGCTTCCGGTGAGGAAAAAATGTATATTTACTAATATAGAGCTTTTAGCCCTTAGCCCTTTTATATTGCAACGGGCACCAATATATATATATATATATATATATATATATATATGTGTGTGTGTGTTGAAATGCAGTAATTCCGAAACTTATTTAAATATATTTTCTGTTTATACCATTTGTATATCTATAAAAATGACGTATAAATAGAATACTAAAATTAATTTCCTGAAAAATTAATTTCGGTTGAACTCTCTGGGGGAGGAAGTGTGGGTTTGTAAACAATGACTATTACGGCTATTATAGCAAGACTCTTCAGTAAAAGCGAATCGAGTCCTCTCGGTCACTGTGTGTTTATCTACAAAATAAATAAATAAATTAATAAATAAATACTCTAAAACCCAACTTCGTCCCTGCCGTGCGCCGACGGTTCAGTGGTAGAATCTCCAACTGACGCCAATTCAGTCGGTTTTCGATCGTAGCTAGAGGCAACCGGACGTCTAGCCACACTGAAGACCTGTGATAAAGCGAAACAGTGTGTCTGTGGATGACAATATAATATATATATATATATATATATATATATATATATATATATATGCAAAAGGAAAATTTATAAAGAAGATCAAAAATATTTGTTATAAAATCTTCGCATTTGCCCCCATAAAGTTCCTAATAGGACAAAACGCTTCGGCTAAGATAATTGCCCTTTTGTCTTTATTCATATATCAGAGATATGTGAAGTTTTTACAAACACATGCACACACACACACTCATACATATATATATATATTCTAAAGTTTTCAGTAATGCATACATAAATCACTCTTATATTTGCAAGCAGATAAACTGCTATTCGGTATCGATTAAAACGGCGGCCAATTTCTTTATTCCACGTTTCCCTCCTGATTTTTTTTCTTTTCTTTTTCTTTTCTGAATTCATTGCGCTGACCCGCAACCTTTTTACTCTGCAATTATTCATCTTTTTCCCGCATTTTTCTTTAATAAAAGACATTTATTAATATTCAGTCAGTGTGTCTGTCTTTTGTCCTTTAACCCTAACCAGTAGGTTCAACGTTATGGACTAACCCCACACCCGGTCTCCTCACTGGCTTGATTACCGAACTGACTTGTGTAGCAGTCACTGAGTAGGCCTTATGAATGAATCATCAGCGGCGAATAATGCGAAGAGTCGACCATCCAATCCATTCGTTGGCTTCATTCTTTGTCCCCTTCCCATGATTCCATCTGAGATAACATTCCTCCTTCAATTAAGCAAACCTCCCCTTATTAACCTGTCTTTTTAATATATTCATTTATTTCCTCATTCTTTGTGAGTTTTGTTTTTCTCAATTATTTGTTTTTGGTGGAATGAGGGATAGTTGAGGGGGGTGGGGGAGAGTTTATTTTATCTTATGTATTTTTATACTTTTATTTTCTGTTCATTTCATGCCTTATAAACTTATCCCATTGACGTTTTCTATGTAATTTAATTTAAATATTTTAATGAAAGAAAATTAATTTGTATTTAATGTGACGCATACATACATAAGTACAAGTGCGTTTAAATATACATTAATATATATATATATATATATATATATATATATATATATATATATATATATATATATATATATGTGTGTGTGTGTGTATAATTGTATTTGGGCAGCAAACCCTCTTTTATACAGGTTTCATTAAAGACGATGATTAACAAGGTACTGTGATTAAGTTTTTTATTTAATTTTTCTTGTGTTCGTGTAAGTGTTGTCCTATCTGGACATAAAGTGCGTAAAAATTAATCCAGATGTTCTGTATATACGAGGGCTTTCGGCTACTCCTTTAGCCATTATCGAGGATGATTTTTTATTTTTTAAATAAATGTATGAATTTTTTTTATATATGTACCTATGTTTTAAAAACCGTCGTCGCGTATTTTAATTGACCTCCTGATTTTTAAACTTGTTATTTGTATTTTTACTTATTTTTTTCTCTCAAGTGTATTGAGCGCTTTTTAATATTACAGTTTCCTGGTATGATTCAACTCTGACCATTAACCTTTATATATATATATATATATATATATATATATATATATATATATATATAAAAGTGAACATAAGTCAACATTTAGAGCGACAGTCTGTTTCATGCTAGATGCAATCGTCAGGCCACACTGCATTGCATCTAGCATGAAACAGACTGTCGCCTCTAAGTATTCACTTCTATGTTCACTTTCCTATTTACACACTCTCTATCTCTGATATTGAACACTTTATCCCATAAATATAGCACCTCTTAAGACTACATTTCTTCATATATATATATATATATATATATATATATATATATTAATCGGTGTCACCCAAGCAAGGCTGTATAGGCACTAACACACATGGGTGTGGAAGAATTAGGAACGGAAACATTAATAATGAGTAGAAAGAGAAAAGAAAAATCAGGAGGCCATTAGATAACGATTGACATTGCATTTAAATTCCTGCATATCAGAGCTGGCTGGAAATCATGGAGCCAGTAGGGAGCTTCCACAAGCGAGAAGTACGAGAGGAGAAACTCTCAGCATAGAACTTACGGCTACACCTAACTATCTCAACTGTAAATTGATGAGATCTCGCCGCCAGTCTAATATTACACTTAAATTCATGGAGTCTAGGTACCATAGCGAAGATCTCATCCGAACAATTACCATGAATGTATTTTCTAAAAAAGGCACCATTACAGCGGTGGGCAAGTGGCTGAAGCCAAACCGCAAGATCAGGACCAATAATATTGCAGATTCTTCTTTGGATCTTGTCAAGGAACTCAAGGTAAATATCTGGGGCACCGAACCATATATGGCAGCAATATTCTAAGCATGGACGAATGGTAGACTTATGCATATACAAGATAGTTTCAGGAAAGATTGTTTCGATCGACACAGTGAACTGACATTCTTAGCAGCTGACCTTTCAATGGTTTCAGTATAGGCTTTACATTTCATATCGGCTGAGAACGTTAACCCGAGAAGTCGCAGTGAGTCATTTTCCTGGAGGTTAGCATCAACCATGATGATGGAAGGCAGAGAAGGGGTGTCTTAGATGATTAACTGAGAAAAGTTTAGTTTTCGAGGCGTTACAATTGACAAGCCATCATTTGCCCCAGTTAACGACTGTCTTGGGGTCGTTTTGTATATCAGATGCCATTTTGACGGACTGATCAGTCGAGGCGGAAGTAAATGGTTGTGTCGCAAGCATAGATACCAAGTTGAGAGCTGATGTCATCGGGAAGCTCGTTAATGAAGATGAAATACAGGGGTAGGATAAAAGATGGAGCCCTGAAGGACACCCGCGTTAATACGAAAGGATGTAGACGAGTGGCCGTTTAGGACAACTTTCATTTCACGATTAGATAGGAATGAGTGGGTCAGTTCAAAAACGTGCCCCGAGACACTTTCATATTTCAGCTTGTGGAGAAGACCTGAATGCCAGACCTTGCCAAAAGCTTTCCAGATGTCCAAAACTACAGCCCAGGCTTCACCGTTTTTATTTAGAGCATGGTAGACATTTTTTTTTTCTCAATTATCGTTAGCAGATCATCAGTTGACCTGGGGAAACGAAAGCCATATTGCTTGTCTGAGAAAAGGTCTTTCGATGAGTGATGATGAGCCAGTTCGGTATTGATTAGGGCCTCTAGGAGTTTTCCAAAAAGAGGTAGATGGTTAATAGGCCAATGGATTGAAGTTTCGGACAGTTCATCCGAATTCTTAAAAACTGGAACGTCAGGCGATGAGTTCCAGCAGGCAGGAAAGAGATGTATATGACCGTTTAAAGACAATAATAATATACGTATAATATGTAATGTGTATGAAAATAAGAAAATAAATGTAATATAGGAAAGAAAGAAAGAAAGAAAGAAAGAAAGAAAGAAAGAAAGAAAAGACGGAAAAAAGAAAATTTATTTAAGGGAAAGAAAGAAAAGAGGAAGTAAGTAAGATTAATAAGTTCGTTGCCTAGTAACAGAAAAAAGCACTTTATACAAATACTTATTTAGTATCATTCGATCTCAGTGCACTTAATTCAATGGTGGCTATTAATCATATAGACTGAACATTATACAGTGAAATTCTAATATCATTTCAAGTAATATTTACTCGATAGCCCACAGAATTACCGATTCAACTTCATATATATATATATATATATAGTAATCCGAATTTCTTTCTTTGAAATTTGTGTTAGTAATCCGAATTTCAAGAAAGAAATTCGGATTACTAACACAAAAACAGAAAATGTCTCATATTTAACATTGAAAAACGTAAGGAAAAAATTAATTATTTTTAATAATATGTGGAAAAACTCCGCTTTTACCTTAAGACGGTTGCGAGACCAGAAACTCGTGTCGTAAAATTATGTAAAACAAAGCATAATATATTTTTTCTAAATAAATTCACATTACAACCAAAAACGTTTGCGGCACCTCTCTTCTCTTCTTTTTAATATACATACTTTTCTCTCGGTGGAACCACTACAACCTCTTTTTTTATATATATATATATATATATATATATATATATATATATATATATATATATATATACAGTCAACGATGAAATTACTCGTACACCCATCAATTTTGAGTATTTTTTTATCCATTTCTCAGAATCTAATGCCCGTATGATGCCAAGTTTTTATATGTTAATAAGCACAAAAAGAAAGGAATATAAAACTCAATTTTTAGAATTTTAAATACAACAAATTTGACAGGTGATTTATGCAAAATAGGAAAAGACAAAATTATTCGTGCAGTTAAAAATATTTTAAATTGATTCGTGTATAATTAATTTACATAATTATTTTATCAGTGAGGCCTTCTAGACTATTTATTCAGTAGAATATTTGTGATAATTCCAGCAAAGAACATCACGTGATGCATAGAGTGTCACCATTGTTATTCTTACGTTAACAACACGAGGGGGGAAGAGAAAGAAACTTAGCGTTGACTTGAGACAGAGAATTAATAACTATTTATTTAAGGTGCTGTCAGGTTGACAACTTGACTGACAGACGGAACTTTATCTAATGTTTTTTCTACAGGGGACATATCTGTAAAAATTACTCGAGGAATATAACGTGAGCGCCTTTCTTTAAAATAATTTATAAACTATTTATATAATATAAAATACCCAGTAATCTTTAAAATTTAGGAAAATATTTTCTGTAATCTAATGTTTATTGAATTTTAGTTACTTTGGCTTTAAATTTACTATAGTTACCGCTCTTATTTTATGATAATGTTGTGTATGGATGGCCGGATTTACAAAAATCGACACGTTTATACACACACAGATACACACACACACCACACAAAAGAATCAAAAATCTTTATAAAATATTGGTGATCGATGAACTGTAGTAAGATTTTCCAATTATGATTAGTAAATATAGTTTTAACTTAACCGGTACTAATTAATAAGGAAATTTAAAAGATTTAAATCACTATAAATTATTCTAATTAAAATTTAGAAAAAGGAAGACAGTTCATGTAAAAATAAATTATTTATCGAAGAAGTTTTTTCTTAAGACAATAGTGTCTATAATATATCTTATTCATAAAAGCAATTAAAAGCTTTTCTAATTAAATAATGTCTTAGTTTTATTGCATTTTTTATTTTACAATCCAGAGTAGATTTTGGGTATCTGTGAGATTTTGTTTTTCAAAAAAAAAAAAAAAAAGAAAGGAAAATGATTTAAATTCTCCAAGGAGTTTTCAGTAAAACTAATATAAACATTAACTGGTAAATAATTTAATTTCTCGAAATTTTTATAAAAGAAAACAAAAAGAAACATTTCTAAAATAATTTCATTCATTTGTGAATGAGTTCTGAAAGTTTCATTAAAATCCAACAATTATTTGATTTTTGCAAAAATTTCCAAATCAATGTGTTTTTCACCTTTTGCTGGTCCCCAGCCGACGAAAAAAAAAAAAAAAAAAAAAAAACACACTATAGTCCTAACTCAACGAATATAATATTACTAAGAATTTTTTTAAAAAAATTTGGGCTTTTAATACTACAAGAATTTATTAGCTATTTTTCTACGGTAAATATATTTTTTAAATTTACCTGAGTTCCTTTTTATATACTTTTTAGCTACCCAGTAATCTTAAAAAATTACGAAAATATTCTCTGTAATTTAATGTTTTATTGAATTTTAGATACTTTCGATTTAAATCTACTAGAGTTATCGCTTTTATTTTCTGATAATGTTTCTGGACCGCTGTCTTTACAAAATCAACACGTATATACAAATAAAAAAAAACATTCAAAATTCTTTTTAAAATGATGGGAGTCAATGACTCGTACTAAGCTTTTCCATTTAATAATATCATCTAACTAGCAAAAATTAAGACAACTTTAAAAATTTAAAACTTATAAATTATTATAATTAAAATTAAAAGAAAAAATGAAAACAATTCTTGTAAATATTCATTATTCATCGATTTTTTTTCTTAAGACAATAGTGTCTATAATAAATCTTATTCATAAAAGCAATTAAAACCTTTTCTAATTAAATAACGTCTTAGTTTTATTGCATTTTTTTATTTTAATTTTATAATTCAGAGCAGATTTTCGCTAAATGGGGGCCATGTTTAAAAAAAAAAGGTGATTTAAATTCTCCAAGGATTTCTGCGTTTAACCTATATAAACGTTAAGCGGTATAAAAATTAATTCCTCGAAATTTCATAGAATTAATTAAGTGTGAGGTAACAGATTTTAAAAGAAAATGTTTTCACCAAGGTTTTCTAAAAAAAAAAAAAATAATTTCTAAAATAATTCTGTTCATTTAAGAATAAGTCCTGAAAGTTTAAGTAAAATTTGACAATTATTTGAGTTTTGCAAGAATTTCCAAATCGATGTGTTTTTCACCGCAAGAAATATCCGCTAAAATTTCCCATGCTAATCTTTGGGGAACTCACTGACGCAAGAAAAACAAAATTTTTAGCCAAAATTTCGAAAGTTCTAAAAAACATCAAAAATATCATTTAATAATCTAAAATCCTGTGGTCGTTCCTCTTAATAAAAACATAAATATTTTGACGATAAAATTTTGTTTTTATTGAGTTTGTGGCATTTTTTCATCAGGGTATGATAACTTTTTAGCGAATCTGTGGAGGTACCTGTATATTACTTCAAAGAATTTTCTAGTAGGTACTTATATTTGAGTGGATACTATGTTGTTTCTTTATTTCCGTTATTTCGTCTACGAAAGAAATCGAGAAAATTTAATAAAGAAAATGCGCCTTCTGGTAGGAATGTGAGCACCCCCCCATACACACACACTTTGCGGGAACAACCTCCGTCTGATCCGACGTGCTTTGACCGCTAGGCTACGGAGAGGTTCGCAATCAAGCAAGGTACTATTTACCTTAAGCCTTATTCGCGCGTTCAGAAATTTACCTTATATAATTTCTCGGGTGTTTAGTCCGGTAGACGAAATAACACGGTTTTACAAAAACAAGATACATGTATCCACTAAAATATCATTTGAAGTAATAAAAATATGTATGATTAAAAAATAAATCCATTAATTCTTTAATAATATATATGTAGGTTCACAAACTCACATCTATCCAACCAAATATGTTAGCTCTATCTCTGATATTGAGCGCTTTCTAATAAGTACCGCGCATATAATATATAAATAATTATACATATATATATATTTGTTTATATTTATATACACACACTTTTCACACACACACTTTTCACACACACACACACACACACACACACACATATATATATATATTCATGATCCCCTAGTTAATATTTATACTCAAATAGACGGTATTGCAATGAGATCTCCTTTAGGCCCTCTTTTTTCTAACTGTTATACGGCATATTTAGAAAATAAAATACTTAATGACACTAATAAACCCCTATATATGTAAGATACATAGATGACATTTTCATTTTAGCTAAAAATATTGATCAAATTACACAACTTAAAAACAAATTTGAAAGTCACTCCGTCCTCAGATTTACACTAGAACTTAATATTAATAAAATTCCATTTCTTGATGTACTTATTGATTCCATCAGACATAAATTTACTAAGTCTCTATATAGAAAACCCACTAGCATTAGCATTAACTCGTGTCTTCTTAATTATAATAGTGAATGCCCCCAACGATATGAGTTAGCTGTTATAAATTCTTAATCCAACTCACACAAATATCTTCTGAAATCATTTTCTATAAAAAATTACATAATATTAAACAAAACTTATTAATAATTGATTCCTTAATTCCGTCATTGATCAATAAATTAAAATGTATCTCAATAAACTTAATAATACCGCTAACAAAATTGATAATATTAATAATAATTGTAGCCATCATAGTGTAAGTCAAAATAAACATAATACTATTAACTTATGCTACTGTAACCAAATGCATAATAATTGCAAACACGATAAAACCACTGCAAAACACAATAGGTAGAAATGTTAAACCCATAAATAATAATAAACAAGTTATATATTATAAAAAATTTAAAAAAATGACATCATAGTCTCTAAAAACCCTACAACCATACATTATACATCCTAATGTAGCATATCAATTTACATGCCCGTTCAGAGATTGTATCTCTGATACTAATAATAAACACACTACATATATTGGTTTTACTACAAACACGCTCCCCCGTAGACTAACCTGTTACCTTTCTGATCTTAGTTCAATTAAACAACGTTAGACATATATTAGTTGATAATACAACAATACTCACGATTGCGTCTAGCATGAAACAGACTGTCACCTCTGAATGTTGACTTCAATGTTCCTTATATATATATATATATATATATATATATATATATATATATGTATTAACAGTAAAGAAAAACGTTTGTTACTTGACTGATTGATGTTATCTTCAACATCCCAAGTGTCCTTACACTCTTCAGGTGGTATCAATTCACTTTATATATATATATATATATATATATATATATATATATATATATATATATATATATATATATATATGTGTGTGTGTGTGTGTGTGTGTGTCTACAGGATGCGATGGGTTTATTTTCGCTATTTTATATTTTTAATTTCGCGCATGCGCGTTAATTATTTTTGATTTTGATGGTAGCACTGTACAGTAGGGTCAGTTGGGCATCGTCTGTGAGAATCCACTCCGCTACACCAGACAACTGGAAACAGCATACTGTACTGCTTTACATTTGCACCGGAAGCTCCAATATGAACATTTCAGGATGTTTGGGTGTCAATCTGAGGACACAGCAATGCATTCGGAAAAAGTTGGATGTTGATTACACAAAAGATTGGAGTGATCACTAATAATGGCGACGTTATGCCTCCATTCATCTTCCCACAGACCTTCAGATTCAACACAGAGGCCTAAATCAAGTGCCTTGACGAGGTAGTACGTGCCCTTGGTCAATAGGATGCTGGAAGACTCTATGTTTGGCAATAGGACTCTGCACCATGCCACACAAGCAGGAGAACCCAGTCATGGCTGTCAGACAATTTCTGCGCCCACATCAATCCTTACATCTGGCCACCTAGCTCCCCAGTTGAGCGAGAGTCCGACAAAACTCATTGTAGCACCAAAGATGAACTGAAGACAAGGATTATGGCAGCATTCACCAACTTAAACACAGAGACCGTACAGAAAAGTTGCAGGAATTTCTGAAGCCATCTGGAGGCCGTGCTTGAAGCCAGTAAAAATTTTATTGAATAAATTTACTCTTTAATATTTCAAAATGTTTTATGAATATATCTGTTAAAATGAGACACAAGTATTATTTTTGTCTTAATTTAGACGACAATTTATCTATCACACCCCATATATATATATATATATATATATATATATATATATATCTTACTTATTATAAAACGCAGATTGTGTGTGTGTGTGTGAGTGTGTCTGCAACGTTTATATATTGGATCGGATTTCCTACATTTTTCAACCGATTTCAACAAAACTTCACAGGACTACATAAAATTACCTTGTGGTGGTTCTAACAGCGCCAAAAATGGGAAAAATACAATTGTTTTTGCACAAAAACACGATTAAGAAACATCGTGAGAATGAAAGGGGGACAACTCACATCGGGTTGTTTGTGTGTGGGGGTTTCTTTAAATATGGGATCGCATTTCCTACATTTTTCAGCCGATAAGACAAAAATTCACTTTTTTTTTTTGGCAGGTAGTGTTTCTTATTCTCTTGGACACTTTTTTTCTTTATTTTTAATATTCAGAATGCTTTAAAAATTCCATTTACAAGACAATTGTTTATATTAAAATTCTATTCAATCGGTAGAGACTCATAACGATTGAAAACAATGTTTTTGTTTGAGTTTGGGTTTGATCAATTCGTAAAAAAAAAAAAAAAAAAAAAAACTAATTAAGACATGCGTGTCCGTCAACCTTAAACAATAATCTAACGATCTCTACTGATTGTACGAATCCAAACATCGGATAATTCTTTATCTTTAGGGAAAGATAATGAAATCTAAACATACACAAGTCCTAACTAAAAATAATAACCGGAAACTACTTTAGTTTAAATACACATGGTGCCCAATTTTTTTTACTGTATTCAATAAGTAAAAATCATAAATTGTAAAAGATTATTATTACAGAATTAAGATTTGTTAGATCATAATTAATAAACCCAAATATTAGATGTATTAGAAACAACGAGTGGAAAATATATTCAAATCAGAATTCTAATTATGAATCACCACAAGCAAAATATGCAATTTTTTTTTTACTGTATTAATAAGTAAAAATCATAAATTGTAAAACTAAAAGATTACAGAAAGGCTACCTACATTTTTCAACCGATTTCAACAAAACTTCACTTTTTTTTGGCATGTAGTGTTTCTTATTGTCTTGCACACATTTTTCTTTATTTTTACATTCAGAATGCTTTAAAAATTCCATTTACAAGTCAATTCTTTATAATAAAATTCTATTCAATCGGTAGAGACTCATAACGATTGAAAACAATGGTTTTGTTTGAGTTTGGGTTTGAGCAATTCGTAAAAAAAAACAAAACAAAAAAACAAAACAAAAAAAATACAAATTAAGATATGCGTGTCCGTCAACCTTAAACAATAATCTTTGTCAATTTTATTTTTCAGTCTTTATGATGGTGGATATTTGATCTATCTCTTACTGTTATATCCCTGGGCAACGCCGGGCTCTACTGCTAGTATATATATATATGATGAAAATGTATTTTAAAGATATATTTATGGTATAAAAATGGTCAGTATCAGGGATAACAATTTCTTCTCTCGTACTTCTCACTCGTGAAACTCTTTCCCGGTTTTTTTGTTTTCAAATCAGCTTTGATCTTAAAAAAATCAAATTCAATATCAATTGTTAGCTTCTGCCCTTTCCATTCTTGTTCTTTGTTCTCTCTAGTATTTTTCTCATATTTTTTCACATTTTAGTGACACCTTTGCATCTTAGTGGCTGTATTGTCTTACTTGGTGCGATTTTATTAAATACACAGACATACAGACACACACACACGTATATATATATATATATATATATATATATATATATTATTAATAGAAATCTTATAAGCATAAGAAACTATACTCTCTCGGAAAACCTTCAGTGTTTTGATTTGCAAATAAACAAGCCAATACCAAAGGGAAAAAAAGGTATAAAAAAAAAAAGAATTAAGAACATGTACGTTAACCGAAAATAATCGTCCAGCATGCAAGTCCAAAGCCCAAAGAATAAAAAAACACCGATGCGAGTGTGTGTGTATATATATATATATATATATATATATATATATATATATATATATATATATTATAACTTCCTATTGTAAGGTTCTTGTTATAACACACACACGTACTTGGTATAATGTAATTCGTGAAATTATTATCTCTATGTAATGCTTAGGCTATATATATATATATATTATTAATAGAAATCTTATAAGCATAAGAAACTATACTCCCTCGGAAAACCTTCAGTGTTTTGATTTGCAAATAAACAAGCCAATACCAAAGGGAAAAAAGGTATAAAAAAAAAGAAAGAATTAAGAACATGTACGTTCACCGAAAATAATCGTCCAGCATGCAAGTCCAAAGCCCAAAGAAAAAAAAACACCGATGCGAGTGTGTGTGTGTATATATATATATATATATATATATATATATATATATATATATATATATATATATAACTTCCTATTGTAAGGTTCTTGTTATAACACACACACGTACTTGGTATAATGTAATTCGTGAAATTATTATCTCTATGTAATGCTTAGGCTATTGCTGTATAGTTAGTATGCTGAATGTCTCCAATACGACTGGCAGCTAACCCCCCCCGCCCCCACTGAGATGAGTTATGACACAAGGTCGGGATTATTGTGGGAGCATTTGCATCCGGGCCATTGACCAAAATTTACCCTGCCCCTGCACAAAAACGGGCCTGTGTACATTACTTGCCTGTTTTTCTCAGTCGAGTCGCTATCCTCTCACAGAATCCGACTGAGTGTCCCTCTGTCCGAAGAAAGACGTCTTGTCAGTCGCGAATCTGGCCGCGAACTCCCTGACTCCGATGCGACTAGAACGTTGTCGAGTATGAAGCATTGAAGAACATTGTGAGTACAATTTTTACTATTTCTTTAAGACTTGCTCTACAGGAATCCCTTCAATATGTCTGCCGGAACCATTTCCAATCAATCCGAGTGTTCCAACTACAACTGGAATTGTTGATGTCTTCATGTGCCACATTTTTGAGATTTCATTTTTAAAGTGCTTATATCTTGATAATTTTTGTTAAAATCTTCAAAGATACATTAAAATCTGCAGGGACTGACATGTCAATAAGAAGGCACATTCTGTTTTTGCGGTCTCTGGTCACGATCTCTGGGAAATTAGGTTTGATTGTTCTGTCTGTGTGTATTGTAAAACCAAGAAAATTGTTACAAGTCCTATCTCTTGAAGTTTAATTTCCGTAAAAGTTGCAGATTTTCCAATGCTGATATGATCATGCCGAGTTTTATATTTAGTGGGTGCCAATTCTGTAGAGCCTGATATTTATCACTGAATCTGCATTTTGGGCTGACATAATTTTTCAGTATGTGTGCCTGATAATTTCTAGTTAGCTAGCATTGGTCCTGTGCAGCAAGAATAAAACCTTCGGTTTCAGCTTTTAACCCGGCATGACGCAGCCACTGATGTTTTATTATTATTATTATTATTATTATTATTATTATTATTTTCTTTTTCGTTACAATTTTTATCGACCTTATATCTTTTTGTTTATACTATTTTTTCCTTCACCGCGATTCAAATTAATCAACATTTTCATTGTTTTCTCGCTTTTTTTTTTATACGGATCAAAGTTTGATGGTTAGTCAGATTAGCTATACTCAGGTGTCAGACGTCACGGAGCTCACAAGTTCGATCATGCAATAACAACTCAATAATTTTTGCCGGCTCATTTATTTTACACCTGCTGTGTCTTTTCAACAGAAAAATTTTTAATATAAGCACAAACAATAAAGATGAATACAATATTTCTATCGAATTCTTTGCCGATGAAATGAACGTCGGACAATAGAACTTGTGTTCATACCCCCAGCTTAATAGAAACACAAATAACATGAATATAACCTTTTCATTAAAGTTTGTTTCAATTAGAAAAAAAAACCCAGATTACTATAGATCAGATTATAAGATTTGTGTCAGTAAGCTTAGTTTAGTCTGGAACAAGGCAATAATAGTGGGGATCACACTCATACTTGCATAGTTCTCTTTTTCTCTCTATCTGTCTTTCTCTCTCTATATATTTGGCATCATTTGATGTAAAGGGCTCTCAGAAGTTTTAATCATTTTTTTTGCAGTTAGACTGGTAAAATACTGTCTCATTGTTGATCAAAATGTAACGAAATTTGGGAGTGCTATGGATTCGTTTTATACGTTTACAGATGGTACATTTCTCGAATAAATACTAGGTTAATCTTCCCGAGAGAAATGTAAAACCAATATATGTTGATACGACCCCGCTACTAATTTCCGTCAGATTTTGTTCCACAGTACAACACTACTCTTTCAATTTAATTAAAAAACGATTAAGCATTTCGGAAGCCCTTCTCATCAAAGGACGTCAATTCCTTATCTATCTATCTATCTATCTATCTATCTATCTATCTATCTATCTATCTATCTATCTATCCTGAAAATATATTTCAACTGAACACTGTTGAGTGATAAGCTAATTATATAAACAACCACCACCTGCGTTAATGCAAAGCTCTTCAGTAAGATGAATAGAGATCTACGGCTGATTGGCATTTGTTTACATTCGTAAAAACAATACGCTAGATTTAGCTGTTTCATTCTGATGAATGAAGATAGCACAGTAGTAGAAGCTCTGACTGACACCAAATCAGTTAGGTTTCGATTCTGGCTTGTGGCATTTAGATGTTTAGTCGCACTAAGGAGCTGTGATAAAGCGAAACAGTACTGTCTGCGAATGACATTATATATATATATATATATGGAGTTTAGCATTTAAAAACATCTCTCTTCAACCTTCGCTATTTAACTTTTAAATTTCAGCTTACCACATTTTATTCCCTTCAAATTACTGCTTTCAGTTTGTTCTTATTTTTACCACTACCTATCTTAGTAGTTATTTAGTAAGTTAGTCTGATATAAGGCTTCAAGATGGAAAGATAGCGAACTTGACCCTTACAAGACATGTTGATAGCAAGAGGGGCAGAAGGGAACAGATGGATAGTAATGAGACAAGAATTGTTTGGAGCTGTGAAGGACAGGAAGTTGTGGAGAGTCATGATCGGCAAAGTCCTGAAGGAATGAGCCTGCCTCTCTTGATATGCAGGAATCCTAAAACAACTGAAATTTTCATTAGAAACAAAGAAAAGAATGTTGAACTGCTGTGTCAATATCAATTCTCCTCTATGGTAGTGGATGCTGGAAAAATTCCACACAGATATAGAGAAACCTTGATGAAATTGAGATGTGGTGCTACAGAAAGTTTCTGAGAATACCATGGACGAAACATGTAAAAAACGAGGAAGAGGGTGTAACGTAATTAACAAGCTTGTTTAAATGGATGACAGAAGATGGTCTGGATGCGAGAGTAAGGGACGAATAATTCTTAGAGCTCCGAAGGACAGGAAGATGTGAAGCACGAAGATAAGCCACGCCCTGAGAGGACACGTTACATAAAAGAAAAAAAAAATGTTTCTAACGGATGAAACTTCACTGCAAAGATACATAGACTCCCTGAAAAAGATTATTACCTGTAGATTAAACTACCAACAGTGGAAAACAAGCAGACAAGACAGCGATATCGAGGCACAGGAGCTATCATGTAAACTCCTTCATATAATCAAATCCTTGAAAGGGCGGAAAGATCGGATGCCAAAAAAAACAAAAAACTTTTCATGGATAGGTTTTCCATCGTTTGTTAAGCACCCTTCATCGGTGAATTTGAAAAAGCATGCTTGGTCCATTTGAAACGTCGCTAACCATCTGAGAGTTAAAATTGGAGGTGGATGACAAACAAAACTTTTCGTTCCAGTTGCCAAGTCAAAAGCAAATCATATTTTTTTATCATTTCTGTTCTTCTGTACATTTCGCTTCAGGTCTTCTAAAAAAAGTGCGACACTGAGATCGGAAGACGCATTGGGATAGCCAAAGATGCATTCCAAAAGCTAAGCAGAGTATTAAGAGACAGAAAAAATATCGTGAGAAACAAAGAAAAGATTACTGAACTGTTATATATCTGTCCTCCTATACGGCAGTGAATTTTGTATAATCTTGAAGAGACTTGAATCAACAGAATTGTGATTCTAAAGAAAGATGCTGAGGATACCATGGTAGAGTCACCGAAGTTAAGCAACGTCGGACCTGATTAATACCTAAATAGGTGACATCCTGGGATGACCCGGTGCACTAATCTTGTATGGGTGGGTGGTGTAATGGATAATGGCTCGAAATTTGGAAATCGGAGAGCCGAGTTCTAATTCCAGTTGCGTTCGTTATTTCATTTAAGTGCAAATGTCCATGGGAAAATTATGAATCCACTTCTTGTCCCTCTAGTTATTGGTAAATTAGTAATACTTGTATCACTAAACTATTATTATCTAAAGAAAATCTTACGATCTAAAATATTTTCTGGCTTGAAATAACATGCAAAAGGTTGATAAGCCTTAAAATACGCATTAACCAATTAACATTTCAGTGCGTTTTATTTCCCTTACACCCTTTCTTCTTTCTACTTTACATTTCTTTCTTTCCAATACTTCTTCGCCGATTCATGTTTTCTTTCTAAATGTTTTTCATTGTCTGAGCGGGCGTTCTATAAAACATTCATTTTTTTCTACATCCTACTTTTTCTTTCTTTCTTTTTTAACCTATTTTCTTTCTTTCTTTCTTTCTTTTTTTCAACCTCATTTTTTTAGTTTTTGTCCTTCTTTTGTCAACCATATTTTACCTTCTTTCTTTCTTTCTTTCTTCTTTTCTTTCTTTCTTTCTTTCAACTTCCATTTTAGTTTCTTTCTTTTTTCAATCTCATTTATTAGTTTATTTCTTTATTTCTTTTATTCAACCTCATTTTTTAGTTTCTCTCCTTCTTTTGTCAACCATATTTTACCTTCTCCCTTCCTTCCTTTCTTCCTTCCATCTTTTCTTTCTTTCTTTCTTTCTTTCTTTCTTTCTTTCTTTCTTTCTTTCTTGCACTCTCCTTCTTTCTTTATAAATATGTTTTGCTCATTTCGTTATCTACCATTTCTATGCGTTCTTCTTGAAATAATTCTTCTTCCTCAACTTGACCATTTCTCTTTTTATTCTGGTTTAATTCTTCTATGATGTTTCCAAATCTATGCAAGCGAAATGTGGGAGTCTATCTTCGTAACCTCTCATTTATTCTATATTTTCTTCATATTAATATATCCACTGGCGACAATTTCTCCGATTCCACACCGACACGAAGCAAGCCTCATTTTCACCTTCTTCACAGTCATCTGACTGCTTCAATGGCGAAACAGAGACTAATTTCTGCATTAGACAGAAGCTCAATCCGACTCAGGTCAAACGAACACGCACATGTTAATTTAGCTATAGATGCATACATAATGATACTAATTGCATTTTCCGGCCACTGCTAACTACATTTGATTAATCCTGTTGGCCAATGCAGGCTTAGAGATTTAAAATCATTTCTCTTTCATCCACGTTATTTTCAGACATTTATTTTTATCCTTGTGCCGTGTTCCCTCAAGACGTAGGCAATCATGGCTCTCCACAATTTCCTGTCCTTTTTAACTCTTAGTAGGTTTTATCTTTTCGTTTTTTCTCCTAAACCCTGTTCCGCCATCAAGCTCACTAATGCTTTGTTTTCCTCTGTTCCACTTGCCTTCAATCTGTACTGTGAGTATCAAATTTTCCAAACCGTCTTTCTTCATTATGTACATTAGAAATGTCAACTTCTAGATGTTAAGTATAAGTTTCCTTTTTGTTTTCATTTTCTCTAAATGTTACAAGATCTAAACATTAGAAATGCACACGTTTAATCTTAAATAATTATCTCTCTCCAATCTCTCTCTATATATATTTATGTGTGTTTATATGTGTGTGTGTGTGTGTGTGTATATATATACATATATGTTTTTGCATGTATATATATATATATATATATATATATATATATATATATATATATATATATATATATATACATATATATATACATACATATATACATATATATATGTATATATATATATATATATATATATATATACACACACACACACATATATATATATATATATATATATAATAACGTACAATGAGTGTTGATAGTTAATAATAAAGCAGTATTTGACGTAAAATAAGTGTTAAAATTTTATACTCAGAATAATCACCGTATTTGACGGCATATAAGATGCACGGGTGTATAATGTGTGCACCCCAATTTCAGCAGGGTAAATCAAGAATAAATTAGTAATTAGTAAAATTAGTAATTAGTGAAATTATTAAATGGTACAACCTAAGCTATATTTATGAGGTATTATTTTGGTTAAATATGCCATGATTACAATTAAACGAAAAATAATAGGAAAAAAAGAACGCGAGCCTATAAAAACATTATTATATCCAAAGGTAAGAAAACAAAATAAAAATCAAGCAATTATTACAATTTATCAAAACAGTACAGTTACCATTAAAATTTTATTCATCTTCAAATCCATAAAATTCTTCGTCTTCGTTATGAAAACTCTGATACTCATTTTCAATACTACTATCATCGTCGTTAAATAATGTCATCTTCTGTTCCATTGAGAGCATTGCTAATGTCATACATTTTAAAAGATTTCACAAAAATTTCTGGTCTAATTATCCCAAGTTTGTTTCACCCATTCTCAGGATTGTGTAATGCTGGGGCTTTTTATTCTTCCTGTAAATGTAAGGTCGTGATCAATCATTGCCATCCACATGTTCCATTGATCATTCATGTTTTGCTTGAATGGTCTATTCAAAGACACATTCAGAGGTTGCAACTGACTCGTTAGTCCGTCAGGAATAACCGCTATCTCTGTTTTTAATTCTTCCACTTTCTTTTTAATGGATTCAGTCCTATGCGTTCAGAACTGTTGTTCATGATGACGGTCGTCTTTGAGTATAGAATCCAGAGGTTAGCAGTGAATATTTCGAAGACAGTAGGAAAACGTTGTTCAGGTTAGCAGTGGATATCCCGGTAAAAGTAGCAGAGCGTAGTTCGTCCTTCTGTTATCTCTTCGCCTGACAAGCTGGCACTGGACATTCGGGTAGGGTAAACAAAATGGCTGCCTTTATACACGACGGATTGTATATTCTACGTCTTCTGATTGGTTAACCTTCTATTGATGGACTATAAAATGAGTCAAGTCATTTGGACTGGCTCACTAGTACATAATGTATCCAAAAATTGTAACAGGAACTGATCCCAAACCAGAAGAGAGGGCTTTTGTAAGAGTCTACCATGATGTCTTTCCCATACAACATGTAACCATAACAGTAGAGGAGCTTCATGCATCCAGCCTTTTGGAGGAACATGAACATGCACACCTTTGGGTATTTTACCTTTCAGTGTAGATTTTTCTTTTAAAATTGTAATAGTCTTGAATCCCTTAAGACTCAGTTTTATTTGATGGAACATCAGACGTTAGTGGGACTTCATCCATATTTCCTATCTGGCTAGTTTAAAAGTTCTTTTTCGAGCATGGATAACACATTTATGAAACTTTACTTATTTTGTCATCATAGTCAGCTGGCATTCTCTGTGCAATTGACGTTTTTATACGCATTGAGAAACCTTCCTGTTTCATAAAATGATAACGCCATTCCGTTATGTGTGTATGTATTTAAGTTTTTTTTGTGTAACAATTGAGGGGCAGTGTGTGACATGAGACGCACAGAAATCAAAAACCCATTCACGTCCACACGTAAAAACCTACCGCGCTGAAAACTACAAAAAGACCGCAACGAACAATGGCGACACAGTTCACAGTAAGAACTAAATTTTATCCCTTGTATACCCCGTTACAACAAAAAAGCACGCACAAACTTACTGAGTCGTTAACAAAAACGATGACCACCCGACAAAATTGAAGTTCTATTTGCTTTTGAAAAGCAAAAGAAGAGACGTATAATAACATTTTTACTGTTTTTCACATGCGTACACGAATTATATTTATTTATTTATTTCTAAATTGGCCTTAAAAAGGAAGTAAAATAGAGTTAAGTTCGTAAAACATGTTGCCCATAATTCATGTCTGTCTCTCATAACTTTTATTTAACTAAAGTTCTTTTTTTTTCTTTTCAAAACAAATATAACTTGAATTTGGGCGGGTGGGCCATCGTTATTTTGCACTCTTCTCTTCAATTGTTAGAAAGAAAAAAAATGTACTTGGATTAAACGTAAATTACTGTTGAGTGGTTCAACCCTTTTTACACAAATGGACTCACCCAGTAAATACGTGAAGACCCGAGAGAGAGAGAGAGAGAGAGAGCAAGACCGCTGAGTCAAGTCCAGAGTGACAGAGTAAAAAGTTGTAGGTAACCAGAAGAGTGAGGGTGAGGTAACAGCGTTGTAGGAGCGACCGTGAGCGAGCACGTAGACTCAGTAAGAAGTCATACAGCGATACTTCAATGCCAAAGACTGTATATATATTTTGCTACTAACCCGTATTCCTGGAACTACTAACCTGCTTTACCAGTTTGTATTATTACGTTAATACATTATTTTCATATATTCATTCCTGGCGTTTGTTATGTATTGGTACCGGATTTCAACCGGGATCCACAACATTTACATACAATATAAGACATATTATTTATAATAATAATAATAATTATTATATATTATTTATAATACATTCCTTCTTGGCGTCAGTTTTGACGGACGCGAACACACAAATACATATATATATATATATATATATATATATATATATATATATATATATATATATACACGCAAATTCACACGTTCGTCCTCTTGTGCATATACACACCCATATATTTTTTCTTACGCACGCACTCTTTCTATAACTCTTACACACACACACACACACAGACGCCCACTCTCTCTCCCTCTCTCTGTTTCTCACTCTCTCTATCTCTCTTCTACATGCATTTAAACAAGTACATAAGAAGATGACATACAGGCATGTTCTCACTCGCAAAATCCCTCTCTATGTTCTTGGCACACACGTACATAGACACGCCTGTGTACACGTGTACACTTTCCCGCAAACACTTTGTCTCGCTCTTTTATACACACACACGCGTGCACACACTATCTCTGTTGCACACACTTTCTCTTTCACTTACATACAGGCGTAGGCAGACATCCGCACTTCCAAACACTCACTCTTTCTCTTTCACACACACACACACAGACACACACATACAGACACACACACACACAGAGACACACACACACACACATACATACAACCGCGCGCGCGCAAAAAATAGCACGTGCGCATGTACACATTTGTACAGGCATTTCTCACTCTCGTTCGAAAGAATCAAATAAAGCACGAACCAATGTTTAATATCTGATCAGGCGTTCAAAGCTGGTATTCATTCGCTGCCTTGTCAAAGTCATTTGCTTTCTGCCTGGTCACATTTTGCATCACCGCCACCACCACCACCACCACCAGCACCAGCACCTGCACCACCACCACCACACGATCTGCTGCCCAAAACCATGGAGTGTCATTTCATGCAAAAGCAACCGGCCGAAAAGCCATATTACTCTGTTAACAGACAAGCAAAGCCGACAAATATTCCCATAAAATTAAATAATTATTCTGAGCATAATTCATATTTCAGAAGAAAACCCAATAACTAAAATTACCAATGAGGTACAGTCGACCGTATATATATATATATATATATATATATATATATATATATATATATATATATATATATATATATATATATATATGCGTGTGTGTGCGCTTGCGTGGGAGCGTGTGTGTAAAGTCATAAAAATCAATACTGAATGGTGATTGTAGGTTTCACACCTTATCCGATCATCAAACCATGTTACTCTTCTTTGTTTGTTTATATATATATATATATATATATATATATATATATATATATATATATATAAAATTTAACTAATATTTGCACTGTTTTTACATTGAGCTCTCTGGATTGGGATTATCCGTACGCATTACCAAATATTTCTTTACGTAACTAACTAACTGACTAACTAACTAACTAACTATATATATATATATATATATATATATATATATATATATATATATATCTTGTGTGTGTGTGTGTGTGTGGCAAAAGACTTATTCATTCTTAAACGCAATCTTCAGGCCAATATATATATATATATATATCTATATCATACAAATATATATATATATATATATATATATATATATATATATATATAAAAGACATTTTTTATGTTTATACGTTCTTTTTATAGATACAAATATGTAACGTATAAACAAAAATATCTTAAATAATTGTCGGACTTTGTCCATTTCATAATGTATATATGTATAATGTGCGTGCGTGGTATATATATATATATATATATATATATATATATATATATATATATATATATATAATACCAATTTGTGACTGTACATATAATTCCAAGGAGGATATTATTCCAAAGAGAACACAATGTAAATTTAAATTACAGAGCATTATAATAAAAATTCAAGAAAAAACCCTTAACGTTCCATTTCGGTTATAATTTATTCCGTGAAAATTTTAATATTCATCTTTTCAGTTTGAAGAGATGAATATAATGAACACTACACAGCATATGAAGTGTGTGTATGTGTGTGTGTGTTTGTGTGTGTGTGTATATGCGTTTGTATATGTGTGTATGTGTACAAATGTGTTTACTAATTCCTCGTAATAAGGAAGTGTATGTATGGCGAAGGAATATACATATACATACGCATGCTGACAAAAACACAAGAAAATAGAAATAGATCTAAGAACACACACGGGTCATTTAAAGATAAGAATGTCGATAACTCCTTCACCATTTCTCGGACTAATCTTAATTGTTTTATAACCCTTCATGCAGAACCTTTCACTACCAGTTCAAGAAAGACTTTTGGGTCACTAAAATACAAAAAAGAAAATGTCACATATCGAGAATATTCAACATCGAAAGCATAAAAAATTATTTTTAATAATATGTGGAAATCTCCAACCTTTGCCTGATGAAAGTCGCGAGACCAGAAACACGTGTAGTAAAATTCTGGAAAATGAAGCATAATATTTTTCTAAATAAATCCACAATACAACCAAAAACGTTTGCGGCACCTCTCTTCTCTTCTTTTTAATATACACACTTTTCTCTCGTTGGAACCATTATAACCTCTTTCTCTTATATATATATATATATATATATATATATATATATATATATATATATCTTCAGGTAATGGGTTGAAGACGGTCGCGAGACCAGAAACCCGTGTAGTAAAATTATGGAAAATAAAGCACAATATTTAAAAAAAGTCCACATTACAATCAAAAAACGTTTGCAGTTTCTCTCTTCTTTTTAATATACACACTTTTCTTTCGTTGGAAGTACTATAACCTCTTCCCCCTATATATATATATATATATATATATATATATATATATATATATATATATATGGAGAGTGAGAATACACATACAGGCATCTGATATAGTTTGATGATTACTTAAGCCGAAGCGGTCTGGGTTGGAGTTTATTTATGGCTGGAACCTTTCGTTGTTTGTAGTTTAATATCAGTTCTTACAATGTGGCGTTTTTTATACGAGCCAGAAGTGTCAATATATATGCTTTATATATATATATATATATATATATATATATATATATATATATATATATATATATATATTGTATCTTTCTCTCTATATATATATATTTATATACTCATTAAAATTTCAAATACGTCAGTGTATAGATCAGTTATAACAAATTTAGTATGGCCGAAAAGAAAATTGAGTAGAGAATAGGCTGCGTTCGAGGTAGTTTTCCCAACTCTGCAGATTAATACAAACTAAAACGTTAAACTGAAAACCCGAATCATATTCTTAACTAGGATCGAGACTCTCATATGGATATCATACATGGCCCCATACTCGTTCTGAAATATCTAAATTGTCACTTGCATAAAATCGATTTCTTAAATCGATGGGTAAAAATAGCTTTCAGCGAGTGAAGTCTGCTGCCGTTGGTGAAGTTCACCTTTCTTCAAACATTGTGGACTGGCGCTACAAAATTACAAAGAACTGTACCAGATAATAGAAACCATATCGCTTGAGGAGTTTCATAAGCGGCAACAATTAAAATAGATATCACATATAACTCAAAGAGAGGATAATGACATAATTAAGATGTTGACATTCCATACTCCTTCAAACAGGAAGGAAAATCCCATCAATACTGGAAAGAGCGATAACAGCTACTGGACTTGAGGAATCTATTTTCCTAAAAAAAATTTTATAAGAGTAAAAAATTAATAAATTTTAACCGACAATCGTACTGGCTGTTCGGTCAATTACTTATAAAGAAACAATTAATGGTAATATTAATATTACTCCACGGCGAGACATTTATTATTTATCAGATATATTTTAGTTTGTCACAAGACCACAAATATGGAAAATACAATTCAGACTGAATAATTATTCTGGTTATAATTCTTACTTCCGAAGGACTAATAATCCGGCAAATAAAATTAACATGAAAGCAATAATATCATTTTTTATATATATATATATATATAAAATTGGACATTGAAGTCATTAATCCGTGCCGACAGTCTGTTTCATGCTTAAACGCAATCTTCAGGCTGACTTCAATGTCCATTTTAATATTTACATACGCTCTATTCCTGATATTGAGCACTTTAACTCATAAGTATAACATAGCTTAGGACTATTTTTTTATCACACACATACATACACACATATATACATACATACATATATATATATATATATATATGGGATAAAGTATGACAAAATAGAAAGATTTTTGATGTGACGCGTTTTGTCATTTAGGACTTCATTGGACGAAAGTGATGTTTGAATTGATGCATTTACACATGCATACGGAGGAGAGGAGATGCTGAAAATTATAGATTTTTATTAAAAAAAATTTTTGTCTTAAATGACGAAACGCCTCAAATGAAAACTTTCTCCTATTTTGTGATAGTTTTTCCTAAAATTGTTCTTGATATATAGACATTTACATATCGTGTATATATATATATATATATATATATATATATATATATATATATATATATATACTGTGAGAAGTTATGAATCAATTTTCATTTATACACGTTTGGTTAGAAAACAGTGAAAGTCCCTTGTTGATTATTTTTAACTATTTTTTTAATATTTCTAATAGATTTTTAATTTTTGGTTCGTATTTATAACTATTTCGGTAATTTCAGACAATACTATTTTTAAAACCTTTTCATATATATATATATATATATATATATATATATATATATATATATATATATAACATGGGATCATCATGGTTCACCCTGATGATCTCATGGTGAAACCTAGGTAGGTAGTTCCTGGCTCATTAGGAATTATTTATTTTACCTTTGCTCTACCTATTGAGCATTCTTCGTTTTATCTTATTACTCGCTGTTTTTTTTTCTTTGTACCAGAATTTTTAGTTAATGGACGATTTCTTTCGTCCTGTTCGGATGTTTCTTGTGCTTTCTTTTTTTCTCATTTTTTCCTCTTAAGCCAATTTATTTGAAAATTGTTCTATCCAGGTTTTTTCACCCACCAAGTGTGTGTGTGTGTATGTAATGCTGGATATTACTAGTCGAAGTTAACAATGGATATAACAGCCATTCTGCTGCCATTTTACAGGAGGTTTTATAAATATAGAATAATTTATTTTTCAAATACGCAAATTTCCATTTTGTTCTCTTAATGTCATCGTATTATAGCAGTAACACGATCGTGTTCCAGATGACTGGCGATGGAACAGAGTGGACTAAGAGATTCGTGTCATTATGCTGGATATTATGGTCTAAAAATCAATCTGTTTCATATTTCTTTTTAGTATGCTCATATCTATCTATCTATCTATCTATCTATCTATCTATCTATCTATCTATCTATCTCAATATATTCATATCTATCTATCTATCTATCTATCTATCTATCTATCTATCTATCTATCTATCTATCTCAATCTTTTCATATCTATCTATCTGTCTATCTATGCAAATGTATTCATATCTATCTATCTATCTAAATATATTCATATCTATCTATCTATCTATCTATCTATCTATCTATCTATCTATCTATCTATCCCATGAAGATGTTCATATGTATCTCTATCTCTCTTAAACTCAACATATCTATCTATCTATCTCAATATATTCATATCCATCTATCTCAATATATTCATATCTATCTCAATATATTCATATCTATCTATCTATCTATCTATCTATCTATCTATCTATCTATCTATCTATCTATCTATCTATCTATCTATCTTCAATCTTCTATCTATCTATCTATCTATCTATCTATCTATCTATCTATCTCAATCTTTTCATATCTATCTATCTATCTATCTCAATCTTTTCATATCTATCTATCTGTCTATCTATGCAAATGTATTCATATCTATCTATCTATCTAAATATATTCATATCTATCTATCTATCTATCTATCTATCTATCTATCTATCTATCTATCTATCTATCTATCTATCTATCTATCCCATGAAGATGTTCATATGTATCTCTATCTCTCTTAAACTCAACATATCTATCTATCTATCTCAATATATTCATATCCATCTATCTCAATATATTCATATCTATCTCAATATATTCATATCTATCTATCTATCTATCTATCTATCTATCTATCTATCTATCTATCTATCTATCTATCTATCTCAATCTTTTCATATCTATCTATCTATCTCAATCTTTTCATATCTATCTATCTGTCTATCTATCTCAATCTTTTCATATCTATCTAAATATATTCATATCTATCTATCTATCTATCTATCTATCTATCTATCTATCTATCTATCCCATGAAGATTTTCATATGTATCTCTATCTCTCTTAAACTCAACATATCTATCTATCTCAATATATTCATATATCTATCTATCTATCTATCTATCTATCTATCTATCTATCTATCTCTCTCTCTCTCTCTCTCTCTCTATATATATATATATATATATATATATATATATATATATATATACTCGACCGAGTAAAAAAAGAAGAGATTAAATATTTCGAATTTATAAGTGTGCAAACGTTCACGTTTATTTATGTTTTAAACCTAGATATTCATTATAGTTTGAAACTAACTTGGAAGCTTTTGCACTTACGAGCTGAAAATCTGACTAAATGACCAAACTACAAGTTTTGTTTTGAATCCTCTTCTTGGTTAAGAGGATAACTTTTCAGCAACCCCTTTTTATAACAAAGTATCCAGTCCTATGTGAAACATTTTTTTTAGATGAGGCCTATGTGAGAAAACCATTTAGTGTGATTACCGCAAATAGAAGTACAGTGTTGTCGGTCTTGGAGGCCTGTGGTAGTGCACCATCGATTCTGGTTCTCTCATTAATTCTCTCTTAATTATCCAAGAAACATTAATGAGTTAGGAATCTTTACAGAGAGAAGGAATGTTTGACGATACCGTGTCTGTAACGGAAGGAGTTGAATGCTCGGGACAAAGATGGCGCCGCTGATTAGAGTTAATTAAAGAAATGCATGAACACGGAAAAAGCAGAGAAACTGATTAGAATTTCTGCAAAAGATAAAGTAACGATTACTAGAAGAAGAAAGAAAGAACAAATTAAAATGAATGTAGAAGTACCAAATTAGTATCAACATATTGTCTGGACTTCCAAATTGAGTCATCACAATTATGCGCCTTGTTCGAATCTATATTTTCATTGCTGTTGTTTGAAAAGAAAATATTTTTCAATATGTTTCGGCCGATAAGTTTTCCGATCTTCTTAGTGTTGAGATGAAATTCCGAATATATTCAGTATTATTCCACTATTTATCCATCTTTTTTTTATAATGAAGTTGGCCTATGAAATAATAAACTTGTATCTTCATTACTTAGCATTTTATTGACTTCAGTATTTCGTCAGTTGCTCTCAGCCAGTCTCTGATTCCCGCTTTGAACGATATGCGGACCCTACATTCTCCATCTGCGGGTATGTAAGAAATTTCTTAAATCACCATCGGGATTGTCTTTTGTATTTTAATGAATATTGTCCCGAAGAAGGTTTATTAAACCGAAACGTCAGACGTCGACATTTCATTCATTTTAAACAACATAATTGCATTTAAGGATTTTTGTTTGTTTTTTCCAAATTTTTCTTCATTCTGTCGGATCTATATCCATTTACATTTGCTTACATATCTATCTATCCAGCATTCTCGTTTTCACGCTTGTAACACTGGTGTAAAGTCACGTACTCCTGTACTCAGTGGCCGGGGCAGATACCAGGCCAACGCTCTGGTGCATCTGGCTTCCTTTGACGGTTTGGCGTGATATTTGAGCAAGATGCCTATATCGGTACAATATTACATTCTTTTTCACTACGCTTCGACCGAAAACTTCTCTGATTTTAGACTTCTCGGAAATTCTGTGAGGATTCATTGGCATTATATTGTTATTTGAACGACTATTCTTATCAATGTTTTTTCTTAATCACTGTCTTTTGCCTAATACAGTCTTCCACTTTCGATGTCTAAAATTATTAGATGAATCTTTATTGATTGATTCGTTTTCTACGGCTTATCAACCCTTTCAGGTTATTTAAAGCCAGAACGTATTTTTATATTCTAAGAATATTTTACCGAGATAATAATGATTCAGTGATACAAATCTTACTAATTAATCCATAGCTAGAGGGAGAAAAGGTGAATTCATAACGTTTCCAAGGGTTTTTGTGCGTAAGTGAATATAACTGGGATTAGAATTCGATTCTCCGGTTAACAATTTCATGCCATTATTTATTACACCACCCGCACATCCAAACTTACAGCACCTGATATTCCTAAGCGGCTACCCATCTAGGTACAGACCAAGCTCAACTTTGCTTAACTTCGGTGATCGTACGGAAATTGATGTTTCAACTTAATATGGTCGTAGAGTTTGTTTTTTTTTTAAATCAATTCATCCCAAGCAAGGCGAGAATGCCACTAATGCGCAGGGCGTTACAAAGAGTGAAAGTGAGAGAAAAGACTTAGTATAGGGAGGATTGAAGAAAGGATAAAAGATGAACGGGATTCAAAAAGATAGAAGATCGTGATTGATGTGGTATTTAAATTTTTCAAGATAGAAGTTATCAGGGAAGCAAGTAAGCTGAAGACAGTTCCACAGGCAGGAAGTGCGAGAAAAGAAACTATTGGAGTAGAAGTGGCGGTTATATTTAACTACACTCTTGGGCAAATTAATTGAAACAAAACGAATAATTCCGTCGTTATTTAATTTCTTTTCATATGACCCAGTGCACATGTTATTACTTCGTATCTCCATTCCACGAATTCATTCCTTGCAGATTGACCATAGATTATCGATTGGATTTAAATCAGGAGAGTTTCCGGGTTAATCTATCGTATTTTGATTTACTCACTGGTAATGCTTGCCAGTGTGATCGTGCAGTGTTACAATTTTCGTACGCTTCCTTGGAGTAAGGTTCGTTGTAGACAATTGCCGTAGGACAACTAATCGATAATTGAGACAATAGTGTCTGGGCGTGATAAAAATCTGATGCAATCACGGATGACACAATATTTTTCAAGGCCAAATAAATTTCATCATACACCCCGAAAATAGATTCATATTGCTGCAGACCACTGCAAATAACCTAGTCTGAGGAAAAATAGAAATCGGTAATATCCGGTCATTCCAGTGGGTCTAAAACTCCCTGTATGTTGAAAGAAAGAAAACTAAAGCGGTTGTTTCAATTAATTTGCACAAGGGTGTATTTCATCATTAAAAGGGTCGGTGAATCTTTAGCTTCGTTTGCCGTGTTATTGTTGCTTCTATTGTAAAATCTTGAAAAATACTTGAGGAAATATTTTGATTGCTGTATAATGATGCTATGAATTTATACCAACAAAAGAGTTTATAAAAGAAAAGATGAAAAACTTTTGAATCAACCTTATAAATTAGCATTATAAATCAACCTTATAAATCAACCATATAAATTATATTACATGTTAAATTCAGATTCATTTATCAAATCGTGCTCGGCGTTATAAGTTGGTGAACGCGATTTTTAATCAACTAGTTATATTGGTGAGATCACAGCTCGATGCAATCAAATTTGCCAGATCTTGCCCCTCTCAATCACCTCTGAGTGGGCTTCTTCGTCGTCCACCAAAATCAAATTCACGCAAATGGTAACGTCAAATTGTTTGATTCACTTCCACCTCCGCTACTGCCATCATGGGTGGGTGGTGGTGCGGCAATAGGAAGAGAGAATGACGATCCCGATGTTCAGATGCGAGCGGGTACCGACGACGACGATTGGGGAGACCTCTCGACATTTCTTCAATAGTACACTGAAACGTCTGGCTGTCGATAAAAAGGCCTCAATTTGCAAAAATATATCAATCAAAAATAATATGAAAGTAAAACAAAGGTAAGGATCAAAGTAAAAAGTGTCATTTTAGAAACCGGCCGTTACAAATAGATTTTGGCTTGTTAAAAAGGAAAAATTTTCCAAATAAACAAGTTAAATCTAATATGGCAGTTTTGAGGATGTAAAAAACACCTTCTGTCTGTTGCATAAATCACTAGATTTCTTCTTTTCTTTTTTCATTCACTTCTTCACGTCTCTTTCTTAGAATTTTGAATGAGAGAATTGTCATCTCTTTGCAAGAATTTTGAATTACGGTAAGTTCCAAGTTTGTAATATGGAATTTGTACTTAAAAATTATACCAATAAAAATATTTGGACGATGAAGGGATTAGAATTCTCAAAACATGGTTTGGTTTGGTTTGGTTTGTTTAACGACATATCAACCTACGGGCTCGGAGAAACTCACATTAAACTCGGCCTTGTGCCACATACACTCCTCGTGGGGGGGGACTGTTAAATATCGGCATATCAACCTCAAAGAGGTTATTTATTGGCGACAAGATTTTTATTACTGGTAATATTTTTTTTCGAAAATGTACTGCTGGTAATCATTTTACCAAAATTAAAATCTATTTTTATACTTTCATAGTGTTTTGACGTCTTTTTTTGGGGGGTAACTATTTGCCGATAGCTGGGACCCTGACAGGTGCTACCGCAACGGTTCAGGGTGAACATGGGAACACCAGCTACTGAGAAGTGGTTCCATGCTCCTCAAAACCTCCTGTTCAAAAGCCTTGCTGCTGGATTAGCCAATACGCGGATGTCGTTTATTGTTTTACCCAGGACGCCTCAAAACATGTACCAAGACTCAATATATATATATATATATATATATATATATATATATGGGTAAATGGTAAATGACCGGACAGACCGGGACCTATAGCCTTAAGTCGCAATCAGTTTAGGAAAAGGTCAATTCTGTATTCAAAAGGTCAGGAGGGTAGTTTGGGGACGTTGTAACACGCTATGCATCAGTTTTCTGTATTTGATTCTTCCAAAAGGTCTGGCCCGTTCTGCACAAGCAATCACCACTGTAATCAAATCATGTGTGTAGATTGTCTGGCTGTTTAGTTCAAAGACTTGAGCTGCATGACTATCTCTCTGTCTCTGTCTCTCACTCTCTCTCTCTCTTTTATACACACACGCACACACACACACACATATATATATATATATATGACATTTTATAGACACAATATTTTAAGTAAATGCTCTGTTTATAATAAACAGTATTAAACAACATTTACCGGCCTGAATGTCAAAGAAATCTTCATAGAAAATATTCGTCTGCCAAATCGGTTAAAGGCACGTCAGGCTATATGACGGTTCCGTATAGGATACAGGTTCGATTCCTGTCGGAGGACGCATATTTTCTATGAAGATTTCTCGGACATTCAGGCCGGTAAATGTTATTAATAGTGTTTATTATAAACGACATTTACTTAAATATTTGTATCTATAATTGTCGGACTTTGTCCATTTCATTATATATATATATATATTGCTCAGAGCCGCAAGCGTATTTCGAATAGATAAAAAATGTTAATACTCAATTCCGTTATATATATATATATATATATATATATATATATAAAATGAATGCAGAATCCTTAAAAATTCATTAAGGTGATATTTTATACCTGTTTTTTTTTTCAATGCAGTGGGAAGTGTTCTGACAGAGGACGAGAAAATGTGGTACTGAGATCCGTAGACGTATTGGGATGGCCAAGGACGCATATTGCGAGACAAAAGGATTTCTTTGGTTACAAGAAAGTATACGTGACATCTGTCCTTCTTTATGGCAGCGAATGTTGGACGATTTCCTCAAAGGTGAAGAAGAGACTCGAGGCGACAGAGATGTGGTTCTACAGAAGGATGCTAAGGATATCATAGACCGAGCGTGTGAGCAACGATGAGGTCTTAGAGAGGATGCAAACAAGGAGGGGGCTTATACTTAATATCAGGAAGAGGCAGCTGAACTTTCTGGGACACATAATGAGGAAGGAGGGCCTGGAGAGTCTGATACTCACGGGTCAAATAAAGGGAAAGAGAGACAAGGGAAAACAACGCGTGACATACCTAGCGGGCTTTTAGCAAGTGGATGACAGAACGTTGTCTGAGGGAGGTGGCAGAGGGAAGGAACTTGTTGAGAGCTGTAGGGGATAGAGGGAGGTGGAGAGCCATGATCGCCTACGTCCTGGAAGGACATGACACATAGGAAGAAAAACACATGTAAGAAGCCGTTCTATTAATGTCGGCCATTTTTTTAAAAAAAGGAATAAATTAAACTCTTAAGATATTCTTAAAAGACTGAGAAGAGAGCTGATCATCTCAAAAGTTGGAATGTCACCGCAACTCTACATTAAATGCGCCACGGACAACTAAAGCAATTATTTTAACGATAAAATAAAAAAAACGGAAAAGAAAAGAAATAAAATCTATTCAGATTAATTGAAAATACAGCAAGACGCCGATTCGGGAGGTATTAGTTATCTCCCTTGGCTGTAAACTGATTTATACCAATGCGTTCTTTCTTTCTTTCTTTCTTTCTTTCTTTCTTTTTTTTTTCAACTGGCACCAAACAATTGAAAAGAATAGAATAAAAAGATATGCGATCAGCTTTACGGTTCTCTTCCCATTTGCAATCGTTTCGATCGCGCTGGTGCGTGATCAGGATGAGACTATAGATAAAAATAAGTAATTTAAATAAAGAAAATGCCAGCAATGATGGGCTTTTGGTAATTACTCACATTCAGAAAAATAGTATGTGCCTAGGTATATGTGTGTACATTTGCAAGCATCTACTATGTGCATGAGTGTATACACACACACACATATATATATATGCGTGTGTGTGGATGTGTGTAAAATTGTGTATTTAGGCAGCAATCCTTCATTTATACATGCTTCATTAAAGACGACAGACAAGCTATTACGATTAAGCTTTCTGTTTAATTTTTCTTGTGTTAGAACAAGTGTTTTCTTTTCTGGACACAGAGTGTGTAGAAACTATCCGAATTTTAAGAGTGAATTCCTACTCAGATACAAAATAGCAGTGATAAAAAAAACTTCCTAGAGTGAGCGCGCGAGAATTCATCCTCTTGTCTACTTTTCCTTAAGGAACTCAGCAATGCAAAACAAACACTAGTTAACAACGACTTTTCTAACCACCTCATCGACCACCAAATTAGACTATTTCTTTCCAAAGTAAATAATAATGATAGTGAACACACAGTCAAAAATAACATAAATGTTCCTTACAAAACCCAAATGGACGTCAACTACAAATAAGGTGAATCTTCACTTAGCAATATCATAAAGAAATACATTACTCAAATTGTCCCGAACAAAAAAAAACATTATCTATTACAAAAATTTGAAACAGCTAACCTTATCCTAAAAAGGAGAACACACCCGCAAAATCAAAATTACAACGAATGAATATTATTTACAAGTTCAAATGCCCCTTAAGGAACTGTGTTTCGGATCAAACCAAACGCTTAAATAATTACATCGGTCGCACTACTACATGCCTATCCAGACGCCTTACGTTGCACCTATCTGACCATAGCTACATTAGAACATTTAAACACGCACACAAACTTAGCAAACTCCAAAACATACTAGTAGAAAATACAAGCATATTAACCTCATCCGCTTGTAAAAAAAGATTAAAAATAATGGAAGCCTTGATAATAATGTTGAAGGTAACGAACTGATAATCCTCAGTATACAAAGAACTGATAGACCGCTATTAAATGGACTGTTCCAGTAGGAATATAAGCATCTATGGTATTGGTCTCTGGAGGCGGGCTTTCCAGCTGAAGTCTTATGAAGGACCAAGACGACGAACTCTCTGCATTCGAGAGGGGAGGCGCCCAGACGGTGCTGTGCCGAGGGGCGGAGTCACGTCTTGGGAGGTGGACAGGCCCGATCCCGTGTATGCTAGGTCTGCGGGGAATTTTTGCTCCAATCTACGGGCTCGGATCGCCCCACATAAAAATCGGCCATGTACCACATTCTGTCGCGTGGGGAGGACCGGTAAATACTGACTTGCTTTACATCTTCAGACGAACTGCTATCTGTTCTTGCTTAAAATAAACCCTTTGTAAGTTGCCGTCCTAGTTATTATTTACAATAACCACCCCGGATAACATTAGAAAAAATATAAAAAAATAAAGAGCTAACACACAATAATATTAACTACGAACACTGCCAAAATGTGCTGTGTTCGGTAAACATTCCTATCACTCTAGAAACATACACACAGCCCATACATCCAGTTAAAAAGTAAAAATAAAACCATCCTTCATAATGGCAAAAAATATAGCCGAAATCACTCAGAATTACAGAACATTCGAGAAATTCCTACACACTGTGTGTTCAGAAAAGAAAAGACTTGTTCGAAAACAAGAAAAATTAAATAAATAGCATAATCGCACTAACTTGTCTGTCGACTTTAATGAAACACACACACACACACATATATGTATATATGCAGGATGCGATGGATAAATTGTCGACTAAATTACGAAAAAATGAAAAAATCACTGACATCTCATTTTAACATATATATATATATTTACTAAAATTACACAAAAATATCTTAAAATACTAAATACTGCTCAATAAAATCGGCATTAGCTTCAACCACAGCCTCCAGACGATTTCTGAATCTCCTGCAACTCTTGTGAGCGGTCTCCTTGTTTAAGTTGGTGAATGCTGCTATAATTCAGTCCATCTTTGATGTTACAAGGAGTTTTGTTGGTCTCTCGCTTAACTGCGCCCCATACATAATAATCGGGGGGGGGGTTGCAGTTTGGTGGACAGATCTAAGGGGGTGATGTGGGCGCAGAGATTTCTGAGAGTCATGACTGGGTTCTCCTACTTGTGTGGCATAGTGCAGAGTCCTTTTGCTAGATATAGGTTCTTCCAGCGGCCACCCACCTGACGCAGGGCAGCACTACCTACTCAAGGCACTTGATGTAGGCTTCCGTGTTGAATCTGAGGTACTGCGGGAAGATGAATGAAGGCATAACGACGCCATCACTAGTCATCACCCCAAACACCATGATAGTAACTGGATATATCACCCAACTCTTTCTGAATCTTCTGCACTGTCCTTAGATTGATACCTAAGCAAAATTTCGTATTGAAGGTATTTGGCGCGAATGGCAAGCAGTACAGCATACCGTACAAATTTCTGGCGGAGTGAATTGCGCCATGGTGCTGTTTTCCTGGCAGACGGTGCCAGACCAAACCTACTATACTGTGCAGTCGATAAAATCAAATGCATATTTCCAAACGTGCCGCACGCTCGGACCAGGAAGTCTACTTCCTCACAAATCAACCATCGTGAGATTCGAACCCTGGTGTCATGGTCAGAAAGCGAACGCGGCCATATATATATATATATATATATATATATATATATATATATATATATATATATATATATTAATAGAAATCTTATAAGCATAAGAAACTATACTCACTCGGAAAACCTTCGGTGTATTGATTTGCAAATAAATAAGCCAATACCAAAGGGAAAAAAAGGTATAAAAAAAAGAAAGAATCAAGAACATGTACGTTAACCGAAAATAATCGTCCAGCATGCAAGTCCAAAGCCCAAAGAAAAAAAACCCGATGCGAGTACCCAAAATAACTAAATAATGTGCTCAATACAATGAGTAGAGCAGACCTAGTTAAACCTAAAGAGCCAGACAAACCTACCAAGGTTTCACCTAAGCGGACCGTCAAGGAAGGCCTTCCCTTATATATATATATATATATATATATATATATATATATATATATATATATATATATACAATTCTATATCAGTAAGGGTGTAGCCTAGTCATTATGATAGAGAGTGTTAGACAATCTCCTCACAGACAAAGAAGAGAAGACTTGATGAAACAGAAATGTCGTTCTGCAGTAGAATGTTGTAGAGAATATCATGAACTGAACATGCGAGCAGTGACGAAGATTTAGAGAAAATCGAAACAAAATGGACACTTATTCTTAACATCAGGAAGAGACAGTTGACATTTATAGGGCACATAATGAGAAAGGAGGGTTTGGAAAATGTGACATATTGAATGCAAGTGGGAGAAGAGGAAACCAGCGCATAATCTACTTTACGAGCTTGTCTAAATCGTTGACAGATCAGGGACTTGGAGATATACCTAAACGATGAACTTTACTATGGGCTGTAAAGGACAGGAAATTGTGGAGAGCCATTTTCGCCAACGTCCTGAAGGGGCCATGACGCATAGATAGAGAATGTAATTTTGTATCCGTGTGTGCCTGTATGTTTATGTATATGTTTGTGCATGAATGTGTGTTGACTTCGGCGGGATAGACAGAGAGAGAGAGAGAGAGAGTGAGAGAGAGAGAGTGAGAGAGAGAGAGTGAGAGAGAGAGAGAGAGAGGTGGGGAAAGAAAGAAAGAAAGAAACAGTGAGTGAGGGAGTGAGTGAGTGAGTGACATGGCCTTCAACATAAAATTATTTAGAAAATTATTTACAGAGCACAGCCTAGTCAGACACAAGGTAGTATTGATGAAACACAAAATGAGAATTAAACTAATTACACAATTCATCAGCGAGAATTGTTTGGAAATGTTCGCATTATTACGAGCGACTCAGATGCCAAGCATAGCGTAGTATACTATACCCTTGTAGTGAGACATCAGTCGAGGAGTAAAGACATGAGAATGATCAAGTTTACTCAATATCATTCTATAGCAGGTGACTTAAGTCTACTGAAACAGAATCAAATTTGAAAGCAAAAAATAAAAAAGAAGGTCCATTTCCTATCGTAACTTTTCAATACGTCAATACTCAACTGTCCGAATGTAATAATGGACTACATTGAATTATTCAGTGAGGAACTTGCTTCTTTTCACTTCCAGAAAGCCCCGGGAAATAACCTTGACAACTCGGGTCGATTATTAGAATCATGGCGGCCAATTTTCCTGTGCCTTTCTCTATCCTGGAGGCAATAGTATCCATTTGACCGCAGCATATTGAAGTATGTGTCGATGTGACGAGCTTTATTTCCTTTTCTTCCCACCCATACTCTAAAACTGTCGATCATTTTGATTGGCAACCGTTCATCTAGAGTAAAGCTTCCAGATTTGTAAGTGTCGTCTGCTTGTTTCAAATGTGATATAAGAATAGGGTAAGTGGCCTGACGCCATATTTACTTTCAAATGATAATCTCCTGGAGGTTTTATTTTGCAACATCTAGGCAACACGATTACAAGTCTGGCATAGGGCCATGGAAATAGTGTAATAAATGGGAATAGAAATTAGTATTGTCGTAATTGTCTTGAAAAGATTTTAACTACATTATTTACATTATTCGGACTATTGTCCTCATCTTTGTCACCATATTTATTACAACGTCCTCCTTGTCCTCAAGGACACATGGCACAGTGGATAAAGGCGTTAGTTAGATCTAGTGACAACACCCAAAGAGTGTGAGTTCAATACCCGGTTAAAGCAGTGGAGAACTTTCAGAAAGAAATTAACTGGAGATAACTGATAACTGACATACATTAAACATGGCACGTGGAACTAGAACAGTCTACCCCAGTGAGCGAAATAAAGGGTTCAGTTCGTCATTCCAACCACCTGAAGGCCGAAATCTTGTAATAAATATGGCGACAAAGATGAGTACAATAGACCGAATAATGTAAATAATGTACATAATACCTCATCTCAGAAATATACACAGATTTTAACTATCCATTTACGATTGGCGCCTTAAGATTTTACATGAAGGCATTAAAAACGCATATGTTAAAAGTATATGTAGAGCTGGCAATTCGAGGATACCCATCTACTAGGGCGCCTAGCCAATCCCTATTGCAGACGCTTGCTCAGGCGCATTTGCGTTTATTCAACACCCAGAGAGCCCACCTGTGGTTTATACTGCAACTATGCTGAGCAGACCGTAGTTACAGTTTCTGGGAGAGATCGTGTTATCCCACGTGATCAACAATTTGAACAAGGCCATCACGCTCAGGCCCTCGGCCACGATGACTTGTGACAGCTATCGACGGCCCCCAATAGTTTCATCTACTCAATTACGTTCACAAGCCTTGGGTCAACCCGTGATATGTTTTCAGGCACTTTCCAAATGTGCCGCACACTGGGATCGACCCCTCCAGTGTGATAACATCAAGAAATCACCTTCCTGACAAATCGACCATCGGTGAGATTCGAAACCGGGTCTCATGGTCAGAATGTAAACGTTCTAACCATATTTAGATATATGTAAAAATGTATAAAGCAAAATGGTGGAAGATAAAAAATATACTTACTGTAAAGTGGGAGACCGAAGAATCTAAAAACAAAAAGAAATAACGAATGAAAAGAGAGAAAAAAAAAAAGATAATCATTCAGGCAATATTCTTTCTTATTGTGTATTTTCTCAACGAAAAATAAAATACATTTTTCTCATCATGTCTCTATTATATCTAACGGAAGAATAATATAAATTATTATTATCATCATCGTGTGTGATATCATCTTTGCCAGAGAATATTTTTCTCATTATCAAGTCCCCTCCGGGGTCTATTTGTAAAAATAGCACTGTAGGAGAGTTATCTGTGTACATCATTATTATCATTATTATCATTATTATCATTAGTAGTAGTAGTAGGGGTAGTAGTGCTATTTTGTCTTAATTAAATTTATTTAATCGCTATACGAAACCTACATTCTGTAAGAAGCTGAGATAGACTAACATTTTCTACTATATTTTTCTCGAGGAGCTGTGATACTGCGAAACAGTCTGTCTGTGGATGACTATACAGTGTAACCCGGATGTAAGAGAGTTGTCGGGACCGGAGAAGAAGTCTCTTATATCCGGGTTTCTCTTATATCCGGGTTTGGTCTAATTTATATACATTAACACAGGCTCTAATTTGGGACCAGAGAAAATCTCACTTATATCCGGGTTTCTCTTATATCCGGGTCTCTTATATCCGGGTTACACTGTATATGCTCCCTGAAATCCGATTGAGCTCTCGAGAGGAAGGATGTTCTAAAAACATCGGCTCCTACTGCTATTAAGCATTACTCTTCAAGTATGAATTCTACGAGCCGCTGGCGTATTTCGTCTAGAAAAAAAAACGGTAAAATTCCCTTCCTTCCTTCTTTTCTGCATTGCGACGATGGGTCCTGTGGATAAAGGCGTTAGTTAGATCCAGTAACAGGGCCCATAGAGCTGTGAGTTCGATACCTAGTTAAGGCGGTGGAGAACTTGTAGAAAGGAATTAACAGGAGATAGCTGATAACTGACATCCATTAGACATGGCACGTGGAACGAGAGCAGTCTACTCCAGTGAGCGAAATAAACGGTTCAGTTCGACAATCCAACCACCTGAAGTAGGCCAGAGCATACAACGGCCGAAACGTTGTGATAAATATGGCAACAGAGATAAGGACAATAGCCCGGATAATGTAAATAGTGTATTAAATCTACCATCATCATGTCAAACGCGTCAACACAGCTACTGTCGGTTAAAAATACCTATCTGCGATTGTTATGATGTTGATTTGGGGTTAGTAGAGACAAACGCCAAATAACGCGTAAGAATAAAAAGGGTTTTAATAGGTTGGTAAAAAGGTACAGAAATCGCATGAGTAGTCAATAACTAGCTCAGCTAAGAACTTCTCTGTCTATCTGTCTCAGTATTTATCGATCCACCCACGAGGATTGAATATGGCACAAAGGCCGGTTTTAATGGGTATCTCCGAGCCCGTAGGCTCGGCAAAAATATAGCCTTTGAACCCGCCTAGACGGGTTCAGGCCCTGTCTACCTCCCCGGACGAAACCTTTCCCTTCGGCAAAGCTTCGTCCGAGTTCCTCTCTACTAACGCAGAGAGTTCGACAGACGTCGCTTACAGTCAAAGACTGTATCACGACTCAGCTAGACTCGGAGGTCTATCTGTCGCTTTCCATGTCAACTGACATGCTACTATTTAAAGTCATTGTTCGCAGAGAAGTTCATCTTCAAGAGGGGTGGTAGGTTTCCGACACAACAGCGATATTTTTTAACTTAAAATAAATAATATTTGTTTGAAATCAGATTAATTTTACTTTAAATCAGCTAATATTGTTCAAAAAATGTTTCAGAAAAGCATATTTTATTTTTGGAAGATTTCTTAATAAAGAGATTTACATAGCAATGAAAGACAACTAAAGGAGGCCGGTGATCATCTATTTTAGAAAAAAAAAAAAAAAAAATAGAAAATTCTTTCCAGATAATTTAAATTACACTTTGAAATACAGAAAAGTATTTTGCTAATAAGAAATATTATAAAATATTATATTTAATACATTAGATTGAAATTAAAACTAAAATAAAAGTTTCAAGGAAGATTTTTCATTTTTAAAAATTCATTTGAAACCTTAGGTATGGCGTTTTTTTTTTCTTTTTTTTTTTTTGTGGCGGTCCCTATATAACAGGAAATATATTCTTAGAAGGCAACTGGAAATGCAGGAAGTATCGAGAAAGCCTGGGATCGCAAGTGGGGGTGTGTGTGATCTGGCACGCTGAGAACCAAAAAATCCATCATCATCATCATCATCTTCTTCTTCTTCTTCTTCTTCTTCTTCTTCTTCTTCTTTTAGGCACCTCTACCTTTTATAATTCCTTTTGTCTTTGGTCATCTTCTCGTTTCACGTGAAGTCACTTTCTTTTTTGTCGATATTTTTTTTTTTTCAAATCAAAAAAAAAAAAAATTCCGAATCCTTGGCGAAATCATAGAACCATGATGAGCGACAAAGCGGCAAATCCAATTAATGATAGAACGGGTGCTTTATCTCTTTGTACTTCATAGATTCTCTTTGCAATATTCACCCCCATCCCCAACCCTTACATTTCTGAGTCAGGCAAGTGAAAGAAAGACTGCTGAGAGACCAGTCAGACAGTCAGCATCAGAAAATACAGCCACTTCTCATTTAACGAGCGGGCACCGTTCAAACGTCCTGATCACTTTTTCTCTCTATGTGCCGTGTGCTTTCAGGACGTAGGCGGTCGTGGCTCTCGCCACCTTCCTCAATCCCTTGCAGCTCTCAACCATTTCCTTCCCTCTGCCACCTCCCCCAGACCACGTTCTGTCATCCACTTGCTTTAGGCCTCCAGGTATGTCATGCATTATTTTCCTTTGTCTCTTTTTCCCTCTATACGACCAGTGAGTATTAGATTCTTCAGGCCTTCCTTCCTCATTATGTGTCCCAGGAACTTCAGCTGCTTCTTCCTGATGTCAAGTATAAGCCCCCTTCTTGTTTGCAACCTCTCTAAAACTTCATCATTGCTCACACACTCTGTCCATGATATCCTTAGCATCCTTCTGTAGAACCACATCTCCATCACCTCGAGTCTTCTCTTCATCTTTGAGGAAATCGTCCAACATTCGATGCCGTACGAACTATTAGACATGAGAAGTTGTCTTAACCTTAATTTACACATCCCGTTCCTTCAGGGCATGAACTATCACGGCTCTCCACAACTTCCTGAATGTTGTATGTAGCTCTTAGCAATTTTTACTCTCTAATTGATTTGTTTTTTTTTATGGCTTATCAATATTTTGAATTTTATTTAAAGCCACAAAATATTTTTTAGATTGTAAGAATTTTTTGTAGATAAATATGATTTACTGATACACGTCCTACTAATTAACCCATAGCTGGGGGAAGAAGTGTATTCATACATTGCGCGTAAGTGAATGTAACGAACCCGACTGGAATTGGAACTCGGCTTTCCAATTTCCAATTTCGAGCCGTTATCCATTACCCCACCCGCACATCCAATTTTACAGCAGCTGATATTTCCAAGCAGCCAACCCTCTCGGTACTAACCAAACTCGACGTTGCTTAACATCAATGATCGTACGGGAACAGGTGTTTTAACGTGATATGGCCATAAGCCCTCCTACTCTGAGCTGCCAACCATTTACACAAAGTTAAGTATGTTACTCATGGTGTCCCTCATGGCTCTCTTGCCTTCAGTACGTCCTGTGAATATCAAATTCTCCAAGCCCTCTTTTCTCATTATGTGTCCGAAAGATCTCAACTGTCTCTTTCCTATTGTAAGTATACGTGTCCTTTTTGTTTCCATATTCCTTAAAACCACCTCGCGATTCACATGAGACATCTGTGGTATCTCGGCATTATTTTGTAGAACTACGTCTTTATTGCCTAAAGTCTGTGATGAAAGGGTCCAGCATTTACTACCATATAGAAGGATTGATATAACATAGAACTTCGGCACTCTTTTCAATGTTTCTAATGAACATTTCCTGTTTCTAATATTTTGCTTAGCTTTTGGAAGGCATCTTCGGATTTCGTTGTAAAATTTTCCGTCATTTGTTAAAACACTTCCCAGATTTTTTCTACTTGCTTGATTTAGACATTCAATTTGTAGCTTATATTTTAAAAAGAAGTTGCATCTGACAGCTACTTCAAGCATACGACACGTGTAATGGATTTGTGACAATCACCTTCAGATAGCTTCAATGTCACTTTTGCGCCGTTTGTAACATTTCTAATATATTTCTTAATGTGTAAAAAGTGCAATAGGGTAGCAAATGTAATAGGGGTTATCTTTCCAGATTCTTCCAAGAGGAATGGTAGAGGAGAGGGTTTTGTTCTCCGTCGGAATAGATGCTGCAGATGGAGTACGTGTTCCGTGTTGGTGTTCCGTGCCGGAGGCCTTCCACCTCCCACCATTGCGTAACATCTGTTATATTTCAGTGGTATGACCAGCTATGACTATATTAGATTAGCTTTGACCAGCTAAGACCAGATTAGACGAGCTTTGACCAGCTATGACCAGTTAAGACCAGAATTAGACGACCTTTGACCAGCTATGGCCAGTTAAGACCAGAATTAGACGAGCTTTGACCAGTTAAGACCAGAATTAGACGAGCTTTGATCAGCTATGACCAGTTAAGACCAGAATTAGACGAGTTTTGACCAGCTCTGACCAGGCAAGACCAGAATAGACGAGATTTGACCAGCTATGACCAGTTAAGACCAGCTTAGACAAGCTTTGATCAGCTATGATCAGCTTAAACTGGTTTTGTTGGATAGCTATGACCAGCTTAGACGAGATTTGACCAGTTTAGTTGAGCTTTGACCAGTTATAACCAATTAAGACCAGAATATATAATTTGACCAGATTAGACTTGCTTAGACGAGATTTGACAAGCTATGACCAGTTAAGACAAGCTTTAACCAGCTATGATCAGTAGAGGTGATTTGACCAGATATGATTAGCTAAGACCAGATTAGACAAGCTTAGGCGAGCTTTAACCAGCTATGACCAGCTTAGACAAGTTTTGACCAGCTATGACCAGCTAAAACGAGCTTAGGCGAGCTTTAACCAGCTTAGACGGGTTTTTACCAGCTATGACCAGTAAGACAAGCTTAGGCAAGCTTTAACTAGCTATGACCACTTTAGATCGAGTTTTGACCAGCTATGACCAGCTAAGGCGAGCTTAGACGAGTTTTGACCAGCTATGACCAGTTTAGATGAGATTTGACCAGATATGACTAGCTAAGACCAGCTTAGGCCAGCGGCCCGAGTGGAAACACTCGGGTCCCCACGTAAAAAACCGCCCTTGTGTTAAAACCTGCCTCAGTGATCAAGTAAATGTCGGATACCAAATGTAATAAAAAAATCGAAAGTCAGTTCTACATTCTGGACATTACTTCGCTTTGCCTACTGCAATTATAATACAAGTAATTTTTTTTATTCATTTTCCACTTCATTAATTTTATTTATTTTTGAAGAAAGACCGAACAATAAAAAAAATGTATAAAATATTACCAAATTTAGAAACATAAATTCAGTACATGTTCAGGAATTTTTCTGCATGAAACTATAAAAATGATTATTCATCGACGTCCAAGTGGACACAATGTATCGAAAGGTGGGCAAAATGACCAAAATATATTCCCGTAAAACCTACCGTAATTCCCCATGTATAATACGCATTTTTTTTCTAAAAAAATATTAATTAACATTAGGGGGTGCGTATTATGCACTGCTACAAAAAATCTTTAAAAAATTGCTGTTTCATAGGTCGATTTCAGTTGCGAAATGATTCCTCACCACAAACATACGACAATTTGACACTAACATTCGGCGATTGTGACCCTATAAGGATGTCAAATACAATCATATGTACCTAACAATACTTACAAATATAAAATAAAACAAGAATTAACATAAAAGTAAATTAGAATAATATTATTCTATGTCTTAAAATCTTTTTTTTAATCAGAGTGGGAAACGCTGGCCGTAATGAAATCGGCAAGGTACAATTTATAGGGTTTGATTAAAAAAACAAGGGTGCGTATTATACGTGAGTAGAAGCATTTTCCTACACTTTCAGCACAATTGTATAGGTGCGTATTATGGATGAAGGCGTATTATACATGGGGAATTACGGTATTCAATCTAAAAGTCTTTCATTAATGAAAATTTAATTTACATCGGATTTCACTTATTTTTGTAATTTTTTTTAAAAAACAAAGATGTTTGTTATTTACACTATTTTCATTTGGACTATGTTTATTATTCTTGTTCCTATCACAACGTTTCGGGCATTGTACCCTCCGGCCTTCATCAGGTGCATATCGATCCCATGTAACAGGTGGTAGCGATTATGTTGTTTTTATTTACAAAAAAAAAATTGCATGTATTTTGGTTGTAGCTTCATAATACAGACTGTTTAGATTATTTTTATTCTCATTTATTTATTTTTTTTTCATAAGATTTTAGTGGTAGCTGTAAGTATGGGTCGGTCGGTAAATAGTCGTTAAACGAATAGTGGCTGTAATCTGAAAGGTCGTAAAGTGAAAATGTGAATTCTTGCTTGATTATTTACTGCCGCATTTTGTATGAGGCACCGAGGGAGGATCGAACTCATTACTCAGTTGCAATAGTCAGCCAGAGGTAGCAATTTTCGGAAAAAAGATTCCATTTCCTCCTCTTCTTCTGTGCATCTTACCTCCGGTATTTCCTTGTGAGAGTCAAATTCTTCAATCCCTCTTTCCTTATTATGCGTCCTAGAAGTTCCAGCTGTTTTCTTCTGAATTTAGTTGACCCCATCGAGCAAGCGGAACTCAACTCACTAACAATGGCCATTGAGATTAAAACCTATGAATATAATCTCATGTCGACATTATCTAACAAGTATATCTGTTGATATTTACACAGCTTAACTTAGTATGACACAAAACAATACGTGAGAATCAAACTTACTAGAGTAACTGCAAGACTAACATGCTGAATATATATCCTTAACGGACATCGATTCATTACGTCTGCTATTACAGTAGTCCACCGCTATTAAGCAAACCAGTTTACCGCGGTATCCGGTATACCGCGGGTGGACCCAAAGATTTTGCTCTTCTACCCTCAATATAGCTCACTTTTTTTTAGAAATTCCACCTTATTTTATCAATTTCTGGGCCATCTTCTTCATGATAGACAGAACAAACAGCGATCATCAGATGGGTCCTAATTTGTTTTTAATAGTTACACCCTTTTTTTCACATGTTTTATCTTGATTTTGATAATCAAACAGTCCAAATTTTGCGAAATTTTAACATCTCGGCCGTTTCACACTTAATCCAATTTTATTGGTAATAATTACACATGATTACTTTATATTTCTATTTCGCGCGCGATCAAAGAGTTCCTATAATACCGGACTAATTAAGAGGAACTCTGTAGAATAACAATACAATAAACAACACTTACCGGCGTAAGAGTCCCAGCTAGCGTCCAGCTGGAAGACAAAAATAAAGCAAGTTGTAACTTAATACAAACCCTGCAAACTAACTGAGGAATCAAGCTGGTTTTTATATAGAAATACTTCCACTCAGGTACCAGCAGCCAATCACAGCCCAAGCAATGGACTATCCAACTTTAGCATAATGAGATGCTCCATTGCACCATAAATAGCTCTCTTTCTCAATGTTGAATTAGTATTCACTCAGCTTGCTCCACAACTGAGTGTTTATCTTGACCACGTGATTGTTCGACATGGCGCTGTTGAACAGGATAACTGCAATCAGATACCATGGATGGGGTATAAATAAGAGTACTTTTCTCTGGTTGACCATGTTCAATTTGACTGTCCAACAGTAGACATCAAGAATCTCTCATAAATAAACAAATATAACTAGCACGTAGTAATTAGGTGTCGAAATCGGCAATTTCCGGGAAATTACGACCCATAGTATTAATACAAAATGTCTAAATGTAAAGCGTACACAGTAAAGGAAAAACTCCAATTGATAGCTAGGATATGGGACGGTGAAACGAAAGCAAAGATCATGAGAGATAACTCCAAAACGGTAGATTTTAGGAAAATTTCTTTGTTATTTTTGAATTAGGCATGTAAATTTAGAATAAAAAAATAACTGTTCGGGAAATTTTTATTAGATTGTGACGTCGTACCCCGGTCGCAGCGCCAACTTTGACGTTCTATCCTGATCTACCACGGCGCCAGTTGTGACGTGGTCGTTCCAGGGTCCTATCCTGGTCACGGCACCAGTTGTGACGTGACGTGGCTGCCCCAGGTTCTGATCCTGGTCACGGCACCAATTGTAACGTCGTCCCCCGGTCGCAGCGACAACTGTGACGTTCTATTCTGATCTACCACGGCGCCAGTTGTGACGTGGTCGTTCCAGGGTCCTATCCCGGTCACGACACCAGATGTGACGTCCCTAAACAGCACCAATTGTGACGTCTTCGCCGCGGCGCCAGCTGTTCGCTCCTCGCTGCTCCGTCCGGGTGTCGCTGCTCCAAACGTGACGTTCTAACCCTTTGGTGATTCGGGTAGGAATCTGGTTAGATTTGATATCAGCCTCGCCGTTCCCAACCTGCTTCCAACGCCTGGTTACCAAGGTAACTGCGCTGATCTCCAGTCTGCCTACCCACGTTGTGAATTGATCTTAGACAGACGAGATCCAACAGGGGTTGGGACCGTAATGCAAATTGAGTTCAACGGGGGTGATAACACACAAATATGCATAAAAGAAAAGAAAATGAAAACTCAAAAAGTTCAAAGTATCAAAGAAAAAGGTAACAAACTTTTTATGTCTAGTTGTTCGATACATAGGACTGCATCTACCTCCCGACCCATTCTGTGGATTGTGGCACGTCGCTTTCGCTAGTCAAGTTTTAACGCTTCAAGTTGTCTGCTCTCTAAGAAATTTGTGTTTCGGTGTGTCTTTGGACGAAAGTCGAAAAACTTATTTCTGTGGTCTGGTTCTAAGTCGCTCTTCAAACTAATTGTTCTTGGTTGAAGAAGAGTCCAAAATTTTGCGTGAATCTTGGTCAGCTATCTTGAGGCGGCTTCAACACTGGGCACTCATCTCTGCCGTCCAGGACTGAATTAACTGTCTTCTGCCCGCCAGGGTCGAACGAACTCTTCTCTGCCCGCCTGGGTCCGACTGAACTCGACACTCAGGGCCAAACGAACTGGCCTCTTCTGCCCGCTAGGGCCGAACGAACTCTTCTCTGCCCGTCTGGGTCCGACTGAACTACTGGGCACTCATCTCTGCCGTCCGGGACTGAACTCTCTGGCCACTCATCTCAGCTGTCAAGGCTCGAACTACTGGACACTCATCTCTGCTGCCAGGGCCGAACTAACTCTGCACGCCAGGGTCGAACGAACTGATTTCTGTCTGGTGGGGCTTCGTTTTTATTGACGCCGACCAAAACCGGGGTGGGTCTGTTGGCGTCGGGGGTTCCCCGATAATTCTAAATACATATCCACCTCTTTTATTTCTGGTTAGGGATTTTCCACTCTTTTCCATTTTTGGTAACTTTTTTCTCACTCCCACTTTCTCACCATGCTTCTGAGGGCGTGAACTGTCCTCCCCACTTCTTCGTAGTGGTTTCTCATACTTACATTCTGGATAGGGGCGTCGACAGTTTTCTTCGTGCGTCACGTGACCACTCTCGGCCAATGAGGTCTTGGTCGGGTATCTTTCCTCCTCCTTCGTGCGTCATGTGATCACCACTTGGCCAATGACGTCTTAGTCGGGCGTGAACAACCCGTGGCTTTGTTTTGGAAAAGAAATATACCTTGCTTAACTAAAAAAAATTAATGATCTCTCCTCTTTCTTTTTCTTTCTTTCCTTTAAATCGCCGTTATCATGAACGGATAATGTGACAACTCTTTGTCCAACACGTGGCGTTTGTCAAGCAGTTTATCGGTAATGCATTAGACGGCTGGATTTTCCGACATGGTCTAAGAAAGGAATTTTCTCCAAGTTCTCAGCCAGTCTGGCGTCTCCAAAGTAGAAATAAAAATATTTCATTTTCCTTCGGTTCATGTGTCTGATAACAAAATTTTATTATCGCAGGGCAAAAGTCTGTTTTGTCGAAAAAAAAAACTTAACCAGTGAAACTACTTGTGTGGGATTTTAATTTTCCATACCCAGCTAAGGCTCTAAGCTACACCAGCGTTTTGTCAATTATCAAAATCTAACGTTTTCAAGTGGACTTTCTTTGGTGATATCTCTTGATAACACAATTCCATTCGCGCGGGCAGTGCGGAAATTGGTCAATGCTTGTTCGCAGGTGGCCTTTTAACCAATAGTTTAGATAACACCTCCCTACCCACTCAATCTCATTGTCATTGTAATGAAACCCCTTTCGACATTTGACACTTATCCAAAATAACCCTTTTCTTTCTTATCTTTTCTTAAGCCGTGTGTTCGCCTATGATCCGTCTCGCATTACTTTTTCCTTTTTCCCTTTCTTCTTTTTCTTTCTTTCAAATCGCCTGGATGCATGGCGCCACAATCCACTTGCAAAAAGAAAGAATTATTCTTAAAACCTAAAATACATTTCGGCCTTAAATAATCCTCAAATGGTTGATAAACCGTAAAAAAGCAAATCATATATCTATAAATATATCTTTCAAATCGCCTGGATGCATGGTGCCACAGATATTTACTGCGGGGCTTAAAAAGCAAATTACCTGAATCATTAACAAATTAGTATAATATTTTGAGGTCCTTTTCGAGTCATTATCTACGGTATATATCGCGAAATAGGGCAAATAGGGGCCCCAAATCTGGCAGGTGTTCAACCGCCTATTATAGCTGTAGCTAACGCGATTCACTTGCAGCCCGGGTCGGCCATCTTGGATCCCAAGGCCTTCACTATATCGGTGAGTTACCGTATAACTCGTAAATTGTTCTGGAGCAGAGAACGAGAGATTTAGACGATATGGCGTCACATATAGACAATCTCTACAAGTAGTCAGTTAGTGCATGTTACATTTAAAACCTGGGTTATTTTATATCGGTCATTCTTTTCTTTATTTTTAATAATCCAGACCTATGTCGCGTAGCCATTATAGGCGCGGAAAGTGAAAACGCCGGGCCGAGTTCAAATCTCGTCAAATTCATTGCACAAATAACTTTGTTTAAACGGCATGAACCTGTTTCTTCTTTTCCTCCTCTGTAGATTAAATAGCAACGCAGACTGGGCTTTCTCACCTCGGTTAGAGAATGTCAACTCTGAATTCGAAACGAATTGGGTGTGATGCTGGTAACTATACACTGTAAATTTATGGAAACTACAGCCGGAACACCTCACTTAGTGAGGCTGTGGCTTTAGCGTGGTGAGGCTGTGGTCTTATACTTCAAAGCAAAAACAGTAATTTATATTCATTTTGTACATTTGCAGACGAGTACTATCATCTGATGACTGAAGTCAGGTCGCCCTGAGAGTTCTATTACTACCAGGTGAACCAGCACTATCTGCAGCATGGTCGGGTTATCGGCGACTAAACCGGTCCCCCCACCAGGATTTTCTCGTCGGAAGAGTGGCTAGGCACCTAACCAGATTAAAAGCAAAACCAGTTAAAACGCAGATGAAACTTCTTGTAGGGTCAATGTAAGGTCTAGCACAATCGGCTAAACTCGCCCCCATTGCTACGTATGCATACAATCTGATGATGACATGGCATTGCTGGGTGCTGGGCTTCGTGGGCTTTCGTGGACTGAAGTCAACGGTCAGGGTGGGGAGTTCCGCCGGTGTAATCAACGGCCACATGTCCGTGATCAAGGCGAGGCTTTAAGTTGGAGGACATCAGTTAGTGTTTAATCTGGAAAAGTATAGGCCCCGTCATGTCGATTTGCCCAAGAGACGCTCCGGTATGAATGAATAACTGACCGGCTTTCAACCTAGATATGCGGAGTAAGCTGTGTAAACGACCACACCCGGTCAGAGGACTGATAATGCGTTTGTCGGAAAATAAATATAATGTTGTAAAATATTCGCGCCGATAGATAATTTCATTACAAAAACGTGTTATTAACCGCGTTATTAATGTTTGAAATTGTTAATATGGTGTCAAATTTTCTAAAGGTATTGTTTTCTCGGAGCATTAATTAGTCTATTTTAAATAATTTTCTTAGTTAATTGTTTAGCATTCTCCCTTCCATTTTTTTCCCTGCTGTTTGCTTCTTTTATCTAACTATTCAAATGAAAACTGTTGCTCTACGGGAGGATCCCCCTATCTAGATATTCCTGGCGTTATTTCACGTGCTCCGGCGAGAGAGGATACGATTTGATTCCCTTCTGTTTTTTTTTGGTCAAAATTTAGGGACATCAATTTAGACTCTAATTTTTTTACCAATTTAAGTTTTACTCTTAAATTTTTACGGATGGCTACGGCTTTCGTGGTTTCTGTTAGCAGAAGTGAGTAATCATTTTGGCTGGTGTTGTCCGTTTTCCTACATCACGCCTGTGATCAGATTCAAAGTAGAAGTTGTATACTGCAACATCTGTCACAAATTTCGTAGGCCAAGAGCTAGACACGCTCAAGTCAATAATCTTTTTGGTTACTCTGTCTGGGTCATTCCATGTGATCCGATGTTTAGTAGGCTGTTCAGACCATGTGTTTAGGATAGAATATCTTTTTGAATAACAAAGATTTAATAAGCGATCATCCATTACTGTTTGAAGTTTCTGATTCAAAGCCTCACGTCTTCTTCCTATTAAAGGAACTCTGGCGTTAAAAATACTAGAGGTAGCATTAGAATCTCCATTAATACACAATTTTTGTTGTTTTTTTTTCTATCGAGTATATAAAGCTTAGTTAACTCTAACTTCGTAAGCAGTCTTTTTTTCAGTTGGTGTATAGGCTGATATGATTCGTATTTTGCAGCCACAAACAACATTAAAAGCCACCACTATTCTTTTTCACTGGTGTTTGTTATTGTCTATTACAATATCCGTGTATTAAAATTCCAACTTAATGTTATCTTTTCTCCTTTAGGCCAGTACGGTGTAAGTTGTATCCCAAATGCGTCAAGGGATCACCACAAAGTCTCGCTTCTCTGGCATTCAGACATCAAGATTTGAATTTTTGCATATTTCTAAAATAAAATGCACCCTAAAATCATCAAATTCAGACTGGATCTTGGTCTGTTCTGTTTTGTTTTGTTTTGTTTTACGGCATATCAAACACAGTTGGTCATTTAATACCGAAAAGATTTTTTATTGCTGGTAATATTTTTCCCAAAAATCTATTGCTGGTAATATTTTTTCCCCCAAAATATATTGCTGGTTATAATTTTTCCGCAAAAATGTATTGCTTGTAATATTTTTCTTTTCCAAAAATGTACAGCTAGTAATAATTTTTCCAAAAAGTTTTGCTGGTATTAAATCCTACTTTTTATACTTTCACAGTGTTTAACCCCTTTTTTATAGGCGCGAGAAGTGAAAACGCTGGGCCGAGTTCAAATTCCGGTCAAATTCATTGCACAAATAACATGCGACCCTGCCATGTTCTACCACCCCAGTTCAGGGTGGACCTGGAAACACCAGCAATTAAAAGGTGGTTCCATGCTCCTCAAAACCTCCTGATCAAAGGCCTTGTTGTCGGATGAAGTTTATCGTCTTACCCAGGAGGCGGATGTAGTTTATCGTCACGCCCAGGACGCAGATGTAGTTTACCGTCTTACCCAGGACGTGGATGTAGTTTATCGTCTTACCCAGGGCGTGGATGTAGTTTATTGTCTTACCCAGGGCGTGGATGTAGTTTATCGTCTTACCCAGGACGTGGATGTAGTTTATCGTCTTACCCAGGACGCGGATGTAGTTTATCATCTTACCCAGGACGCGGATGCAGTTTATCGTCTTACCCAGGACGCAGATGTAGTTTACCGTCTTACCCAGGACGTGGATGTAGTTTATCGTCTTACCCAGGACGCGGATGTAGTTTATCGTCTTACCCAGTATGGGCATGTAGTTTATCGTCTTACCCAGGACGTGGATGTAGTTTATCGTCTTACCCAGTATGGGCATGTAGTTTATCATCTTACCCAGGACGCGGATGTAGTTTATCATCTTACCCAGGACGCGGATGTAGTTTATCGTCTTACCCAGGACGCGGATGTAGTTTATCATCTTACCCAGGACGCGGATGCAGTTTATCGTCTTACCCAGGACGCGGATGCAGTTTATCGTCTTACCCAGGACGCAGATGTAGTTTACCGTCTTACCCAGGACGTGGATGTAGTTTATCGTCTTACCCAGTATGGGCATGTAGTTTATCGTCTTACCCAGGACGCGGATGTAGTTTATCGTCTTACCCAGGACGGATGGATTTTGTTTTTTCCTATTTTACATTTGAAAAATAAAATTTAAGTTTAGATTTTTGTAGTCGATATTTTAGTTGTTGCCGACAAGTTAATGCTTTAGTCATAAAAGTCTTATTAATTATCTTTGCAGTTTATTTAAAGCCAGAACATGTTCTATATTGTAAGAATGTTTTGTGGAGAAAATAACGATTCAGTGATGCAAGTCTTGGTGATTAACCCATAGCTGGAGGCAGAAGAGATGGATTCATACCTTCCCCAAGGGTATTTGCTGTTAAATGAATGTAACGAACCAAACTAGAATTGGAACTCAGACCTCCAATTAACAATCCCGACCTTTTTCCATTACACCACCGAGCCAAGTATTTCCAAGCGGCCAACCCTCTGGTTACTGACTAGGTTCGACGTTGCTTAATTTCCGAGATCGTTCGGTAACCGGTGTTTCAAGTTACACGTGGGGATGAAAAAAGAAGATTCAGCGCTGTTCATCTGGAGGTCCTCGACAAAATCCAGGGACGGATAGGCAATGTGATAGGTCCTGATATGGCATCTCGTCTACAGTAACTTTCTCACAGGCCTGCTGTGGCTTCCCTCCGTCTTTTCTACAAATATTTTCGTGGCAACTGCTCTGACGAGGTACTTTCACTGGTGCCCCATCTGCATGAATTTAAACCTGCTACTGGGTTGGCATTTCGGTCCCAACCTTTCACTGTCGAAACGGTTAAATGTAACCGCCTTTTCTACTCCAACAGCTTATTCTCTCGCATTTCCTGACAGTGGAAATTCCTCCCTCCTACTTGATTCACTGACAGCTATAATCTTCATATATTCAAATGTAACGTCAATCGACATCTACTGAAGCCTTGATCCTGATCCATATCCTTCTCTTTATCCATTCTTCAAACACTCCTCTTTACTGTTTACTCTTATTCTCACTTTCTGTAAGTTCTTGCGTGCTAGTGGAACTCCCGCCTTGCTTGGGGTGAAACGCTTAAAAAAGCACAGAATACAAAAATCATGGATAGAAAATACATACTCAAATATTTGCATTCAAAACCTTTTAAGAATACCGAAGACTTACTGTTATGGGACCTTACCCATAATAACATAATGGACTATTCCATACGTAATAAATACTGCGCCTCAAGAGGAAGCAGAGAGTTCAGTCTGAAGTCGGACGACCGGCTGACCGGCTGATCGGTTGAACTCTCTCCCTTCGGGCGGAGAGGAACCCGAACGCGGCTACGCCGAAGGGCGGAGTCTCTTTCGGGGAGGTAAACCGAACCTGAACCCGTTTATACGGGTTCAAAGGGCATATTTTTGGCCGAGTCCACGGGCTCGGAGATCCCACGTTAAACCGGCCTTGTGCCACATGATGCCCTCGTGGGGGGGTGACTAAATACCGTTCCGTCTGAAGTCTAGAGTTCCGTCTGAAGTCTGGAGTGAAGTCCGTCAGGAGTCTGTCAGTCAGTCAGAGCGAGCGAGCGAGCGAGTCAGTCAGTCGAGTCAGAGGCAGTCCGAAACAGAGTCTCGTTCAGACAATTACTACTAAACCTGATTGTTCGTACTAACACTTTCTACCTCTCTGTATATATTCCTATTTGTAATATATCTGTGTTATTCCATATCCGCCTTCGAGTTCTTCTTTATTGGTTCTACCTTGGACTATCACCGTGGTACAAGGAACCGGACCATAACACTTATAATATGCCATATTTTTTTTATCGACTTCGTAAACCCGTAAGAGAAATATATCTTTAGATGTTAGAAATCTAAACAAATATTTGTCTTATCAGTTTACTGATGCAGTAAATATATAAGACTTGCATAATTAGTCGGCAAGAGCTACATTATAGAATTATTATTACCCCTGTTAATCCATTACAAAAGATAATCCAGAATTTTTCGCAAAGCAGGTCTTACCGGAAAATCAGTATATATTTGTATCAAAAAGAAATGTGAAAAATCTTTACTCCGGCTTCTATCGTGCGAACTTTTCTAAATTTAGTGCCAATTTCTGACCACAAACTAGTGGCAGCAACTCCCGAAAAAATAGAGATTAGCTACCCAAACTTCGCCTTGAAGAAAACAAAAGGCACAAACTATAACGGAATAAATAAATAATAACATGCGTGCTTCGGGCGGAAAAGCCTTACAACGATAACGAACGAACTAAATTGAGAAAATTAAGGGAGGGGAAAAAAAGCGGGTGTCGTTGAGTCTGTCCTCTTCCTAATCAGTTTTGATATCTTCGCGTGGCTGGTTAATCTGGTCGTGTAAAACATGGAACGACAGCTGGCAAATCCCATTGTACCGGCGGCTTTTATTCTGTATTTTGTAACGAGTTTGCGACAAGGCTTTCGCTTTTTAGAGCCAGAGCATTATTCAATTGATCCGCGTCGCAAATCTTGCGGATCGGTCGATCCAAGAATGTTGTTGGAATTAGTTCAAGCCAGTGTCATAAGTTGTTGTTGTAGGGTGGATACTTCTGGTTTGTTCCATAACAGGGAAGATATATCAGATAAGAACAAGGATGAAAAGTATCCCATCAAACTGATCACATATATATATATATATATATATATATGTAAAATGTATAATACATAAAAAATGTCTCAAAAAATAATTGTCGGACTTTGTCAATTTCATAATGTGTGACGTCATTTGTCTACATTTGGATACGCATCGAGCAGATATGAATGTATGAGAGAAAATCATGGAAGATTGTAGTTTAAAAACAGTCAAATCGACCTTGCTAACCGAAGCGCACCTCTGTGGCGAAATCGGTAAAAGCACGTCAGGCTATATGACGGTTCCGTATAGGATACAGGTTCGATTTCTGTCGGAGTATGCATATTTTCTATGAAGATTTCTCAGACATTCAAGCCGGTAAATGTTGTTAATACTGTTTATTATAAACAGAGCATTTACTTAAATATTTGTATCTATAAAAAGAACGTATAAACATTATATATATATATATATATCAATCAATATCAACAACATCCCATCAAACTGATCATATATATATATATATAAAGTTGTAGTCTCTCTCTGTTATCATAGACTACCATAATCATATACATTCTAAAACTGTATTACTCAGGTTACTTGGATATCTATATTTTATTTTGATCAAAGTTGGTCTCCAGAGAAGGTGGAGCACAACCTGCCCCCACTGAATTTTTTTTACATAAATTAAATTTAGATTTAAACAAGAGAATTACTCCTGGGGTACTTGGATATGTATATTTCACTTTGATCAACTCCTTGTAACAACAAAGATGAACTGAAGGCAAAGATCTTGCAAAATTCACTAACTTAAACAAGGAGACCGTCCAGAAGTGATGAAGGAAATTTCGTAGTCCTCTGTACGCCGTGGCGATTTTATTGAATAAATTTACTTTTTAGTATTTCAAGATATATTTTGTGTAATTTTGGTAAATATATCTGTTAAAATGAAATATCAGTGTTATTTCCATTTTGGCGTTAATTTAGACGACAATTTATCCATCGCACAATGTATATCTGTTAAAATGAGATGTCTGTGTTATTTTGTTTTTTTTCGTCGTTTAGACGTCAATTTATCCATCGCACCCTGTATATATATATCTATGCATACGTTTGCTTTATTTTATCATCGTTTTATTTTGTTCTTTATGTATAGTATATGATTTGTTCTTTATGTATAGTATATGATTTCGTCATTATTACAAATTGATTTTTGTAATATGCAAACTTATCGATGTTTTATTTGTTTATTTTAAATAACTCATTAAATTACAGATTCATTTTTTTTTTATTTAACTATTTTATGTTACTGGCATTCTTACGTGCTAATACCCTTGGAAAAGGTATGAATCCTCTTCTTCTCCTCTAAGCTATGGTTAGATAGCAGGACAGACCGGGTTCTATAGCCTTGGATGGCAACTTGTCTACGGCAGAAAGAAATGGCAACCTACTGCGGTAAAAAAAAAATCTGCCTCGTCAGTCATGTATCGCCTAAGCGTGTATCACGCATAGCACAAAACTGAACTATATTTAATTAGACATGTATATATTTTTTTAGGCAAAGCGGGCCACTGTTCGAGCTTGTAGCAGTATTTGCCTAAAGACAAGCTTTCCCTGATGGAAAAAAAGACATAGGTTCGATTCCTGTTGGAGGCATACGTTTATTTTAGTAGAACTGTGCACAATCGCGGTCAGTTGACATTGATTTCACTCTTAAAAAACAGAAATGTGAACTCAAACACGTATACTGACTAAAAATAGTGTTTATACTAATAAGAAATAATATCAGTTGGGAAAAAAACTCTTCAATATATATATATATATATATATTTGTGTGTGTATATATATATATATATATATATATATATATATTGAACAATAAAAAAAATTAAAATATTAAAAACTTCAGGCACACTGGGTTGTATATTAATATTCCTTCGTTTTTATTATTATTTCATTTAGATTCCTCGACTAGTTTCGGCCAACATGGACATCATCAGGAGAAAAATAATTTTATGCTTGCTGGTAGTAGTGAACTGCAGAAATGAATGTCTTGATGGAGAAAATGAACTTTTGTCTGTAGTTTTCATTTGTTTTTTTTAATTTTTTTAATGTGAATTTTGGTCAGTCTTTGTGTTGGTTAAACAGTCTCTTTTAAGTTATTATTTGAGACAAGAGCTGGATGGATTCATGCTGCTCCTATATATATATATATATATATATATATATATATATATATATATATAGGGTATCCGAAAAAATTTGACATCATTTCACAGTCCAATAATTTTGGCAATTCTTGTGCAAATAAATTCAAATTTTCACAGAATGTATAGAACAGATCAAGATTTTAGATGTAATGTTTTATTTTTGTTATCTCGATCAGAATCTGCCAGAGAGACGGATCGGGCGTTTTCTGATGAAATGACCGCTGCGGTCGCCGGACTTGTCCCCGTATGATTTCTTTTTATGGGGATATGTGAAGGGGCTGGTCTATGTCCCTACCCTCTTCTTGCTAGCATTGATGAACTCAAGCAGAGAATCACTTCCGCACTGGGTAATATTACCGTAGACATGCTACAACGTGTTGGGCAAGAGCTTAACCACCGACTTGATGTGTGCCGTGTCAGAGGTGCTGCACATATTGAATATATCGGTCCCCTAATAAACTTATAACGTTCAACATCTAAACTGTTAAATTTCATTGAGCTAGACATCGTAGTTTTCAAGATAATTGCTTTTAAAATGATGTCAATTGTTTTTTTGAACACTGCATATATGAATAAAGACAAAAGGTAAACTTATTTTAGCCGTCGCATTTATGTCTAATTAACAAAAGTGAGGACATGATGTTGTTGAATTAATTTTCTATAATGCACTTAATATTTAAATAATTAATAATTATATAAAAACTTCAACAGCAACATCATTTACTCACTTTTGTTTTTTAGGCTGTTGAATATTCATGAGCTTTTGTTAAATTGAAAAAAAAATTGAATAACTAACAAAAAAAAGTAGGTAGTTTCGAACCTTCGTTATATCTGACGTAACGATGAGAGCACTGATTACTCGAATATTCAGGCCGGTAGACGAAAATAAAAAAAAAATATATTGTTTAATAAATAAACGAAGCGTCTACTCAAATACGAGTATACACCAAAACTAACGTTTAAAGTGATATATATCATAAAGTTATCCACATACAGATCTGTTTCGCTATATCACAGCTCACCAGTGTGGCTAGACATCCGATTACTTCAAGCTCATCAGTGTGGCATCAGTCGGAGTTTCTACTCCTGAGCTATCAGCGCACGGTAGAGGGGAAAGAAAATTTCTAGCGCATTATTTTTTTTACGAATGTAAACAAACGCCCGGCAGCCATCGTGCTGGATTCATTTCTCTTTCCCCTATTATAGGCATTATTATATCCGTGACATAATAACACCGTAATTCGTGGACGGCACGGAATGGTTAAACGGAAAAAGAAATGACAAACATACTTTGTTTTCAGAGAGACTTTTATATCAGATACATATATGCACATCTTCCAAACGGAGAATAATATATCACATATATCTACACAGCAAAGCAAAGTATACGTTGGAACAAAATGGAAGAGTTTTACATATAATATGGAGATACTCCCGTGTCTGGAGAAGTCATTTTTAGGGCGCCAAATTCAAATCAGTCGGATACATCTATGTCTTAGCAAAGAACATACTCCATGAACGGGAAACAGCGAGTCTTGGGTTTTCCCAAATTGAGGACTTCCGGTTGGAAGTTTCTTTCTATATTTGGGAAAATATAGTCCGAAAGGGAAGCGGAACCACGGACTTGTAAGCTGCTGAAGGAGGCAGATTTAGCCTTAGCCTTGGACGAAGTGCTCAGACTAAAAGAAAGCAAACTCACGTGGTAGCTGTTGTAAAGAAACTTAATTTGACTGCCGCTTTCGTCACTGTATGAAGTGGCGTCATTAAACGCTCAGTCAAGTGACCCATATGGCTTATAATCGCCTTCTGTATCCCTATAACATGTATAATCATGTACTATACTATTGTATATTCAATAAATTATTTGATAAGCAAAATAATTAAGGGTAAAAAAATAAGCATCAGTAATTTCTAAGAAATTTCTAATTAATACCCGGTTATGTAACATTTGTTATGAAGTTTGGATCATATAAGTTTCAGGCAGTAAATCTTTTTTGCCTATTCCTCAATTCAGCAACGTTAGGCAATTGACAAACAAACTGACACTTATAAAACTTCAAATGCTACGAATTATAAAGTTATTAATACAGATATACGTAATAAATGATTAAGAAACAAAAATAATAAAAAGTAAAAAAAAAAAGTTATGATAAATATTTTGTCATTATTAAAAAACATGTCAAGTACATCTTATTATATCACCAACTTTTGAATAATCCATACTTAAAGGTTCCAGGATATGCGTACAACCGGTGTAACTTAAAAATGTGTACAACCGGTGTAAATTAAAAAAGAAACGTCCCCTCACACAAAACCAATTATGGACAAAAATGTCTAATATATACACACACACAAACACACACACATACACAAACACATACAAACACAAGCAAACGAATATACATTACAATTCCGCATAGACAAACTAGAATTATGACACACGCACACAGATGAATCATTGTTAATTTTAAAGCCTCTAAAACGAAAGCACTCTATCAATCATCTTTTTGTCTTTGCATCAGCAGATATTTACTCAGCCCCCCACCCACGAGGCAGGTTATGACACAAGGTCATGTCTTTGCATCTGTATGGCCTATGCTAAATTCCAGGAGAGTGATTCAATGCGTCTTCTCAGGCTAATATTTTCTTCTGACAAGTGGAAAGATTATATTGAATCTATTGCTAGGTCTGCTGCTAGGAAACGTTGTTCACTGTATTGTACTAGACAATTTTACTCTCCAGAATCAGTTTTATATATTTATAAGTCTGCCATTCGTCCATGCTTAGAATATTGCTGCTACATATGATCTGGTGTTCCTGCTAGATATTTAGAAATTCTTGATAAAGAAGAATTTGCAATGTTATTGGTCCTGGCATCTCAGATTCAATCCCTTTGCCATCGCCGTAATAAATAATCAGTGTGCATTTTCCATAAACACATTCATGCTAATTTTTCTGATGAATTTTCCTCTATGGTACCTAGACTTTATGAATGTAAGCGCAATACTAGATTGGCTGCAAGGTTTCATTATTTTACAGTTGAAATGGTTAGACATAACTGTAAGTTCTATGCTAACGGCTTATTTTCTTGCACTTCCCGCTTGTGGAACACACTTCCGGTTTCTTGGTTCCCAGTTAACTTTGACCTTCAAAGATTTAAATGCAATTCCAATCGTTATCATCTGAATTCTTGTTCTTTTATTATTCTCTCTGCTTAATAGCATTTTTCTCATACTCTGAAACACTCAGTAACCCTTTGCGTCTTAGTGGTTTTATTACCTTGATTGGGGGTATGAATAGCATAAATATATATATATATATATATATATATATATATATATATATATATATATATATAAGAATAAGGTGTTCTATATCAGAGTGAAATGATGACTAAACTGTGCAATAATAATTACATTGCCAATGTACAACAACTCATCCAGAAATTGAAAAAAAAAATAATTAAAGAGACCTTGCTAGTAGAATTTAAAAAAACCATATTTCTTTCTTTCTTTCTTTCTATCACACTCTTTTCATAGCTATTGATCTATCATGTTTTTTCATATCTATCTATCTATCTATCTATCTATCTATCTATCTATCTATCATTTATAGTAAAAAAAACAACAACTTGAAATCCCATTAAAGATGGTAATGAATTTATTTCGGCAGATAATTTTTACCTGCCTCTTCAGACCGATACAATTGAATAAATAAATTCAGCCAGATAATTAAAAATAAATAAAAATAATACATTAAAAAATAAACCAGGCAAAACCGGATAAAAAAAAGAAAGAAAAGAAAAAAGAAAGGGTGTGGAAAAGGAAATAAGGAAAAAAGAATGAAATAAAGAAAAAAGATAAAAAAGAAGAAAAAAATTAAAAATAAACCAGAGTTAATATGACGCAAGAAATTATTCCTCGTGGGTTTACATAATTTAAGAGGGGGGGTAAGAGAGAGAGAGAGAGAGAGAGAGGGAGAAAGGAAGGAGAGAGAGAGAGAGAGAGAGAGAGAAAAGGAGAGAGAGAGAGAGAGAGAGAGAGAGAGAGGGAGAGAGAGAGAGAGAGAGAGAGGAGAAAGGAAGAGAGAGAGAGAAGAGAGAGAGAGAGAGAGAGAGAGAAAGGAAGAGAGAGAGAGAGAGAGAGAAAGGAAGAGAGAGAGAGAAGAGAGAGAAAGAGAGAGAGAGAGAGAAGAGAGAGAGAGAGAGAGAGAGAGAGAGAGAGAGAGAGAGAGAGAGAGAGAGAAAAGGAAGACAGATTCCATCTTAAATGAATTAAAGTTGTTATACCTTTAAATATCATCATAATCTTAATAGTAAAATAAAAAAAATTTCTATACACTTTATACGTTGAGCTCTCTTCTTGGATCTGGCTTTTTAATATTTCTATATTAAAAAGGCCTCCTTTGTTTGGATGAATCCTACCGCTTGTGCATTTTGTATATATATATATATATATATATATATATATATATATATATATAGCTAATATTACTGGTAAATCTACACATACATATGCAAAACATATAAATATATATACATAGGTGCATACATATACATGTATAAGCCTTTTTATTTATATATATATATATATATATATATATGTGTGTGTGTGTGTGTGTGTGTGTGTGTGTGTGTGCGAAGAAATTTTTGGAGATTTAGAGTAATCATATATAGTAATTCATCGAGCTCAGAATAATCTTCAACAGGATGCAGAAAGCATTGAATATGTGCTTTCTGCCTTCTGCATAAGTTCAGTGCTTTCTGCATTCTGTTGAATATTATTCTGGGCTCGATGAATTACTATATATATGTGTGTGTGTGTGTGTATGTGAATGTGTGTGTACGTGTGAGTGTTTGTGTGTGCATATAATGATGGTTAGATGCAAATACATGTAAATGTTTGGTTAGTGCCCATATACATTACTGGAAAAATCTGAGATTCCTGCATTTCTGAAAAAATCTTCTTAAAATGAGATTTTTAAAGCACGAGATAACATTTCAGTACCTACAGTGAATTTGCTTTTATTCTTTTGTCTTTCTCTAGGATTCTCTTATTACCAATGACTATTCATAATACATTTTGCTAAATTATGAATATTTTGTATTAGAAACATTATATTTTGTTTTCGCTACTAACCACTAAATAGATATTTTAATATTACCAAAACTTTGAACTAAGTTAATACAAGTTCCAAATGTTAACACAACACTGACGAGTGTTGTAGACAAAATATATCTAGCTGTCTCTGAAAAAAAAAAAGATTGGGCCATTACGACATTTTCATAGATTTTTTTATTTACTTTTTAATTTTGAAGTAAATGGCAAGATCAAAACAGAAAAACATTGGGGTGAGGACACAAACTGAAATTTTCTTTAAAGAAGGCTACTCTCAAAGACAAATTTCCAAGAAATTGAACTTTCTAGACATTGGATGAAATATTCGTTACTGTTGAAACTTGACTAATGCATGGAATAATAATGCAACACAAAATGTACTTAGAACAAAATGTATTGAAACAAGAAAGTGTACACAATATTTACATATAGTCTTTTGTATATTCCTGGTAAGACCGTTCCTGGAGAATGTGTTGACTGAGTCGCAGTCGGGCAGAGTCTCTGGTTGAATCTCTTGATTCCTACCTCTCTTCCCGGTACCAACCATATTTATATGGTCGGTACTCCACTATGCAAATTAGGTGGATCCTACCACAACAGTTACAAAGACAGTTAAAAACTGGTGCAAATGTTCACAGAAAAAGACATGCTATACTACCTGGTTTACGGATAATAGGAAAAATTCACCTAAAACACTGTCCTAAATTATGTCAAAATTACTCCGAGCGAAAAAAGAACAAAATTTTCGAAATAATGACTTGACTTCCTCAATCTCCTGACCTATCTCCCTTTCAAATCAGTATGGGATCAATTGGAAAAAAAGAATTTGAAGAGAATATCTAAAGTGTGAGCATAAAGAATGCTATGAAAGATATGCCATCTACTTTTCTTTTCAAAACGCAAAATATGATACTGTTGTATGATAAATTTGTTATAGCTAATTGCTTATTTTGTTGGTAAAAAAGCAAATACACTGTAGTTATTTAAATTTTATCTTTTACTTTAAAAAATCACAAAATATCTCATGGTAAGGTGTTTCTATAGAAATACAGGGAGGCCCAAACCTGTATATATATATATATATATATATATATATATATATATATATATATATATAAAAAATAATAATCACATAGAATCAATCAGCAATATTAATGCTATTATTGCTGATTGATACTATGCGTGATTATTTTTTGTATATAAATTATATGCTGCCTTATGTTTTATATATATATATATATATATATATATATATATATATATATATGTGTGTGTGTGTGTGTGTGTGTGTGTGTGTGTGTGTGTGACTGTGACTAAAACAACTACCAAAATATAAATCCTGGAGGTTTTCAAATATCTTTTTTCTAAAAGAAATACTCTTTTCCCAAGCCAACATACATGACTATAGTAATTTGAAAAAAAATTAAAATAAAATAATTAAATCAAAAGCTTCTATTGAATAAATAAATACAGAAATTAATTTTTCAAACTAAAATGCAATAAAAAAAAAAATTATTACACTAAAAAAAATTCAACAACAAAAACATTTACTAACTTTCGTTTATTAGGAATTAAATGATATTAAATTATATTCTCCATAGTTGACCTTGACTTTCCCTGGTTGTTTGAAGAATATGAGCGTTCTTAAATTTCAAAATGCTGAAAATCTAACGTTATTTTTACTTCTGTTTATAAATACTTGTAGCTAAATAAAGCCTGGATGGAACGCGTCGCAAAAGAAAAGTTTTCCTTTTGTCTTTATTCATATTGTCTTCTTTTACGAATATATTTTTTATTTATATCTGAATTTTTACACCTAAGTATGCATCCGTGAAGTTTTCCAGGTGTAATAACTATATATATATATATATATATATATATATATATATATATATATATATATATATATATATATATATCTGTATGTATATGTATGCAAAAATAAAAGTGAACATTGAAGTCAACATTCAGAGGCGACAGACTGTTTCATGGCAAACGCAATCGATTGCATTCACTTTTATATTTACATACGCTCTATCGCTTATATTGAGCACTTTATCCCATAAATATAGCATACGTTAAAACTATATTTCTTCATATATATTCTTATATATATATATATATATATATATATATATATATATGGGATTAAGCCTATCAAACTGGCCACTTAACTGAGTGATGTTATATTCAACATTATTACCGAGACGAACCTTTGTGTAATTGTTCGGTACACTCGTCAAGCGATTTCAGAAAATTTTAAGATTTTGTCAAGTTAAAAATAATGTAATGTATGTGCTGTTTATTGGTATTAGGTTGATTTTTCTTCTTTGTGTATGTGTGTATTTGCCCATGCGCAGGTGTATGTGCATGTGTGTACGCCTGTACGTGTGTTTATGGCTACATGCGTAGGATATTGTGGTTAATTTTCTTTTCATTCATTATTTTTTTTCTACTATATATACTATATATATATATATATATATATATATATAAATATAAATATAAAAGAACAGTAAGATATATAATCCGGTGTTCTTATAGATATTTTTATTTTTACAAAAACATATTTTTATTATTACAAAATAGTGCTCAATGTAAATTTACAGAGCATTAATATTATAAATTAATTGATTTAAAATATGTTTTTTTTTGCTACACAGTTCTAACGATGTTTCAAAAATGAAAGCTAAAAGCCCCGAATTTAATTTTGTAATTAAATTAAAGACATTAGTACCATTTCATCCTCAAGCGAATTTTTAGTTAGTTTTTTTTTTTATTTAATTTCGCTTGAGGATGAAATGGAGCATCTTTCCATTTAAAAAAAATAAATTTAAAACTCCAATTCCATTATTAAATAAGGTGAAGTTGATGGTAGGAAAGTGATGTTTGATATACAAGACCTTTCTTATAGCGCGATTTTTCTCCTACAAAACGGAAAAACCTAAGGATGGTGTAAAAAATTAAAAAGATTTTTTAATTAAACTTTCCTTTTCTTTAGTCTTAAATGAAAGCTGTTAAAATGAAAGGTTACTTCACAAATATACATTAATATATATATATATATATATATATATATATATATATATATATAATGGACTCTACCGTCGGTTTCGACGTATGAGGATCTGACAGCTTATTGATTCAGTTATGAAAGTTTGTGCGACAATCTTAAGTGGCATTTGAGACCCGCTAGTGATTTACAAAGGCGTCCACATATGGAGCAAGTGTGAGGATTGTGAGATGAAATCATTGTTAAATTGGCTGAGCTTTTAGATCTTGCTCTCAGATATATATATATATATATATATATATATATATATATATATATATATATGTACCGAGTGATTGAAAAGTGAAAAGTAACTTCTTATTTTTTACTTTTTTCTTTGGTGTTGATTAAATGTGCAAGTTTAATTTACCCAATCAACTCTTTGGAAGAACTTGAAGTGCGAATACAAGAAGTTATGTCTTCCATACCACAAGAGTTCCTGCTGAAATCAGTTGACACGTTTCCTTGATGGCTTGAGAAGTTGGTAGCGAAATCTAGTGCCATATCGAATTTTAAATTAAACCTCATGCTAAGCCCTTCCTTCTCATATCCATTTCTTCTAAAAATTACATTTAATAAATAAATTATAAGTATTTAAAAATGGAGAATTACTTTTCAATAACCCCGTATATGTATATATCTCTAATGATGCATATATATTAAATACATGAAAATTTATTTCATGTTTGTAAAATAAGACATATCTGCGAAAATTTTCAAACTTGTAATGAAATAAAGAATGATTTCTTAAGAAGAAATGTACGAGTAAATGTAAAAGTAACGAATAGACGAATGCTGCGTGTTTGTTCATTGTGGATAGGACACCATATTTGCTCGAGGAAAGTAGGCAAGATATAGTCAGGCGCGGGAAAAGAAGACAAAAGGAAGCGTTGTATGGTCTGGTATGTGGGGAATTACGACGACAATCAAGATTTGTGGACAACGGCAGCGGCGAAAGTTGTCTTTCAGCGGTGTCGGTGTTGGTTTTAGAGAACACTCTTAAGAGAAGGTTTTGGAAAACGATGTATTAAGGAAGTTCAGAAAAATATCCGAGGTTTGGTTTGGCGTTGAGGTGACGCCATATTGCTGTTGATGGTCACATCAAGTCGAGTGCGATTGATGGTGGGGTCATGGTTGTCCATTATGTCAGCCGTTTTGTAGCGGGGAATAGCGATGACGGTAATGCATAGCGCTTGTCTTGGTGAGATTTAGGGAGAGAAATTTGAGCAAACTGAAGAATAAGGACGAAGAAGAGGAAAGGAAAAATATGGGTCGGGTTGTAAAGGGGAGGTATGCAAGGATGATAAATTATGAAAGTTGGCTGGGAAAAGACGGGGGTGATGAGACAAAAAGAGAAAGAAAAACAGTTCAAGCAAGGATTAAAGAAGAAAAGAAAAAGTAAGTAATGTATAAAGAAAAAAGAAAAAATAAATGACGTAAAGAAAGAAAAATGAAAGAAAGGAACAGAGAAATGGAGAAAAGCGAACAAATGCAATAAAAAGAAGAAGCGAAGAAGAACGAAAGGAAAAAAATCGATAAAGCAAAGAACAAAGGAAGGAAAGGATGAAATGAAATTAAAATAAATTGAAAAAAAAAATAAATGCATGAAGTAAAGAAAGAAGGAAACGGATGAAGTAAAAAAAGGAAAGAAACACAAAATATGTGGCGTAAAGAAAGAAAGAAAGACGGAAACAAACAGACAAACAAAAAAGGTGGAGTAAAGAAAAAAGAGAGAGAGGGAGAAAGAAAGAAAAGAAAGAACGAAGCAGACAAACAAATACAAAATAGTGTAGTAAAGAAAAAAAGAAAGAAGGAAAGAAAGAAAGAATGAAAGAAAGAAAGAATGAAAGAAAGAAATGTAAAAACAAAATAAGTGAAAAAAGAAAGAAATAATTAAAAGAAAGAAAGAAAAAAACTGACAAAGACGAAATAGGTTTAGCACAGAAAGAAAGAAAGAATAAGAAAAAGATATGGATGAAGTAAAAAGAAACAAATAACAAAATAGCTGTAGTAAAAAAGAAAGAAGGAAAGTAAGGATTGGTCGAAGTAAAAAGAAAGAAACAAACAAAATGTTTGGAATAAAGAAAGAAAGAAAGAAACAAACAGAAAATAGGTCTAATAAAGAAAGACAAAAATGAAAGAAAAATGGATGAAGTAAAAACAAAGAAAGAAAAAAGAAAATAGGTGTAGTGGCGAAAGAAAGAACGAAAGAAAGAAATAGTTGAAGTAAAAATAAATAAATAAAGAAACAAAATGTAAGGAAGAAGGAAAGAAAGAAACAAGCAAAACAGGTGGAGTAAAAAAAAGTAAGAAAGAAGGAAAGAAAGAAAGAAACAAACAAACAAACAAACAACAAAATTAGTGTGGTAAAAAAGAAAGAACAAAAATTAGAAACGGTCGAAGTAAAAAGAAAGAAAGAAAGAAACAAAATGTTTGGAAGAAAGAAAGAAAGAAAGAAAGAAAGAAAGAAAGAAAGAAAGAAAGAAAGAAAAAAGAAAGAAAGAAAGAAAGAAAGAAAGAAAGAAAGAAAGAAAAAGATTTCTTTCTTTATATAAGCTAAGATAGAGGCCGCTTTTTGGTTTTAATGAAAATAAGAAAGCATACATAATAGAAGGAAAGAAAGAAAGAAAGAAAAAAAGAAAGAAAGAAAGAAAGAAAAAGATTTCTTTCTTTATATAAGCTAAGATAGAGGCCGCTTTTTGGTTTTAATGAAAATAAGAAAGCATACATAATAGAAAGAAAGAAAGAAAGAAAGAAAGAATGTAACAGACAAACACCCATAAAATAAGTGTAATAAAGAAAGACAAAAGTGAAAGAAAAATGGATGAAGTAAAAAAAAGAAAGAAAAAAAGAAAAAGGAAAAACAACAACAGATAAACACAAAATAGGTGTAATAAAGAAAGAACGAAAAAAAGAAATGGATGAAGTAAAAAGAAAGAAGCAACCAAAACAGAAAGCAAAAAAAAAAAAAAAGAAAAAGAAAAAGAGAGACTAATAAGCAAATATAAATTTAGTGTAGAAAGAAAGAACGAAATTGAGAAATGGGATGAAGTAAAAAGAAAGAAACAAAATAGGTCGCGTAAAGAAAGAAAAAGGTTGAATAAATAAGAAAGAAAGGAAAAAAGATAAAGACAAGATATAAAGAGAAAGACAAAAAAGAAGAAATAAAGAAAGTTACGTGTAAGAATTTTAATAGAACTGTACATGAATTGTTTTCTCCATTGAGACCACTAGTCGGTATTCGAGGGAAATAATAAAAATAAATAAATTTTCAAAGCTTGTAGTCATGTCCTTTCCATTTGAAAGACTGACGCAACACAATCATACTACCTCAGCCCAGTTTAATTTAACATACTAAGCAAACTTAGCGAACGTTAAGTTGAAAAATTACCAGCACTTTGGAAATTTTAACTGAAACACTCATTATGATAGGGTACCTGCCGTAGTGCCAAAAAAGTGAGTTAGATTCTCTCTGTGTGTTGTAGTTGAGCAGCATTCCACTAGACGCGACCAAAGCTTAAGAAATAATCTATTTAGTGGTTGAAAGGGTTGCGAATTTCCTGTCACACGTCTACTATTTGCCGTGTCCCGTCAGGACGTGGGCGATCATGGATGTCCACAATTTCCTATCTCTTGTAGCTGTGAATAATGTTTTTTTGTTGCCTATTTACCATCCAGTCCCCATTCCGTCCCATTAGGTGGCCAAATAGGTAGCCTACTGCCTCTCTCTGTCGGTTTTGCTCTCAATATGTTCTGTGAGTGTTAGATTCTCCAAGCCTTCTTTCCTCATTATGTGTCCAAGAGATTTCATCTGTATCCGTTTTTTGTTACAATTTTCCTTAGGGCTTCTCCGTCGTTACGCTCTGTGCCTGCGGTATTCCCATCATCCTTCTGTAGATTGCTGCCTCCGTTCTTCTCTTCATTTGTAAGGAGATTGCCCAACATTCACTGCCATATAGGAGGACTGATATCATATACCAATTTAACAGTCTTCTTACCTCATTTGAGGTATTTCAGGCGTTTCCATGTTTTGACTATTATAGGTTTACCTCTATAGTTGTGAAAGAGTTCTAATCAACAATCTGAAACGAAGTTATAATACTATCTAAAAATGAAGTAAGAAGACCGAGTTGCGCCATTTGTTCAAGTTGGGTGAGCCAGCTTGCTTACCCACCTAAAAAATCAACATTAATAATCTTGGATTTTTATCTAGGCTTAAATACTGATCGCTAGTGGCTGGGATAAGTAGTAAAGTAAGAAAGAACTAATTATCGATTGAAAGAAGACAGAATACATGATCGTTAGCAAGAGTAAAAGCCTAAGACGTGAATTAAGAATTGGAAATGACAAAAATCAAATAAGTACCAAAGCTTAGATATCTGAGAAATGTTTTAACCTGGGATGGAAAATGTCATACAGATATCCGAAGAATGCACTGGAATGGCAAAAGATGCATTACAAAAGATAAGCCTAATCGAAAGAAACAGAAAAACAATTTTTTTTTAAAGCATTTCACCCCAAGCAAGGCGGGAGTGCCACTAGCACGCAAAGGGTTACAGACAGTGAGAGCAAGAGTAAAGAGGGGTGATTGAGGAAAGAATAAAGAGGAGGACAGTGGTCAAGGTCAAGGCATCAGATGTCGATTGATATTACATTTGAATATTTGAAGATTATAGCTATCAGGGAAGCGTTCCACTGTTGGGAAGAGCGAGAGAAGAAGCTGTTGGAGTAGAAGAATAGGTTGCATTTAACTGATCCGACAGTGAAAGGGGTGGGACCGAGATACCCACCTAGTAGCACTCTTAAATTCCTGCAGTTTGGGTACCAGTGAGAGATTGAGAATAAGAGTAAAGTGGAGTGTTTGAGAAAAGGATAAAGAGAAGAATGGGGGATCAAGGTCAAAGCATCAGAAGGTGTCGATTGACATTACATTTGAATATTTGAAGATTCTACCTAAAACGGGAAGCAAGTAAGAGGAAGGGAGTTCTGTTGTCAGGAAGTGCGAGAGAAGAAGCAGTTGGAGTAGAAGAGAAATTACATTTAACTGATTTGACAGTCAAATGGTGGGACTGAAATGACAACTTAGTAGCAGGCTTAAATTCATGCAAATGGGGCACCAGTGAAAGTAGCTGGTCAGAGCAGTTGCCATGAAAATATTTGTAGAAAAGACAGAGGGAAGCCACATTATGTCTGTGAGAAAGTGACTGGAGTCGAGATGCCAGGTAAAGACCTATTATATTGCATATCCGTCTCTGGATTTTGTCGAGAACCTCGAGATGAACAGCGGCGGCACCAGACCATATATGACAAAAGTATTCAATGGAAGGACGAATGGTAGATTTGTAGATCTGAAGGATGGACTCAGATGAGTAAAACCTTCTGGCACGACACAGAGAATCAGCTTTCCTTGCGGTAGATGTAGCTATTGATTCACTTTAGCTGTTCTACCTCAGGTCAGTGGAAAACGTGAGACCAAGTGGAGTTGATCATCAACCATGCTGATAGGAGAGAGGGAGGATTCTCATAGAGAACCAACTTTTGAAGAGAAGAGTGGCGGTAACAATAGTTTGAAAAAAGATCGGAATTCATCATTATGAACAAGAACAAAGTGGCGAGATCAGATGGTATTTGTAAGAGATGTAATCAGCTTGAGGCGATTTCAGGTTTGGTTTGGTTTGTTTTGTTTTACGACATATCAACCTAAATGGGTTATTTAATGCCGTCATTTTTTTTTTATTGCTGGTAATATTTTGTTTTTTCAAAAATCTGTTTCTCGTAATATTTTTCCTTCAAAATTGTATTGCTGGTAATAATTAACTATTTGCGCATAGCTGGGACCCTAAGAGGTGCTGCCACTCCGGGTCACGGTGGACCTGGGAACACCAGCAATTAAGAGGTGGTTCCACGCTCCTCAAAACCTCCTGATCAGGGGCCTCGCTGTTGGGCGTAGTTTATCGTCTTATCCAGGACACGGATGTAGTTCAACGTCTTACTCAGGACGGGAGACGATTTCAGGATCGACAAGATTAAGGCAATAATAAATGAAATATACGACATATTGGAAGACCTTTTCAGATCCATTTTCACGGCGCTGCCGAAGAACCTAATTACAAAATGAATGTGAGCCCCATCGGGCAGTAAGCTTAATGAGCCACAAAATGAAGCCTATTATTCGTATTCTGAGGAAAAGATCGCGTAGATAAATTATAGAGGAAATAGGACAAAAAATGTGTGTCACCGTTACAGACACTGGAACAAGAAATGTGGTATTTATGATCAAAATTATTTCAGAAAAATCAATAGAAATGCAAAAGAAAGTTTACCTATACTTCATCTAATAAAGTACGACACAAAAGAATATTTGAACTATTTTAGAAAGATATTAGTACAACCTAGAACTTCTGTGTCTGTCTATATTCCTGAGATGAGGTATTATGTACACTATTTACATTATTCGGAATACTGTCCTCATCTTTGTCCCCATTTTTATTACAACGTTTCGGCCGTTGTACGCTTCGGCCTTCTTCAGGTGGTTGGAATGTCGAACTGAACACTTTATTTCGCTTACTGGGGTAGACTTTTCTAGTTTCATGTGCCATGTTTAATGAATGTCAGTTATCAGTTATTTCCTGTTAATTCCACTCTCCAAGTTCTCCCCTGCCTTAACTGGGTATTGAACTCACACTCTTTGGGTCCTGTCACTCGATCTAATCAATGTATCAATATGGTGATTTGCTTTCGTCTTTCAATGATAAGCTTATCATGAAAGGAACTTACTTAAAATAAATAGACAAAACTTGTCTATATTATTTAATGAAACATGCATCAATGAAAAATTGCTGCCTAAATATACACAATTTAAATTATATATATATATATATATATATATATATATATATATATATATATATATATATTATGATATATGGCTTACTTTGTTCTTGATACCATTAGTTTTATTTAGTTTAGCAATATTATTATCCATTACGCTCTTGATTTTTGGAAAAAAATAGAGTCCCCCGCCCCAGATTGTCCAAACAAATTTTTTTTTGTTTACTTACGTTTTCAAGACCAGCGTCTCTGTAATTTAGAATTTATATTTCTTATTTCCAACCTTATTTTCAATTTTATATAATAATATGGTCTTAAATTCAAATTCAAATTCAAAATTAAACTACATTTCATCTAAATATTTTAACTCCAATAATATTCCACCCCAACAATAAATATCTCGCTTGAAGCAGAAAATTACAAAAAAATTAAACAAAAAAAAAAAAACAAAACCAGGTGTTAACCCGAAATATAAGTAAAAATAAATATAATAATTCCAGCACTTGAAAATTTCTGCGGCATGAAACTCAGAGTTGCGCATTTAATGTAGAATATATATATATATATATATATATATATATATATATATATATATATATATAAAGAAAAAGAAAGAACAGCAAGATATATAATCTGGTGTTCTTATAGATATTTTTATTTTTACAAAATAGTGCTCAATGTTTACAGAGCCAAAATTGCTTGAGGATGAAATGGAACTAAAATCTTTAATTTGATCACAAAATTAAATTCGTGGCTTTTAGCTTCCATTTTTGAAACATGGCTAGAACTGTGTAGCGAAAAAAACATATTTTAAATCAATTAATTTTAATATATATATATATATATATATATATATATATATATATATATATATGTTTGTTTGGAGGTACAAAATTTATAAATAGTTTTAAAAACAAGGAATGCATTGATTTTAATTTTAAAAATTTTGAAAGGGCCCTAGAGACTTTTAAAATTAAAATCAATGCATTCCTTGTTTTTAAAACTATTTATATATATATATATATATAAAGAAATAATCACGCATAGAATCAATCAGCAATATTAATGCTATTATTGCTGATTGATTCTATGCGTGATTATTTGTATATAAATTATATGCTGCCTTATATTTTTTATATATATATATATATATATATATATATATATATATATATATATATGTGCCTGTGTGTGTGGATGATAGGATAAGGGAGTATAGGAAACGTTTATAAATCTAACATACTTCGCTTTTATTAAAGCTTCACCGGAGAATGAAATATGGAAAAAAAAAATTCTGGTTATTTAATTTCTGTGTTGTTTTTGTTTTCATTGGTTAAGCAGACCTCACGTGCATCTTTCTTGTCAACCAGCTCACGTGTGAATAATTCATGTGTGTATGTATATCATAATTCTAGTTTGTATATGCGGGATTATAATTTATATTGGTTTTCGTGTGTGCGTGCGTGTGTCTATTCGGTATCTGGATTAATTGCCCGCATATTGAATTGGGGGCCTTTTGGGTGAGGGTAAAATAACTTAGGTTACACCGGTTGTGGTATCAGGTAGACATATTCTAGACTATGGATTTTATTAAAGTCGGTCCCTTCACTTTTTCGCGGGAAAACAGATAGAGTAATGAAAAAGGCCACAAACTTAACGAAAATAAATTTTTATCGTCAAAATGTTTATGTTATTATTAAGATGAAAGACGAAAGTATTTTTTTAATTATTTTTTGAAATTTTTTAATCCTTTCTAACACGTTCAAAATTTTGCTTAAAGTCTTCTTTTGTTTACGTCATCGCGGTGGCAGAAAATAACTTGCACTTTTTTTCCGTTGAAAACACATTGATTTGGAAAATCTTGTAAAAATCAAGTAATTGTCCGATTTTAATGAAATTTTCAGGACTTATTCACAAATGAATGGAATTATTTCTGAAATGTTATTTTTTGAGAATTTTGGTAAAAACTATTTTTTTTAAATATGTTACCTCCCACTTACTTAATTTCATGAAATTTTGCACAAAACCTTTCTATTTCATGATTTTATTTTGCTAAAAGTAGGAGGCCTTTGAGATTGTAAATCACCTAATTTTTTTTTCAAATTTGAGCTATCCAACGGAAAATCTGATCTGAATTGAAAAATAATGAATCCAATAAAACTATGACATTACATAATTAGAAAAGCTTTTAATTGCTTTTGTAAATAAGTAATACTAAGGACATTATTATTTGAAGAAATAAATTTTTTCTGATAAATAATGAAGTTTTACAAGAATTTTTTAATCTTTTTTTAAAATTTTAATTACAATAATTTGTAATAGTTTAAATCGTGTAAAATTCTGTATTGGTCTATTTCTTGGATGGGATATAGTAATTAAGTGGAAACAAAATTTACAAATCCAAAATTGAAAAGATTAATCAACTTAGTTGTGCTATTCTATTTTTAAAATAATTTTTTATTTTCTAGTTTTTTACTTCATACGTTCTTTATGTTCATGTACGGTAGGCTGAAATTGCCATTGTTATGATTTAAAAGTTTTGTCCCTTTATTATGTCGCTTCTGTTACGTTTCAACAGTTTTTCAAAATTTCTATCCAGCTTTAAAAGTTTAAATTAATTTTTACTTTTTCAATTACTATTTCGCTAAATATTTTTATTTTATGTATTTACATTAGTGTGCTCCATACTTCAATTGAGTAATCATGGTATTTCATTTGTTATTAAATTATAAAATTAATTGAAGAAAATTTTATAGTATTTTAAATTTTTTTTATTTTTGCATCTTTGAAAGGTAAATAAAAGTCAGTAAAATATTAAATAATTGCGGAAAATATGTTCATTTGTAAAAATTACTAGGTAGTTAAAAACCAAAAATATGCATTCACTTAGATTTCTGACAGTTGGGTCGTCCATAGTAGTTGTCATCGCTTCGTCTCTCAGCAGTCCATCAAACGTTGGATCAGATGAACAGGACCAATCGTTTATAATTGGTTGTATATTATTTTTTATGGTATAAGTAAGTAATACTTATTTCAAATCAGATTAATTTCACTTCAAATTTTCTAATTTTATTAAAATAACGTGTCAGAAATATATATTTATTTTTTTAAAGAATTTTAAAATAGAAAAACTTGTTTGGTTCACAAATTTCTTAAAATTAAGAAAATGGCCGCTTTTAAGAAAATTTTAAGAAATCAAAATTGAATTTGACATTCCAATCTATATAATTTCTATTTGAAATACACCAGAATATTTTACTTAATGGAAATAATAAATTTAATTATTAAACTTTTAATTAAAGCTAAAATGAAATCTTCACTGTTTGACGTGTGTTTATAGACCAGTCAGAAGTGGGACGGGTCCTGTCAAGTTATCTTGGATAAACAATAGCAACTACCATGCAGCGACTCACGTGTCATATTTACGAGAAAGTGCTATATGGCAACACTTGGTCAAGAGACATAAAAATTACAATAAAAAGACAGCTCTTTGGGTATGATACAATAATGATTGTCAAAATAAATTTTAAATAAAGATTATATATTTTTGAAACGGATTTCAACGCCATGAAAACTGCTCTCATTTAATCGTCTTAGAAAACCATATTTACCTGATGCTAATCTCCAAGGTTGTGACTCATTGCGACTTCTCTGGTTAAAGTTTTTTTGCTGACATAAAATGGAACGATTATATTGAATCAATTGCTATATCGGCTGTTAGGAAAATTGATTCATTGTGATGTGCCAGACATTTTTTCTTGCCAAACTCCATCTTATACATTGTCTAAAATATTCAATGAGGCATCATGTCTTAATCATGTATTATAATAAAAAGAAAGAACAGTAAGATATATAATCCGGTGTTCTGATTGATATTTTTATTTCTACAAAACAGTGCTCAATGTAAATTTACAGAGCATAAATATTATAAATTAACTGATTTAAAATATGATTTCTTAGCTACACAGGAATTACCATGTTTCAAAAACCGAAGCTCAACACTTCAAATTTAATTATATAATTAAATTAAAAGCATGAGTTCTGTTTCATCTTCAAGCGAATTTTGGAATAACTTATTTTTAAATTTACTGAGTTTTCAACGCACATACAATTCATAATGATTTGATTAAAGTAGTGAAGGCATATATATATATATATATATATATATATATATATATATATATATATATATATATGTGTGTGTGTGTATGTATATATATATATATATATATATATATATATATATATATATATATATATATATATATATATATATATATATATATATATATATATATATATATATATATATATAATCGAATGGAGTTTTCAACTTGTTTCGTTCTATTCTTATTCAACTTGTCAGCTGTCAATATACCACATTTCGAAGCCTTGGAGCGGTAGAGTGGGAGATCAACGTGTCTGAAGCAGTTTTCAAAGATGTCTGAAAGTTTCAAGAGCAAGAAAAGGTCATCCAATCTAACAGTGATCTCATCCCATAATCTTCACTCTTACTCCATATGCGGCCTCCTTTGTAAATCACTAGCGGGTCTTAAGTGACACTTAAGATTATCGCACACAATTTCATAACTGAATCAATTAAGCTGTCAGATCTTCATACGTCGAAACCGACGGAGAGTCCATTATATATAATTCCAAAGAGGATGTGATCCAGAGAGCTCAATGTAAAACCAGAGCAAATATTAATTAAATAATTAGAAATAGACAAATTTTGTTTCCATGCTTATAATTTATTTCCTCAGAAAATATATTTTCCTGGTTCATCAGATCATATCTCTAGTTAAAAAAATTAGGATTCTTTTTATTCCAAATAAAAGAAACCTAATTTATTTATTTATTCCAAATAAAAGAAACCTAATTCTTTTTTAACTAGAGATGTGACTTGATGAACCAGGAAAATATATTTTATGGGGAAATAAATAATAGTCATGGAAACTCATGGAAAGGTTGCATATTTCTTTCTTATTTAATATCTATCTATCTATCTATCTATCTATCTATATATATATATATATATATATATATATATATATATATATATACTAACATTCTAAAATGTATGACACCGTAGTTCATGAAGGTTATGTTAGGTGGAACCACCTTATTTTAATATGGAAATGCCGAAACTTATATTAGTTGGCCTCTGTCATCGGTTGAGTTCATGTTTGAATGAGCTAGGATGCCAGAGAGATGGAACATTTCATTTCTAAAATTAATTGTTGATCTTATCAGTTGCAATACAGCAAAGTTTTGATTTCACCTTAGCATTTAAAACTCTAAAACCTCATAAATGACTGTCTTCTTAATCATTACAGTGAATGTCTCCACAGACATAAAATAGCTGCGATAATAAAAGTGCTAAATTAATTTCTTCTTCAATAACAAGTTATTTTATAAAGAATTAAGTCGCACAAAATACTTGTTTTCAAGCCATATTGCTGAGCAAATAAAAGGCTTTTAACCTTGTTAGTCTCGCATTTTCAACTGACATCGTGTGGAACAATTATATTGAATCAACTGCTTGGTCAGCTGCTTGGAAAGTTGGTTCACAGTGACATTTAAGGAAATATAACTCTACCATTCGTCCATGCAATGAATATTGCTGCTCCACCCATTATGGTAGTTCTGCTATGTATCTAGAGCTTATTGCTAAAATCCAAACAAGAATCTGTGATTTTATCGGTTAACACCTGGCATCTCGGCTTCAGTCACTTTCTCACCTCCATAACGTAGCTTTCCTGTGCCTTTTCTATAAATATTTTCATGGCAATTGTTTTAATAAGCTTCCCTTGTTGGTACCTCGACTTTACGACCTTAAGCGAAGTGCTAGATTGGCAGTTAGGTCTCATCTTTTGCAGTTTAAATGGCGAGATGTAACCTTATGTTCTATGCTAAAAAATTTCTTTTCTTGCACTTCTTAAGCGAAGTGCTAGATTGGCAGTTAGGTCTCATCTTTTGCAGTTTAAATGGCGAGATGTAACCTTATGTTCTATGCTAAAAATTTCTTTTCTTGCACTTCTTAAGCGAAGTGCTAGATTGACAGTTAGGTCTCATCTTTTGAAGTTTAAATGGCGAGATGTAACCGTATGCTCTATGCTAAAAAATTTCTTTTCTTGCACTTCTTAAGCGAAGAGCTAGATTGGCAATTAGGTCTCATCTTTTGCAGTTTAAATGGCGAGATGTAACCGTATGTTCTACGCTAAAAATTCTTGCACTTCTAGCTTGTGGAATTCTCTCCCGGCTTCTTGCTTTCCAGTCAACCTAAAATGCAGTATCAATCGTTATCGCCTGTCTCCTTGAATCTTTTTCTTTTATTATGCTCTCTCCTTAGTATTGCTTTTTTCTTAGCTCCTTGCGTGTTAGTGGCTTTATCGCCTTGTTTGGTGTGAAATGACTGAAGCATCGTGTTAACATAAAACACTCAACAATTACCACAATCAGCTATGGATTTTATGATAGGCATTGAATTTAAATTCTACATCAGAGTAACGCGGCACCTTCTTCGAACGCTATGTACCGTGTGCCTTCAAGACGTGGGCAATCATGGCTCTCCACAACATCCTATTATTTACAGCTGTTGGCAGTATCTGTCTTTTTACTACCCCCTGTAATATATTTCTGTCATCCATTTATGAAAACTCGTTTGGTCGGTTATTTACTGCTTGCATTTGTCCCTCTTGCCATCAATATGCTCTTTGACTGACAAATATTTCAGTTGTCAACTTCCAACTGCCTCTTTCTCATTCCAAGTGTGATCGTCCTTTTTACTCCCGTTTTTACAGTAAGCATCCTCTTTACTTCTATACTCTATGCATGGTATTCTCAGTATCTTTCTGTAGAATCACATCTCTAAAGTCTCAAGTCTCCTTTTCGTACGTGAGATAGTATATCTAACCGTCACAAAAGCTGTCACCTTGAGATGATTCCAACCGTAATTCTATCCAATCTAAAAACGCCAGAATTTACCGAAATAAATCTTGCTAATTACATTGATGATAGCCGTTTTTAGAATTACTGTAATTGTCATGCTGAATATAACAAGAAAAATAAACCAGAACTTTGGAGAATTTATTCATAACTTCAATCCAAATGTACAAAAGCTCATTCGGGAATTGGAATGATATAATAAAAGCTGAATAGATGAATAGACAGACCCTGGTAGTGTAATTTAATAAAACTTATTTGTATGAATTATTGCTGCCTAAATACAGATATTAAGAATAATTAATATATATATATATATATATAATATATATATATATATATATATATATATATATATGTGTGTGTGTGTGTGTGTATGTGTGTGTGTATTGTGTATTTAGGCAGCAATCCTTTCATGCATATTTCATTGAATACGACAGACAAGGTCATTTTGTTTAGTTTTTTAAACAATTTCTCATGCGATCTAATGATTTTTTTCTTTTCGGATGATAAATTATATAAAAACAGTCCGAATTTTCTTTTTATCTGAGCGCTTTCGGCTATACATTTAGCTATTTTCAAGGATTAAATATTCTAACTGTTAAAATAAGAAATAGTTTGCTACATGTATGTTTTTCAAAACACGGTCAATATATTGTGCCCATGTTCAAAGTCAATATTATTAAGTGTTGTTTTTATTAATAAGGCTTCCATTATTTTTAGCCTTTTTTTGCATATAGATGATGCTATTATATTAGTGTTGTCAACACGGATGTGACGAGTATGTATATATGTAGGAAAAATAGGAAAGAACACTTTAGGTAAATAATCCAGTGTTCTTTAGTATTTTTGTTTCTATTTAAAAAAAAAAACAGTGCTCCATACAGAAGTAGAGATTAAATTATAACTATTTAAAAAAATATCATTCCTTCGCTACATAAGTGTTCTCATGTTTCAAAAATGAGAGCCGTAAACCTCAATATAATTATTAAAATTAAATTGAATTAAAGTAGCAAGTCCTGTTTCATCCTCAAGCGAAAATTTAGGCAATTAGGAAGATCTATGAAAAACAACAGAAGATTGTGAAAATAGAAAATATGCCAAGAAAGGTGAAATAATGTAAGAACATGGACGTAAATTTACAGTGGATGTTAACATTGATATCGTATATAAGATGTATATTTCATTTTCTCCCTTTTAAATTTAAGAACGTTAATAAATATTCCTTAGAGGAATTGTTAAAACTTAGGCAAAATATGGAGGATGCTAAGTGATATAATTTAAAATATATTAAAAGGAAAATGAGTAAATGTTCTTATTGTTACTGTTGAATTTTTTTTCTGTAATTATTCATTATTTTATTTTAGTTTGAGAAATTAATTTATGTATTTAACCTTTTTTCAATAAAATAAGGTTTTGCTTAAATCTTTTTCTGTTAATTTTAAAATGTTTTTTGTGGCCATGTATGTTTGGCTTGCGTAAAGTGTATATCTTTTAGGAAATTTTTATATTTGAAAAATTCCGGGTTGCAGTTTTACGTTTTGGCAAGATTCGATAGCGGCACTCTCAAGAGATTTTCTTGTTAATAAAATAATTTAAATTTAAAATTTTAATAAAATTCATTAGATCGAAGGTATTTCTGTGTTGGACTAGCACATTTTATAAATTGTTATGTATAAGATCATTTTTGTGTTCATAAATATGTTTTTAAATTTCTTCAAGTTTCCCGAATACTTGTGACAACTCCTTATATATATATATATATATATATATATATATATATATATATATATATATATATATATATATAATCGAGACCGAAATAGAATTACAACTGCGTATGAATGTATGTCCGAATGCATCGATGTGTATCTGCGCCTAGCCTCGAAATAGTTTATATGAATGTGTTTGTGTGAACTAAATTGTGTACACCTGTATATATGTGTGTCTATGTGTATGAGAGTGCGACCCAAACAAACACACAAGTAAATTCTTCCTTCCAACACCAGACACAATCAAACATAAAGAGATCCAATGGGTAAAAATAAAACTGTTTATCTGATGATCGCAAAAAGCGTGCAACCAAGGATTACAAACTCATATCCATACAACTGAATATGTTAGCTCATCCACTGATATTGAGCGCTTTCAACTATGTACAGCGCGTATGAAATTATATATATATATATATATATATATATATATATATATATATATATATTTTCTATACCGATCATTTATATATACACCCTAAATACCACCCTAAATATATATTTTTTCTCTATACCAATCCTTTATATATACACACTAAATCTAATCATCTTCCATCTATAATTAAGCATATACCTTATCTATCGAAAAAAGAATAAGTACAAATTCAGCAAATGAGAATATTTTCTATGAACATATTAATTTATGGAAATTAATAAAAAAAGCTAAAATATGTAGGTCATTAAATGGCCCATGTCCTTTGTGCTTACGTGAGAAACTATATATTACTAAATTTATAAAAAATAAAAATTTACTGAATCAAAGAAATGAAATAGCTATTCTTTGCCGACATTGTCAAAAAATTTCCTTAAATAATATTAAAAAAAAATAAATGGACCTTGTAATATACATACTTATATTTGATATGTAATAATAATTTTTAAATAATTTAAGTAATTCTATTACATTTACTTGATTTAAAAAGAAATATAGTCTATTAGTAATTAAGAGCGAAAAATAATATTTTAAAATTGTAGTTAAATATAAAGTATTCTAATCCAAACAACCCTTTTAGAAAGAATCTTTAAGTATACAAGTACGAATTTAACGGAAGAAATGTCGAAAAACTTTTTGTCATTAATAATAAAAAAGACCACATGCGTTTAACGGGTGTCAAAATGCACCCTACCCTCTCTAAACTTAACCTCTTTTTCGAACGTAACTCATAATTGATACAACAGTATTTAATAAAAATGAATACGCTACCGCCCCTGTCTAAATAAATGGGTTTCTCTGTATCCTTGGAAACAAGAAATTATGAATTATATGTGCATTTAAACTCAGTAAATTTAAAAATAATTTATTCCAGAATTTGCTTGAAGATGAAACAGAACTAATGCTTTTAATTTAATTATATAATTAAATTTGAAGTTTTTATCTTCGATTTTTGAAACATGGTTATTACTGTGTAGCGAAGAAACCATATTTTAAATTTATAATATATATTTATATATATATATATATATATATATATATATATAATTAAAAGACGACAGACAAGGTACTAAGATTAAGCTTTTTTATTTAATATTTCTTGTGTTCGAACAAGTGTTTTCTTTTTGGACAGTGTGTAGTAGAAACTGTCCAAATGTTCTAGAATTCTGAACGCTTTCGGCCATACTTTTAGCCATTTTCAAGAATGATTTCATATTTTCAATTTAATTGGGTGTGTAGGTTGTGTGTATGTTATAGAGATGTTTTCATTCCGAACACAGGTATCACATTGTGGCCGTGTTCGTAGTTAGTATTATTAAGTGTTGGCCTTTTTTATTATTAAGTCTTCCATTATTTTTTATTATTTTTTTTTTACATGTGGATGAAGTTATAATGTTTGTATTTTCTACTAGTATGTTTCGGAAGGAGTTCTGTAAGTTTGTGTGTGTGTTTAAATGGGTTCTAATAGAGCTATGGTCGGATAGGTGTAACGTAAGGTCGTCTGGAAAGGCATGTAGTCGTATGACCGATGTAATTATTTATGAATTCAATTTGATCAGGAATATAGTTCCTTAAGGGGCATTTGAACTCACAGATAATGTCGGTCCGTTGTAATTTTGATTTTGCTGATGTATTGTTACTTTTGAGGATAAGGTTAGCTGTTTTAAATCTTTTGTAGTAGATAATTAATTTTTTTTATTCGGGTCAATTGGGGTAGTGTATTTCTTTATAATATTTCTAAGTGAAGATTCGTCTTGCTTGTGGTTAATGTGCATTTGGTTTTTGTAGAAAATATTTATGATATTTTTGACTGTGTGTCCCTCGTTATTATTTACTTTGGGGAGAAATAGTCTAATTTGGTGATATATATATATATATATATATATATATATATATATATATATATATATATATATATATATATATATATTAGTGGAAAATATACATACATATGCAAAATATATAAATACCCATGTATATTTTAAAAAAAAAAATTCCAAGAGGAAGAATCCAGGTAGAACTCAATGTCTAGGACAGAGTAAGGATATAATAAAAAGGCTTAAACACTAATATTCCATCGTCATAATTTATTCCATTGGAATCGTAAATACGATCCAATTCATCGGACATGTATTGTGGATGAAAAACAAATTTTGTTGAAAAGAACTAATATGAAATATAGACAGTTGAAAACAGAGAAATTTATCCGCAAATATATTCTTTCTTTCTTTCTTTCTTTCTTTCTTTCTTTCTTTCTTTCTTCCTTTCTTTCTTTTTTTCTTTCTTTCTTTCTTTTAACGCTGTCCGTCATCTGTTTGTATCAAGTAATCTTAGAAGCGATATTAAGCTGATCTCGATTGGTCTAGACTAAGTAAATATATTATATGAATTGCACTAAAAACGAAAGAAAAAATACATGGTTTGAATAGTAGAACAAGTAAACGGAGGAAAGAAAGGTAAAAAGCAGAAAGGCAATTTAAACATGAAAGAAAAGACCAAAGAAGGAGAGATTTAAAATAAAAAGAGGGAAAAATAATGTCAAGAGCAGGAAGTGGCAGCAAGAAAGAAATCGGCGGAAAAAGGAAGGAATGAAGGAAAGAAAGAAAGAAGTTTGAAAAGACGAATTAAAGAACTAAAAAAAAAAGTAAAAATTAAAAACAAAACAGAGAATAAAAGATGAGAAGAAAAGAGAGTGGAAAATACAATGAAGGTTGCAAAGAAAGAAAATAAAAAGTAGATATGGAACGAAAAAGAACACAAAATAAAGTAAGGAATGAAAATAATCAAGAAAGAAAAAAGGAAAAAATAGAACAAGATAAACAATAGTGAAAGAAAGAAAGAAAGAAAGAAAGAAAGAATTAAATTTTGGCAAAAGGAAGGAAAACGGAAAGACAACTGGAGCGAGAAACAAAAAAAAAAGCAAAAAGAAAGAAAGTAAGGGAGAAAGATAGTGAGAAAATTAAAAAAAAAATGAAATAAAATTTAGCAGTTCTAAAACGATAAAAAAGAAAGAAAAAAACGAAAGAGTTTCAAGGAAAGAAATAAGAAAAAGAAGGAAATATGAACAAAAGAAAAAAGAAGTTATAAAATAGGAGAGAACGACGGGGATAATGAAATAAAATGAGATTACAAAAAAGAAAGAAAGAAAAAAGAAAGAAAGAAAGAAAGAGCAGGACAGAAAAGAAAGTGAGTAAGAGAGAGAAAGAGAGAGGGCAGAGATAAAAAGACTAAAATCAAATCAAATTTACTAGATTTAAAAAGATCAAATAAAGAAAAAATGAAAGAGATAAGGAAAGAAAGAAAAAAGAGAAGAAAATATGAACAAAAGAAAGAAGGGAAGAAAGAAAGAAAGGAAGAAAAAGTGAAAGAATTTAGAACATAGAAAAGAACGACTAGAGGAATAAAATAAAATGAGATTAAAAAAGAAAGAAAAAAGAACAAAAAAGAAAGAAAGATAGATAGAGAGAGAGAGAGAGAGAGACAACAAAATAAAGATATAGAAAGAAAAAAGAACAGAAGAGAGAGAGAGAGAGAGAGAGAGAGAAATGAAAATGAAAAAATGAAAGAACCAAGGAAAAGAAAGAAAAAAGAAGAAAATTTGAACAAAAGAAAGAAAGAAAGAAAGAAAGAAATAATGAAAGAAAGAAAGAAAGAAATAATGAAAGAAGTTAGAACACGAGAAAAAAGGATGGGAATAATGAAATAAAATGTGAATAAAAAGAAAGAAAGAAAGTTAGAAAGGACAGAAAAGAAACAAAGAAAGAAAGAAAGAGAGAGAGAGAGACAGAGAGAGAGAGAGAGAGAAAGTAAAACATAGAAATATAGAAATAAAGAAAGGTAAAATAAATAAGGAAAGAATAAGAGAGAGAGAAAGAGAGAGAGATGACAGATAGAGAGAAATGAAAAAGACTAAAAGAGAGAAAAAGTAAAAAAAAGAAATATAGAAAGAAAGGATAAAAGAAAGAAAAAATAAGAGAGAGAGAAATAGATGAAAGATAGAAAGAAATGAAAAAACAAACTAAAATCAGATAGAATTTAGTAATCGCCAAAAAATAACAGTGAAAGAAAAAATGAATAAAGCAAGTAAAGAAAGAAAGAAAAAATGAAATAAATCTGAGAAGAAAGAAAGAAAGAAAGAAAGAAAGAAAGAAAGAAAGAAAGAAAGAAAAAAATAAAAAATGAAAGCTCGGAAAACAAAAGTGAAATCAATATAAAAAGTGTTCACTCCACATCGTACAAACGAACAAATGAATAATTCGATGGGAAAAAAGCAATAAAAATAATAATTATAATCCGAAAAACAGACGAAAAGTAAGTCGTACTTTTCTGCCATTGAATGTTATTTTTATTTTTTGTTCTTTTTGTTATTATTATGATGATTATTCTTGTTTGTTCGTTAGCTCCGACCGAGCGCCGCTTTCCCAGGTGTGGCCCTCATCTCAGCAATTAGTCCAGGTGGATGTGAAAACCTGGCCGGGTCGTTTCTACTAAGGGAGTGTGTCAGCCTGCCTAAGAGTGCGGGCGTGTGCCAACAGTCTACTACTGCTCTTTCACACTCTCTCCCTCAAGTTTGTCATCTACCTACTTTTATTTTGTTACCTCCTTTGACTGAACACGTTTGTCTAGTTCAATGCCATCGCCCGAAAGTAGCGTCTCCCCGTTTCGTCATTCGAACGTGCGCGCTCATTCTAACGGCGCAAGCGCTTTTGTGTGTGTACGAATGTGAGAAACGTAAAAGTCGTGTGACTCCAGATGCCCGCTTTATCGAAGTTTATATGCGTGGGTGCTCGTTTTTTTTTGTGTGCATGTGTACGTGAATGCAAGAAAAATAGGAAGAGAGATAGATAGATAGAGAGAGAGAGAGAGAGAGAAATAATGGGGGGAAAAAAGAAGTGAAATTGTGGCTGAGAAAGACAGGCAGTTAGATTGGCAGTCAGAGAGAAAGAAAGAAAAAAAAAAGAGAAAGGAATAGAGAGAAAGACCGTTAGACAGAATCAGAAGGTGTGAAGGAAGAAAAAAGAAAGAAAGAAAGAAATGAAGAAAGAACGTTAGAAAGAAAAATATATATATAGAGAGAGTATAAAATTTAAAAGAGGGTAAGAAAAAGTGAAGCGTGAGGAAGAACTACAGACAAAGAGAAAGACAGAAAAATATGCAGAGAGAATGAAAAAGAAAGGGAGAAAGAAAACAGACAGAGACGGAGGGAGAGAGTGAAAGAGACAGAGAGAAGCAAATTGAAAGAAAGACCCATACATAGGGTAAGAGAGAAAGAAAATATGTTGATAGAATAAAAATTAAAGAAGAAAAAAGGAATGAAGAGAAAGTGTGAGAAATAAAAATCGAAAAATAAATTAAAAGACTAGGCGAAAAAAGAAGGAGAAAGAATGGAAAGCTATAGAAAAAAAAGAATAAAGGAGCTAGAAAAAAGGAAAGGAGGGAGGGAGAGAGAAAGAGAGAGAGAAAGAAAGAGAAAGAGAAAGAGAGAGATAGAGATAGATAGAGAGAGAGAGAGAGAGCGCGCGAGAGAGAGAGATAGAGAAAGAGATAGAGATAGATAGATAGAGAGAGATAGAGATAGAGATAGATAGAGAGAGAGCGCGAGAGAGAGAGAGATAGAGATAGAGATAGACAGAGAGAGAGCGCGCGAGAGAGAGATAGAGAAAGAAATAGAGATAGATAGATAGAGAGAGATAGAGATAGAGATAGATAGATAGAGAGAGAGAGAGAGAGAGAGAAAGAGAGAAAGAGAAAGTGATAGAGATATAGATAGATAGATAGATAGATAGATAGATAGATAGAGAGAGCGAGAGAGATAGAGAGAGAGATAGAGAAAGAGACAGAGATAGAGATAGAGATAGATAGATAGAGAGAGAGAAAGAGAAAGAGAGAGAGATAGAGATATATAGATAGATAGAGAAAGAGACAGACATAGAGATAGAGACAGATAGATAGAGAGAGAGAAAGAGAAAGAGAGAGAGATAGAGATATATAGATAGATAGAGAGAGAGAGAAAGAGAAAGAGAAAGAGAGAGATAGAGATAGATAGATAGATAGAGAGCGAGCGAGATATATATATAGAGAGAGAAAGAGATAGAGATAGATAAATAGATAGAGAGAGATAGAGAGAGAGAGAGAGAAAGAGCGGAATAAGATACCAATGAAGAAAGAAAGGAGGAATGTAAAAGATATTGAGAAGGAAAAGAAAACAGAGATACGAAAAGAAGGAAAAAGACAAACGGGGAGAAAAAAGAAAAAGCCTGAGAGGAAGCGATAAAAAGAAAGAAATTAAGAAGGAAAATAAGAGAGTGAGAAAAAGAAGGCACTAAACGTCCGATCGATCAAGAAATAGAGCGAAAAGAGAGAATGATAAAAAGAGAGAAAAAAGGGAGACAGAAAGAAAAACATAATCATATAGAACAAGAATGAGTGAGGAAGGAGAGTAGAAAAGAGTAAAGAGAACAGAGAATAATCATAGAGAGGAAAGATGGAAGATGGAACCCACTACTCTTTTCTTTATCGTTTTTCCTTTCTTTTTTCATATTTTTAAAATTATATTTTATTCTTTCTTTTCTCTAATTTGTCTTTCATTTAAACTCATTTTTCGCGTCCATACTAGCTTTCTCTTTTTTCATTATCTTTCTTACATATTTTCATTATCTTTTATTCTATCTCTTTCTTTCATTCATCATTTCTTCTCCCCGCCTTACTTTCACCCTCCATTTTGTTTCTGTTTCTCACATTCTTTCATTATCTTTTATTCTTCCTCTTTCTTTCATTCGTTTTTCATTTGTAACCCATTTCCTCGTTTGCACTCTCTTTCACTCACCTTTTTCTTTCTTTTCCTCATATTCTTTCATTATCTCTTATTCTTTCCATCGCTTTCATTCGTTTTTATTTTGAACACCCCTTTTTACGTTCTCACTCTTTTTTTTATATCGGTTATCTAGACTAGCTCGTTGAACACAACCTTATATTGAGTTGCTGTAAACGTGACATTTTTCTATTTGAAATGGTCATATTTCTCTTTTTTATATCATACTAGCAGCCATACCCAGCTGGTCGATCTGACAAAGCGTTCAATTAGAATGGAGCAAAAACAGCATCATGTATCTTTTTCAATTACTTTAAAGTACTTTCATTAAAAAAAAAAGAATTAATACACTTATTGATATAACAGAAGTAGTTTATTTATTCAATCGAAGTTAGCTGAGGACACGAAGGGGTAAAACAGGCTACATGAAGACTCACTTCAGACCACAATTATTTTGGAGTTTTAGAAATTCAATTTATCAGTCTTCTACCAGCGATGTAAAAGAGCATACATTTATAAAGTAATTGATGAAAGTTTGATGAAAATTGGTTGAAAAATCAACGAAAAATAACAAAGAAACCAGTAAAAATCGCCATTTTTCGCTATTTACGCGGCTTTCACTATATGGGTGGACTCAATTATTAAGTTAAATGACTGTTAAACAATTAACTTATTGTTGGCTACAGTTGAATGAAGTTTGTATTGCTTGAAAATAGAGGGAGTTTTTAGTTTAAAATTTGTGTTGACATCGATTTGTGTTGAAATCAATTTTTCGTTTTCCGCTAAACGCAGTGGCGTAGAAATAAAAATGAGGTACCGTTGAGTTCGTCATGTACCTAGATATGGAGTTTGAACGAAATCGGAGGAAAAAAGTTGAAATTATTGATTTTGATCGACTTTATCGATTATTGATTTTTTTTTTAAATTATCAATTTTGTACACTAAGAACCTATCTCTTATATTGTACAATGTATATGCCAAGTTTGGTCAGAATCGGTTGAATGGATCTCGAGTGAAAAGGTATCACACAGACAGGCACACAGACACGCAGACATCTTTTTTATATCTAGAAATTGTGCTAGTTACAAAAATAGCTCTAAATAATAATAATAATAATAATTCATTTATTCATTCATTTTTCAAAAATTTTCTTTCATTTGGGAAATCTATAAAATATTACGATGTGGCTTTCGTACTGAAAGGAACAACGAACGCTGGTCGCGAAAGACGAATTTCTCGTCGACTATTACTCGGATAACAGTTTCAATAGGGTAGGTTCTGTGTGATACGTGGAAGAGTCGAAATTAGACTCTGCCTAAAAAATATTCTGCTGATTACAAAAAAAAAAAAAAAAATAGTAAAATAAAACATATTCACTCATTTATAATTTTATTAATTCAAATATATTTTCTTTGGTCCATGAAAATGTGTAAAAAATACAATGTAGTCATTGTGCTAAAACGTTTGTAAACCTCTGATCGAATGAGACCGTTTCACTAATCATAGCTTCACATCATGTATCCATGTTGACATTTAGTTGATTCAAATGCAATGATTTTATAGTTAAATCTCCAGACAGGAACTAATTCAAGAGTTAAAGATACACAGAGACGATGTATTTTTATGATTTGCCCTTTATAGATATTTAATGGACTGAAGTTGTTCTGGTATCACGGGCAAAGTGCCAGTGCCTACTTTTATAAATGGTCCCGAGATCATCTCATCCTCGTTAGATAAGGTGAAACTCTTCGCCTCTAACACAACGCTAGGTAACAAAGGATATCCCCTTCCCGACTTTCCTGTCTCATTATTATTTTTATTACAGCACGGGAAGACTCAAGGCATCAAAAGACTTGACCCTAAGAAAGCCACTGCTTCAGACAAAATGGCCGTCATTAAGAATATCTGCAGGTTGATATTCTTAATAATTATTTATCATTTGCTTGAAGGATAAATCCTTCCAAAGTCTATAGAAGTTGTCAAGTGTAAGCCCGTTTTTCAAGAATGCTCATGAGCGCTCACCACATCTTAGTATAGTCCTATCACTCTTCTCGGTGTCATTAGCAAATGTTTTGAAGCTACAAGCAATAAGAAGCTTCTTGGTCACCCTCAATAGGACGACAGTGGGCGACAAACAGTACGGATTTCGATCGGCTTCGTCCACTGCTGATAGCCTAACTGCCATGACTCACAGAATCAGTGAGGCACTAAACAACAAATACAACTCAAGGACGATCGCAAGCTCTCTAACGATGGAAAACCGAACTAGTTACATTCAATAATTGCCTATCAGACCCCGAACTAACCCCAGTTGCGATGAACAGTTATCCTCTCGGGGTCGAGGTGGGGGTCCGTGCCTTGAACGCCTGGTCGTCGAGTTGCTTATTTTTTCAGTTGTGAAAAAATGCTGAAAAACCTTTCATGAACAGAATATTTATTAGTCGTTTCACCTTCAAGCAAAGGTGATAATGTCACTAAGACGCCGGTGGTTACTAAGTGTAGAGAGAGAATGAGAAGACTTTAGTGAAGAGAAACGACAAAAGAACTGGATTCAGGAAGACAGTAGATGGCGACTGACATTGCGTTTAAATTTTAGAAGATTGTAGGTGGCAGGGGAGCAATAAATCGGAAGTGAGTTCCGCAGGTAAGAAGTGTGAGAAAAGAAACTAATAGAATAGAACTTACAGTTCCATCTAGCTCTTCTAACAGTAAAAAAAATTCCTGCGGTTTGGTACCAAGAAAGGGAGCTCACTAGAACAACTGCCATTAATATATTTATAGAAAAAGTCAGAAGGAAGCCACGTCACGGTGAGAGATTGAGTTGTCGAGATGCCAGATTAGGACCAGGTATTGCAGCAATGTTCAATGCACAGATGAAGGGTGAATTTACAAATGTGCAAGATGGATTCTGACGCGAAACATTGTCTCAAACGAATCAAAGAATCACCTTTTCTAGCAGAGAATTAATAAAAGAGGGTGCAAAACTACAGTGGTCAGGAATTAAGTTAAAGGGTTACTGACAAGATAAGGTTATCAAATAAATGTCAATGATTTTACTATTATAAATCATAGCCTGTAGGTTTATTATGGAAATGTAGTGAAAATCGAAAAGAAAATAGATTGCCGCGATGAAAAAACGTGACTGACAGAATAACACTGTTACGTGTTTATGTGGTTGAACCATGTAGCGTGAACGACCATCTAACACGATAGTGTAGACTAGAGTCCATAGCTATAGCTAGAGTTTAGAGCTATGGGGATGCGGTATCGTCGCGCAGAGGGCTACCTAGACTAAAGTCATCGGCCTGAGCGGAGAGTTCCCCCGCTGGAACTAGTAGTCACGTATCCGTGATTAGGATGAGTTTTGAAGCTGAATGACATTGTCTGTGGTTTGACCTCGGTAGAAACGGTATTGTTTTTAGTTATTTCACCTTCAAGCAAGGTGATAATGCCACTAAGACGCCGGAGGTTACTGGGAGTGGAAAAAAAAATGAGAAGACTAGTGAGGAAAAAGGAGAATGAAAGAACAGGATTCAGGAAGACAGAAGACGGCGATTGACGCTGGGTTTACATTTTTGAAGAATGTAGGTGGCAGGGAAGCACTAAATTGGATGTAAGTCCCACAGGTAAGAAGTGTGAGAAAAGAAACTATTATAGAGTAGAACATTGCCCATGGTTTTACCTGGAGAGGAATGAGCTCAATCAGGTCGATTTGTTCAAGAAACGTTACGCCTAAATATATACATCTTTAAATTCGGATATTCAAAGGATTTAGTTAGGTGCTCAGTTGCGAAGCGACCATACGACTGCGCCAGGACTGATAATGATGGGGGAGGATGTCTAATCAGAATTTTGATTGATGGAAAGACTGACTTAATAGGATTTTTCAAAAGTTTTTTTTAAATATTGAGTAAAAATTAGTAAATGCAGTTATCTCCCTTTATTCGAAGTTTTCATTCCGCCCTTTCATTGCTGGAAAATTACATGATGTTTTTCCTAACGCTGGAAACTAAAAATAATTCAGATTATTTGTAATATCACAAATTTATAAGATAACATAATTCAAGGCTTCATTTTAAATTTTCTAGGCTGTTTTTATAGAAACTGAGAGTTTAATTTTCAGAAATACAAATTTTTGTAGAACACTTCCTCGACTTAACATTCTCAGTTCTTTGTGGTATACTGTATCTAGCAATTGCATCTTTTTTTTTAATCAATTCATCCAAAGCAAAGCAATAAAGCTACTAAAACGCAAGGTGTTACTAAGTGTTAGAGAGTATGTGAAAAAAGAAAAGAAAAATACTATTAAGGAGAGAGAATAAATTAAAGAACATGAATTATGAAGACAGAAGATAACGATTGACACTGCATTTACATTTTTGAAGATCTAACCTGACTGGGAAGATAGAAGCCGGAAGATAGTTCCACAAGCAAGAAGTGCCACAAAAATTGTTAACATAAACAACAAATGTTATCAAAACAACACATTCTTACTATATGTATATATGTATAACTGGCCAATCGTATTCGAGGATACCTGTCTATTATTGCAGACGCTTGCTCAGGCGCATTGTGTTTATTCAATACCCACAGAGCCACATATACTGAAACTATGCTGAGCAGACCTTAGTTATAGTTGCTGGGAGAGAGGGTGTTATCTAGCGTGATCAACAATTTGAACATTTGATGACGTGGCTTCGTGCTTCCGTCTACCTAATTTCACTCACAAGGCTTAGGTCAACTCTTGGTATGCTTATTTTTCCAAAGGTTCCGTACGCTGGGATCGATCTCGATCCAGTCCGATAACATCAGGAAGTCTCCTTTCTGACAAATCGATCATAGTGAGATTCGAACCCGGGTCTCATGGTCAGAATGCGAACGTTGTAACCACTCAGCCACTTACCATTCTTACTACAACCACCATAATGCTTCGAGGTCTCTGTGAAGTCCTAACTAGTTCCCATATGTCGAATTTGCCTGTGGAATGGTGGGTAGCATATACGGGAAAGCAATATTCATTTTGAAAATACTAAAATGTGGCACAAAACCAAACAGAAGGCTGTTCTTCAATCTATCTTAAACTTAGCTAACCACAATTACTGACTCAAACATACCACAATATTCCTTACACCAAAACAACACATTCTTACTACAGCCACCATAATACCTCTGGGTCTCTATGTAGTCATGAATAGTTCTTATATGTACAATTTGTGCCATAGAGGAAAGTTCATCAGAACAATTATCATGAAAATATTTATAGAAAAGACATAGGGAATCTACGGCGATGGGAAGTGACTGAAACTGAGATGCCATGTTAAGACTAATGACATTGCAGATTCTTCTTTGTATGTTATCAAGAATCTCTAAATAAATAACATCAGCAGTAGACAGGGCAAAACATAATCTATATTTATTGTCAGAGAGTAGATCATGAGAGGTAAGATGCTTAACCACTTCAGCATTGATTAAAGCTTTGAAGTTGTTGCCAAAAAGCAGTAGGGAAACTGATAGGGCAGTAGTTAGAGGAGTTAGAAGCTTCTCTAGAATTCTTAAAAACAGAGATGACAGTGGAGGAATTCCAACAGGCTGGAAAGGAGGAAGCAGTGAGACCAATAGTTGTAGAGTTTGGAAAGAACTGAAGCTAACTCAGGAGCACGTTTCTTTAAGATAATGGCTGGTATCCTGTTGCCTCCATTTGACTTATAGGAGTCTAGTTTAGAAATAATGTCCAAGACTAACAACGGAGTTATGCACATATAACTCTCAGTTCTAGCACAGAGTTCGGGTGTGGGCACACTGGAGGATTCAAGAGTTAAGCTGGATGAGAATTTTTGAGCAAAGCATTCAGCCTTATCTGCTGTAGATATAAGGACCTTCGAATTACACCAAAACAACACAATCCTACTTAATATTCTTACTACAGCCACTATAATACCTCAAAATCTTTATGAAGTCTTAACTAGTTCTCAGATGTGCAATTTGTCTGGCGGGGGGAATTCATCAGAACAATTACCATGAAAATATAAAAGACACAGGGAAGCTATACTATTGCGGTGCAAAAGGGACTAAAGCTGAGATGCCAGATCAGGACTGATAACATTGCAGATTCTTTAAATTTTATCAATAATCTCTAAATGTATAACAGAAGCCTCAGACCAGTTGTGCCAGCAATATTCAAGACATGGACAAATGGTACACTTATAAATTTGTAAGGTAGATTATTGAACCCTCAATCGCTATCACTTGACTTAAAATAGTTTTGCCCTTCCTTGCCTTTAAAGGAGTGTCCTTTGCCGTGCTGATGTTGCTACATGCCTTACTTCTTGACTATCTCATACTGTGAATTTTTTCTAAACTCTATACTAAATATTAAATCCGTTACGAAAAAAAGAACTAAACAAAATGAACACAAAACGACCAGCTTTAAAAAAGGACTCGTAACGTTAAGAATGTTAAGAACAAATACTTTTTCACACCCAACCCAGTTCTGCGGAATCAGAATCAACGTTGAGTTTAAGCAAGCGAATGAGCCAATTGGAGTAAAGTGCCATGCAGATTTAAATTTTTCCCACTTGTGACGAATGCAGCTATCGATTTTTTTTTTGCATGCTAGTTAACATTCGTGTCAGTCAACTGTTGGCTCTCACTCTGGCCAGTACAAAATGGCCGCAAACTATATGAAAACTGCCGTAGAAGTATGAAAAAATCGATTGTTTCCACTATCGATGGGAGTTGGGAAATGCAAAGTCGGTCTTGGCCTTCCCGCTAACTTGGAGCATGTGCATGTAAATTTTGGTGTAAATCCGTCGAAAATTGCGGCCGTGCATTCGTCACACACACACACACACACACACACACACACACACACACACACACACACACACATCCTGCCTTTTATAGATAGAGATTCAACCTCTTATATTATTTAGAATTATAATAACCATAGGAAATCATTTAGAAATGGCCTCAGTGTTAAAATACTTTCACTATTTAGTAGACAAGACCTGTACGTGATAGATTCGTTTATCATTGAGTGACTCGAACGAGTAGACGACGCATGCGTAGTGTCCATATATTATCTTTAATACGATAAAAATATAAAAGGGATAGATATTGAAAATAGTATATAATATTTTTTATGTAGGGGTTTCCTGAGACATTAGAACTATTTCAAATAGTCTAAGAGGGCAAAAAGTTTTCGAAATACCAGTTAAGAGAGACAGGATTTTCTAAAACACTATCTTATCTACGAACTTGACCGGGCCAGGAATAAGAACATATTAAATATTGTTACGTCATATATCTAATATTTGTCCACAATCGCATATATATATATATATATATATATATATATATAATATATATATATATATATATATATAATTATTTTTATAAAAAAATTTATTATAACCATCCCCTTCGGTTATCAAACATATATATTGAATTTAGAATTGCTAACTCTTATAATAAGGAGGTTTTCAATAAAACATATGATTTTTATAATTCTGCACTAAAAAATAGGGATACAAAAAATACCACTATTCAATATAAAAACCCTGTTAATTGCAAACCATAATAAGAAAAGAAGATCTAGAAAGGTTACTCCCCCTTTCAATGTTATGGTCAAAAGAGGGTATATTTATTAACCTAATCAAAAACATTTCCCAAACCCTGAAACTAAAACAAAGTAAAATATTTTCCTAATACCTTAAATTAAGCTATAGTTGTGCTGATAACCTAGAGCAGATAATTAAAAACATAACAACATAGTCTTTAACAAGTATAGGAATTCAAAAGGCTTGACTAATCAACAGGTTACTAACTGCAATACTAATTATAAGAATACAAATAACAACTTATGTAATTGTAGGAAGAATAATCCACTTAAATTATTGTAGTCTATCTTGGTACTATTTCAACAATTGTCCAAATATATCTATTATTACTATGAAAACATTCAGGAATCTGGCGGGGGCATATGCAATCCTTTAATAGTATATATCATTATCCAATATTTTTGGAATCTAAAAGATAAGAACAAAACACCTACGATTAAATGGAGTTTGGTTACGAAAGCTCGTACAAACCATGTTACCTATGCCTTAATAAAAATTTGAAATTATTAGGTTTCTGATCTCTTAAATCAAAGATATGAACTGACTGTAAATTGTAAACACCGTTATAAATTTAACTTAGTGTAGGGGTATACTTTTAAATGATAATGATATGTCGCTGTATTTTTTAATAGATTATTTTTTTGCATAATGGACAGATTGTTTTGCATAGTGTTTCAGTGCTAAATTTATATTTATTTATGTGTTTTAAATTTGCACTTTTCCTTATTTATGGGTTTTTTTTTTTTTTTTTTTGAGGGTGATCATTAGCAATGTATATATATGTGAGTGTGTGTGTATATATGTATATATATATTATGTGGGAAGGTAAGGTAGATTATGAGAAAAGGTTAATAATTATTCTGTATATGTGTACTATATATGTATGGGTGTATGGGTGTGTTATATATATATATGTGTGTATATATGTATGTATGTATGTATGTAATATATATATATATATATATATATATATATGTATATATATATATATATATATATATATATATATATATATATATATATATATATATATGTATGTGTGTATATGTATGTATGTGTGTGTATGTGTATGTGTGTGAGAGTATGTACAGGTATGTATATGATTAAATCACGGCAGTATAAATGGCCAGCATGGTTTTCCAGTGCGACATTGTTTTTAATGCCCCTTGATTTCAGCTTTGTGCCAAGATATTTGTATATATATATGTATGTGTATGTGTGTATGTATGTGTATATATATATGCGTGTGTGCATATATATATGTGTATATATATCTGCCTATTTTATTGTGTATGTGTATTTATATTTAAGTATATTTCTGTTTGTATGAATGTGTTTATATATTTGTATGTTAGACTATATGTATATTGCTGTGTGTTGGTGTTTGAAGGTATATTTATGTATCTATATGTTAGATCGTTTATATATGTATTTGGTTGAAAGTTGTTGTATTTTTATGTATGCATGTATATATGGGTACTTTGCAGGTAGATATATTTATGTATATATATATGTTTTGATATGTATGTATGTATATATATTTATGTAATATATATAGGGTGTGTGTTGGAAACCATAATTTGTTCTTATGTGTAGGTATGGAAAATATCATTCTGTTTATTATATATCTAAGTATGTTGCATTCTATGTGTGTATATATTTATTTAGGTTTTTGTATTCGTACATATGTACTTGTTATCTTAGGTTTATATGTATATGTCGTATATGTTTTGTTTATATATTACGTAATGTTTATGTTTATATATTCTTCTGTATTTCTGTACGTATATATATGTATGAATATATATTTTTTTTTTTTTATGTGTGTTAATTTGTTTTTGTAGTATATATATATATATATATATATATATATATATATATATATATATATATATATATATGTATATATTTTTTTCTTTATCCTGTTTTTTCTTTCAAATATATAATCTATTATCAACTTATATGTTGATATTTATTGTTTTAGAGTTTTCGTTTTAATATATTAAATAATATTATTTTTAAACATTTTTATCTTTATATATTTTCCCTTGGTTATAATTTAAGTGGTTAGCATTTATTTAAGTCTGAAATATTTACTGGTTCTGTTTCTCTTGGATGTATGTTTGTGTATATATCTTGTCTATGTGTATGTCTGTTGTTTCACGCCTCCTTTTTTGTAAAGGGCTGTTTTTCATGTATTCCCCACGTTTTCCCCATCTTGTATATTTGTATGTGTGTGTGTGTGTGTATGTATTTAATTATGTCTTATTTTCTGATGTTTTTAACTGTCACGCGTGAGTTTAAGACCATATTCAAACTTTAAAAATAAAAAAAAAAAAAGAAAAAATATTACATGTATTATCAGATGACCGTCTAGCTTTTGTCTTGTCAGACGTAATTTTAATGAAGAAATGAATTGAATAAACATATATATTTTTTTTTTTTTTCAATAATTTTGTAGTTTTCGTTGCAGTTTTTTAATTTTAATATTAAATTTTATCATATAAATTTATAATTATTAGTTAGTAAAATTATTTTTGATATTACACGTATTTAAAGATCTAAATAGCTATCTAGTGATTTCCATACTTATATAAATTTTTTTGCCTAATTATATCTCTTCTTTTGCTTTTTAAGAATAATTTTGGTTATTGGAATTCATTCCGTGTATTACTTTTGATATATATATATATATATATATATATATATATAGTCAAACCTAGAGAACCAGACAAACCTACCAACTGAAAAGTACGATTATTTTCGACATAGTTCATGTTCAGCTCTTTCTTTTATTTTTAAACCTTTTTTCCTTCGAAATTGATTTGATCATTTCGAAGGTTTTCTGAGACAGTGTAGTTACCTATATATATATATATATTAATATATATATATATATATATATATATATATATATATATATATATATATATATATATATATATAAGAGAAATACTTCTAATATTTTTCCACACATTGTTTTTCTTTAACTTTACGCTGCTTAGAGAATTTTTTTTTTGGGGGAAGAAAACATAATCTTTATTAAAATCATTTAAAAAGAAAATGCGCTTTCTTAAAGCTTTATTTGAGGAAAGTGTGTATTCTTAAAAATTTCTTGTTTTTTGTAGGTCTTTCTTTTTTTCTTATATTTTAAATCTTGTTCTGTATAATTACAGTTTCTCGTTCGGTTTCCCAGATATTTAATGTCAATTTTTTTCAACCGTTTTCCCCATCTTGTGCACTATAAATTTAATTGCTTCTTTCTGATGTTAACTATAAGTATCCTTTGTGCGTCTATTTTCTCCGAAACTTCGTCGTTGCTCACATTTTCGGTCCATGGTATTCGCAGTCTTCTCTAGATCCACATATCTCACACACACTTCACTTTGAGGACACAGTACACACACAGGACAACTGATATTACATAGCAGTTCATTATGCTTTTCTTTGTTTCTAAAGAAAATTTTCTGTTTCTTAATACGCTGCTTAGTTTTTGGAAGACATCTTTCTATATCCCAATGCGCCTTCGGATTTTAGTGCACTTAATCCAGATATTTAAATGGGGCACCCAGTGAGGACACACACACACATATACTAACTCATAGCTTAAATGTAGCACTTATCCGAAAGTGTTCTGAGGATCGAAGACACTCAGTATAATTCTAAATTCTAAATTTAATACAATCAATCATAGTCATTCATAACAATTCTTCTCCTTCAACTAGCGTCTTACAAAAAGACCGACATTGTATATCAATTGAAATGTCCTTTAGGAGATTGCATCTCTGATAAAAATGTTAATACATATGTTGGTTTTACAACAATATCTATGACGAGAAGGTTTACGTTTCACTTGAATGATCATAGTTCAATCTCAGAACATTTCAAGGAACACTCTCGTACACAGTTTAGACAGATATTAGTCGAAAATACGTTAGTGCTCCATCAAGATAATAATAAGGAAAAACTTAAAATTCTGGAAGCCCTTTAGAAAAGAGAATTGCGGCTAAAAAGAACTAAAGTCAACTACCAGTATAGCAACAAAGTCCTTAAATGTTTGTAGCAGAAAAGTCTTATAGAAGAATATAAAATTAAATACCACAATTAAAAAAAATCTTTTTAAAAAGTCGCATAATTTACCTACCTTGCATAGAGTTAAAAATGTTTTCAATTGACGGTGTTAATGCATAACACATCCATAGATATGCAAGCCCTGAAGATAGTCTCAGATGAGACTGAAAGTAGTTGGGAAAATAAAAATTATTTACAGTATTTACATTAGTCGGACTATTGTCCTCATCTTTGTCGCCATATTTGTCACAACGTTTCGGCCGTTGTAATAAATATGGTGACAAAGATGAGGACAATAGTCCGACTAATGTAAATACTGTACATAATACCTCATCTCAGAAATATAGACAGACTCTGAAAATTATTTGAAAGAAAATTTTGGAATTTTTCTTAATCAATTTTCTATAGCCACCAATAAATTTATTTGTGAACTTGAAAGGATTAAAACTAAAATAAATCTACATTATTTAACCACACACACACACACACACACACACACACACACACACACACACACACACACACACACATATATATATATATATATATATATATATATATATATATATACATATGAATGGCAATTTCTGTCTATTTGGCTGAATCAAGTTCCCGCCTAAACCGGTGAACCAATATTGATGAATTTTGCGTACATGTTAAACTAATACCCAGTTTATTACTCGGCTAATTGTTTTTCTTTTATAAAAACTCTCATAATGACATCGCTAGGGTCCCAGATCGCAGCACACTCACGTTCTACGTTTCGCAAATTTATTAGAAATTATAACTATTATAAAACTTAAAATTCCAGACAGATATGGATCTTTGTTTGATTTTAAAAGTTTAGGGGACAACACCTGAACGAATCGCCGGTTATTTTCTAAATAAAATCTTTATTTAACACATTAATTAAACATAAATCTTTCTTTGAATACGATTCTCCCTGGTGCGTTTATATTGAAAAAATCGTGGTAGTGGTTGTTATCTGTGGAATAACAATCTGTTTGAAGGACATCTGTCTAAAACAAAAATCTAGTTGGGGAAAAAGCCGACCTTATTAAAAATCCAAACGTTCTTAATTGGCATGAGCCACGTACTCTTCCCCGTTAAATTTTACTATTAATTACGGTGGTTCAATTAGACGATATCTGTTTAAATCACGACGAAAATCGAAACTAAAAAAAAATAATAAAGAATTGTTTTTTAAACCTTTCACTCCATTCAATATTGAAATCTCTATAAATAATCTATAGATTTGTTTTTATCAGACGTGTTCATTTGTAGGTACCTCCACGGTAACGCTAAAAAATCAGCGTGCCGTGATAAAAAACACGCTCCAAAAGTAATGAAAACACAATTCCATTATCAAAATCTTTATGTTATTATTAAGAGGAAGAATCAAATTATTTTTTATTATTTAATTAATTTTTTTACTCCTTTTAGAACATTTGAAATTTTGATTAAAAATTGTTTTTCTTGCGTAAGCGGTTGTACTAACTTTTTGCATAGCAAATTTTGGCCTCTTTTTGCTGTGACAGACACATTAATTTGGAAATTCTTACAAAACTTAAATAATTGTCGGATTTTAACGAAATCTTCAGAACGTATTCACAAATGAAATAAATTGTTTTTGAAATTATTTTATTAGAAAATCTTGGTAGAAAATTACCTTACTTAATTTTATGAAAACTTGAGAAATTCAAAGAGTTAAGTGACTATATTCTTTGAAGAATTTAAATCACCAAATATTTTTTGCAAAATCAGACCCGGTCTTACCGAAAATCTGTTCTGAATCGAAAAATAAAAAAACGCAATAAAACTAAAATATTATCTAATTAGAGAAGCCGTTAAAGATAATATTATCTGAAGAAAAAAATGTACAGAATTTCTGAAGTATGGCCGTACAAACCGATAAATCTACCATTTTAAGGTCACGTGTTTTAAGGATTGTCCCCTTTACGGCAGAAAAGAACTTTATCGTCTGCTTCAACATCCTTAACTATGAACATGTCAATTGGATCGATTAACACACCAGAAAAACAAAACCCCATAGTTAGGAAATGTTTGTATACAACATTTCATGCTAAAGGTGTTATGTGTTTCAAATCACATTAATTTAACTTTAAATTTGCTTATTTTCTTCAAATAACTTTTCAGAAATATATGTTTTATTTTTGCAAAATTTTTAAAACCGAGAATTAACTTTTGTTTAAAAATGCACCAAAAATCGATTTTAATGAAAAAAAATCGATTCCGATCAATATAATTTCTGTTTGAAATACATTATAGAGTATTTTGCTTACTGGAAATAGTACATTTTAAATCATTTAGCTTTCAAATAAAACTAAAATGACAGCTTCAAGAAAAAATTTTCAATTTTAAAAATTAATTTTAAACCTGACGTATACTGAATTAGTGGAGATATCTAATTTAGATTTTTTTTTATTTCCATCACATTTGTAAGTAGGTATTCCACACTGTGATATTACAAGATCTGCTAGGAATAAACAGTGTGGAATATCAATTTATAAAAGTGAAAGAAAGAAAAAGGAAAAAAAAACTCTAAATGAATTCGGCTGTCAAAAAAATCTAAAATTGTCAACACACTCCTGCTGTGCGCATATGTAGTCCTACCAATGTACAAAATATAATCTATCAGTTGGGCAGAGATATTTCAGTGTGACGTATCTTGGGCTTCAAAATCCACGAGAAGCATCCAACAGTGGTGAATGGAGCAGTTTATCTTGAAAATGGCCAACGTGTATATTTCACAGAAGATACTGCTCGAAACTTAGTTGAAAATATATCAGAAACCAGTCTTGAAAGTTGATGTATTCGAAGAATTTTCACACTGGGGTGAAGCTTAAACAATTAAATCTTTGATCGAAAAATTCGTAAAGATTTTTTTTTTCTGGGCAAGAAATTTAGTTTCAGCGGGAATTGTCCGTCCTCATGACACAAATATGACGCATCAAAAAATCATGGCGCTAGGATAGAAAGTTCTTTGACAAATAGCGTATTTTCCGAATGTTCCATTTTCAGAGTATCACTGAATTTAATCCTTTTTGTTAGGTTCCTCCGTTTGAACAATTTTATGACATCAGCTGAAAAGATCGTTTCAGGTTATAGAAATCCAGGAGAAGTACATTTGCATCAATCTATTATCACCGGTGAACACGATTTAGATTAAACGTTGGATAAAGTCAGAGAAATGTACCAAAAAACAACAAAAAATAAAAAAAGTTTAGATGACTGAATAATGATGGTATAAACTTTTTTTAAAAATGGTTTTCTGAAAAAAAAAGAATTTCTAAATCAATCTGATATCCCAATTTTTTGCAGTAAGGGTTTACCAATGACAGAAATTAGGGCAGACATTACTGGGATACATGTTATACGTTTAGGGTAAATGATTATACTATAGCGGAGTATTGTAAATAGCATACTAGAAAAATGCTTTGAAAATTAAAAAGACATTGTCAGGCAAGCATCACTAATCGAATAATGTTATTATATATTTATTTATTATTAACTGGAACGATTGGTTTGGTTTGGTTTTCTTCGTTTTACGGCATATCAATCTCGATGGTTTATTTAATACCGGCAAGATTTTTTGGATAGGTTCGTATGAATAGAATATGTATTTTTTGTAAGAAATCAGTTTGGTTTGGTTTGCTTTGTTTTACGGCATATCAATCTCAATGGTTTATTTAATGCCGACAAGATTTTTATTACTGGTAATTTTTTCAAAAATTCATTGATGGTAATAATTTTTATAAAAATGTATTGCTGGTATTAAAACTTATTTTTGCACTCTCTTAGTGTTTTGACCCCAGTTTGAGGGAGGGTAACTATTTTCCCAGAGCTGGAACCTTAACAGGTGCTACCACCGCGGGCCAGGGTAGACCTTGGAACACCAGCAATTAAGAGGTTGTTCGACGCTCCTCAAAATCTCCTGATCAGAGGCCTTGCTGTTGAACGTATTTTATCATCTTATCCAGAACGCGGATGTAGTTTATCGTCTTACTCAGGACGATATGTGGAAGGAAAGAGATTATCAAGCACATACACTAAAATGTTGTGTTAGTCCAAAATGCAGATTCTGTGATAAATATCCAGAAACAACTGATCAGGTAGCAAGGTATTGGCACCCACTGAATATAAAACCCGGTGGGCCAAAATCTGCACTGGAAAATCTATAACTTCTACAGGAAGGAAACTGAAAGAAATTCGTATGAACACCACCCAGAACCGGTTACAGAGATAGGACCTGTAACAATTTTAGGGGACTACGCAATACACGCAGACAGAACAATCAACGCTAACCACCCAGACATTGTTATTAGAGACCGAAAACAAAAAATTGCCTCCTAATTGATATGGCAGTCCCTGTAGACTGAAATGTATCTTTGAAGATCTTCAAAAAGCTATCAAAATACAAGGACCTTGAAATCGAGATCTCAAAAATGTTGCACATGGGAACATCAACAATCCCTGTTGTAGTTGGAGCCCCAGAACGATTGGAAAAGATTCCATTAGACCCATTGAAGGGATTCCTGGAAGCCCATTCCTTATGACTGGCTTTATCTGTGTAAAATATATGTGTGTGTGTGTGTTTTTTTAATTGGTCAGTCGAAAATATCTTGATGCCATTTTTAACCTTAGGCCTCTGGGCGGGACCTGGAAAGAAATGAGTACACACCAGAAATCAAAGGAATAATAATAATAATAATGATAATAATAATAATACATTGTTATATTAGTGTCTCGAGTGCGCAGAGAAGTGATAAGAGTATTCAGCACCGTCAGTATCCGAGAGTGTGCAAGTGTAGCTCATGTAAGATACAACCATCTTGAATGACAAGCGTTTGGAGAGCAATCGCCCTGACATCACCATTATGAATAAAAGCAGGTATGGATGCTTCCTGTTAGATGTTTCAGTACCTTAGGAATGAGGGGGTGGGGACAGGCACACAAGTGGGTACCAAGACCTGGCAAGACAAACCTGAGAACTGCAGCGAGCAGCAACTAAAGCTCTCCCCTTTTTTTAGTTGACACAATCGGGAATATTTCTAGGAATATTTCTATCTCACAGGAGCTGAGATATTACCATCATCACATGGCCAAAACATCTAAGAGTCGGAGAAGATTTCATTAATAATAATAATAATAATGATAATAATAATAATAAATATACCCACAGACATAACAAGGTTTGCGACATATGTGCACTGGAAGATATGCAAGAAGCACAAAATCAAAACCATTAAGAGATGGTATGAGAACCAACCAGGCACAGTTACATAAAATAACGATGTAACTATCCACTGGGACATGCCAATTCAAACTGACAGGGAAATAAAAGCCAACAGATCTGATATTATCATCAAAGACAAGAAATTCAAGAAGTGTATGCTTATTGACATAGCAGTGGCATCTGAGAGAAACACTTCCATGAAAATTATCGAGAAATTGTCCAAGTACAAGGACCTGAAGATCGAGATTAACAGGATGTGTGGAATGAAGACTGAGACTGTACCAATAGTAATGGGAGCCTTGGGTCTTGTGAAAAAAAGAAAGGACAAATTTAATAACAGTGTTCCTGGTAACATCAACATACAAGTTGCCCAGAAAATCGCCCTATTAAGAACCTCCTATATACTAAGAAAATAATACAGTTAAATGGCTATTCTCTTATAGGGCCTTAGGACAATAGTTTGCACCCGGCTCTACTGGATACAAAGCAGGAAACATAACATATACAAACAATAATAATAATAGTGACCCTATTATCACCTATACGATTATGGTAAAATCCCTTTTTTCCGATTTGACAAATTATAAAAATAATTTAGAATAAATACCTTATTAAATTAGGAGGCATGGTGCAGTAATGAATAACGGCTCGGATTGAGAAAACGGAGAGCTTGAATTCCAGTCGAGTTCATTACATTCATTTACGTGCTAATACTCTTAGGAAAGGTATGCATCCATCTCCCTCCATCTATGGCTAAATAGCAGAATAGATTAGGCCGTATAACCTTGATAGAAAATCCTTCTAGGAGAGGGAAACGTTGAATTCAAACTGTCTTGTAGAGGGCTGAAATACCACTGCTTCTATAGCAACAGTAGATATGGCATACTCACGTGATCGTGAATAAATACTTGATTTCTTAACCCTTCTACGGATGTCCATTGATTTCGAGTTAGTTTACAGTTCTTAAACGTGGTATTTTGACATCTATTTTTCAGATGCTGTGTACCTTCAGGATATTTGGAATCACCCAAACTTCCTACCATTCCTTGCTGAGGCCTCGCCACCACGTTTTACCATTCATTCATTGTTCATAAGATACATTTCCTTTGTTATACGTCCCAATCCCTATCCTGTCGTTCGTTAGATAGACTACTGTTTTTTTCACGTCTGATTCTCTTTCCTTGAATATGTCTTGTGAGTTTCAAATTCTCCAATCCCTCTTTCCTTGTTATGTGTCTCGGACATTTCAACTGTCTTTGATTCTAAGTATCTTATTCTATGTGCCACGATTCTTCAACACATAGCAGGTCATTGCTCTCCACAACATTCTGTCGCTTATGGCTCTAAGTAGTTTTTCTCCCCCCCCACGTTTCACCATTCATTCACACAAGCTCGTCAGGTAAGTAACTCGCTGTCTCTTTCTCTCTTGCCCTCAATAGGCCTCGTGAGTGTTATGTTTTCCGTTAGTTCCTTCCTCATTACGTGTCCAAAGAATTTCAGCTGACCTTTCCTGATTCTGGGTATAAGCATTCTTTCTTTTGCCATTTCCTTTGAGACTTCTAGGTTTCTTACCCGTTCCCTCCATAGAATTCTCAGTATCCTTCTGTAGAGCCACTTTTTTGCTGCTTCTAATTTTCGTCTGATCCGTGTGGAGATGGTTCAACATTCATTACCAAATAAGAGGATGGATAACACATAGCAATCCAGGGCTTATTTTCTTTTGTTTCATACCATTTTTTTTTGTTTCTCAGCACCCTAGTTTTGAGGAATTCCTCTTTTGCCATTTCAGTTCGTGTTCGGATCTCGGTGCCACATTTTCCATCTTCTGTTAAAATGCTTCCCAGATATTTGAGCTTCTGCACCTGCTTGATGTTTATATCTCCAATTTGGATCGTATCGTTGACTTCTTCTCTTGCTGATGACCATATAAGGAGTAGCAATCCTCATCAGCACGTAGGTTAGGTTTAAGACTCCAAGTTCTCCATGAGACAACAACCTAGTAGATTAAAGTCTCTGTTCGTGAATTTCCTGACATAGTTCAATGCGAGTTCAATCTCTGGGCCGGGCAGTGTGTACCGGGCGAGCAATAAATGAACAATACTAAAAATAAAAACTCGACGAGATATCTCTAAACATGAGCAACGGAAAGAGTAAATAAAGGATTAAATTCGGAATTTCATGTAGGTTACCCGAGTCAACATACATCTGATGAAGGCCAGAGGGCACAACGGTCGAACCGTTGTGATATCGACAACAAAGTTTATGACAATAGTCAGCATGTATATAGTGTAAATAAATGTCCTTCCTCGTTACTTGCATGTTTCGTCGATGGAATTCTCAGAATCCTTCGGTAGAACCACTTTTCTGTTGCCTCATGTATCCTGTTCATCTGTAAGGAAAATTTCCGGAATTTACTGTGATTTATATTTCGGTTGATTCGATCCTCTGAATGGAAAAGTGGGGATTTGATTGGACAGTTATGTAAAATGAAGGTTCAATAAGATTCGTATGTTTTGCGGTGTTCAGTTAAGGACCATTTTGTAAAGTGAAATTTTTCTTCCCGCTTTCACATTTTTTTCGGATTCTTCTAATTGTTTACCATTGTGGAAATTTTTTTTCTTTCTTTCTTTCTTTCTTTCTTTCTTTCTTTCTTTCTTTCTAACAGTTTCTCTGTAAGGCTTTCTATCTTTCTGACAGTTTTTTTACACATTTCTCTCTCTCTTTCTTTCTTTCTTTTCTTTCTATTTCTTTGTTTTGTTTTCTTTCTTTTTCTATGTTATATTTTTTACACATTTCTTTCTTTCTTTTTTTTTTCTTTCTTTCTTTCTTTCTTTCTTGCTTTCTTTCTTTCTTTCTTTCTTTCTTTCTTTCTTTCTTGCTTTCTTTCTTTCTTTCTTTCTAACCCTTTCTCTACCAGACTTTCTTTCTGGCCGTTTTTTCTAAAACATTTGGTTGTTTCTTGTAAATTTTGTTTTAATATTTCTTCAAGTCGTTTGTTTTCTATCGATCTAATTTTTATTATGTATTTCTGTTGTCTCAATTTAATTCTTATTTGGTCAAATATTTCTTTCCATTTTTCTTCTTTCTTTTTCTTTTTAACGCTTTTCTTTTGGCCGACATCTTTTTAAATTTTTGTTTTACATTTTATCTTTCTTTCCCCCTCCTCCGCGAAATCTTTTTTCTTCTTTCTTTTTCCCAAAGACTTTTTTTATTGCCAGAATTTATTTCTATTATTTCTCTAAGTCTTTCTTTCATTTGTCAGATCATTTTCTCTAAATTTTCTTCTTTTTATTTCTTTTCATCTTTAATTTTCTTTTATCATCGTTTGTTAAATGCAATAAAAAAGCAACAAAAAAAATAAGATGAGGGGAGGAACTGGTCAAAAATTAAACATGAATTTGCTTCATCTAAGTCCTTTTTTTTCTCCAGTTTTTTCTTCTCAATTTTATATTTCTTTCTTTCTTTCTTTCTTTCTTTCTTTCTTTCTTTCTTTCTTTCTTTCTTTCTTTCTTTCTTCCCTTTCCTTGCTAATCTTCTATTTCTTTTCTTCTTTTTATATTTTCCAAGTGGATTTCTTTCTTTCTTTCTTTCTTTTTTCTTTCTTTCTTTTCTTTCTTTTCCTTTTCCTGTGTCATAATTCCGTTCTTTTCTTTCTTTTCTTTCTTTCTTTCTTTCTTTCTATTTCTGTTTCTATGTTACTTTCTTTTTTATATGTTGACATTTTTTTTCTTTCTTTCTTTCTTTCTTTCTTTTCTTTCTTTCTTTTTTTCCTTTCCTGTGCTAAGTGGATTTCTTTTCTAACTTGCTTTTTATATTGACTGGGCTTCCAAGTGGATTTCTTCCTTTCTTTCTTTCTTTCTTTCTTTCTTTCTTTCTTTCTTTCTTTCTTTCTTTCTTTCTTTCTATTTCTTTCATATTTTCTTTTTCTTTCTTTCTATTTCTATTTTTCTTTTCTATGTTATGCTTTCTTTCTCTCTGAAAGTTGTTTACGTTTTCCTTTTCTTTCTTTTTTTCTTTCTTTCTTTCTTTCTTTTTCTTTGACTGGGCTTCAAGTTTTCTTTCTTTCTTTTCTTTCTTTCTTTTTTTGTTTCTTTCTTTCTTTCTTTTCTTTCTTTCTTTTCTTTCTAAAAGTATGTTTACGTATTCCGTTCTTTCTTTCTTTTTTTTCTTTTCTTTCTTTCTTTCTTTCTTTCTTTCTGTTTCTCTTTCTTTTTTGTGTTTTCTTTCTTCTTCTTTTTTCTTTCTTTTCTCTTCTTCTTTTATTTTTTTTTTCTTTTTTTTACCAATTTTTCTTTAGTTCTTTCCCTCTATTTTATATTCTCCTCTCCCATCCTTCGTTTCTTCCTTCCTTTCTCCCTACCAGTTTTTCCACCCTCTCCAAACCCATTCCACCCTCTCCATGATCTCACGGTTCATTTCCTCTTGTATGGGTTTTTGCCAACGCAAATTTCTGCCATCCTTTTCTTTTCGCTACTTTTTTCCCCTTACTTTACCTTCTCCATACAATATTAATACCCCTATCCTATCACAGCCACTACCATTATTATTATTATTATTATTATTAGCCTAGATTTTTTTTATTTCTTTGTTTTCCGCATCTCTTTCGTAAGTATGAATACAATTAGATGCAGGTGAGATTTTATGGCTACACCGGAGTAGCTCGACCCACACGTGCGCCTTTCAAATAGCCGGACGTGCGCCTCGATACTTAGGCAGGCGTCGGCAGTGAGTCGAGCGTCGCCATCATCAAAAATGGCGGTGATGATGGTTCGAATAGAAATTGTATCGATGTAGTATTCGCAGGTGTACGGAAAAAAACTCCGAGCGAAAAATAAGAGGGATAAAACAAGGTGGAGGTAAGTGTTCGTACGGATGAAAGAAAGGACGAGTCCCATCGATGAACTGAATGGGGAGAGAGAGAGAGAGAGAGAGAGAGAGAGAGAGAGAGAGAGAGAGAGAGAGAGAGAGAGAGAGAACAGGGACTTTTAGAATAATGATATAAGAGCAGTGGTACCCTAATAGTACCAGAAATATATAGATAAATTATGTGTTAGAGTTTGTCGGCATGAAAAAATAGGTAGATATATTGATATAAAGAATGGAATAGATAGATAGATAGGTAGAAAGAAAGAAAGAAAGAAAGAAAGAAAGAAACAAACAAAGAATGGGATAGATAGATAGATAGATAGATAGAAAGAAAGAAAGAAAGAAAGAAAAAGAAAGAAAGAAATAGATAGACAGAAAGAATGAAATAGATAGATAGATAGAGAGATAGATAGACAAAAGAATGAAATAGATAGATAGATCGATAGATAGATATAAAGACTGGAATAGATAGAAAGAAAGAAAGAAAGAAAGAAAGAATGGGATAGATAGATACATAGATAGAATGGGATAGATAGATAGATAGATAGATAGATAGATAGATGGGAGAGAAAGAGACAGAGAAAGATAAAGTGAGAATGAGAGAGAAAATATACTTTTCTTTATTACTATAAGCGTACTTTGTAGTGGGTACTCATATTTTTTTCCTGAAATTATGAAATAAATAACAACGAACCTAGACTGAGAAGTCCTACTAAATAAAGACTGTGCTTCCGACAGGAATCGAACCTGTATCCCTTACTTTTGGCAGTGGCACGTTTCTGATTAAAAAAAGTGTGCTACTCTCGTATGATATCTGCCGTCCATTTTCTACTATAGTATGATATCTACTTATTCATTTTCTACTATGGTATCATATTTGCATTTTACTCACCCCACCCCCACAAGATCAGGTTGGGACACAAGATAGGCTTAATGTGGGGAGCCCGAGCACGTACACCCGGGCTAGGAACAAAAATTGCCCGTAGTCCCCGCAACCGTCGGTTGCGCTGGCCTCGGTGCGAGCACCGATCCCTCTCTCTAGTGCAATGAGAGGCCGTGGCCTCGAGCAGCTGTTCCCCAGGGCTGGGCACCTCTCAGTATAATTTTCCTCAGTTGTGACTCTGTCCTTTGACGGAGTCACCCCTGAGTGCACTCTTCTCAAGGACAGAAACGCAACTGAGAGATGATAATGTGTTACAGACTACGAGAGAGAGAGAGAGAGAGAGAGAGAGAGAGAGAGAGAGAGAGAGAGTAATTTTTTCACCGCTATGGTATGATATTTACCAACTGTTGGAAGTATGAAATATGTTAGGGTTAGGGTTTAGGGATTAGGGTTAAGAGTTAGGGTTAGGGTTTAGGGATTAGTGTTAGGAGTTAGGATTAGGGTTAGGATTAGGAGTTAGAGTAAGGGTTAGGGTTAGAGTTAAAGTCAGTGAACTGGTTATGTATTAAAAATCATTAACAAATTTTTATACAAATAAAAAAATCATCAGTCATTTTGATTTTTATAAACTGATATGATGCCATTTTCATCCAGGTCATCGTTTTTCCTGATCATTTTCCAGCAATAATGAGTGCATCGTAATTTTACGGCAGGTCGTAAATGCCTCGGTAGATATCCTACCCTATATCATATCGTATGATATCTACTGAGGCATTTGCGACCTACCGTAAATGACGATAGCAGCAAAAAAGGGACATAACTCTTTTCCCACAGATAAACGTTGCAAGCCTCTTTTTACTCTATCCCTATTTCCATATGAAATGTTCTGACGAGTTGCAGCCCTTAGTTCTACCTGTTCAGACATTTATAGTTAGGGAACGTCATACCATTTACACAGGGTCAAATCATCCTCATTCCCTTAATATTTTATTAATGAAAAGGAAATTTTACTCGGACTCCGAATCCTGAGAGGATGCTTTCTCGACCACTATAATCTAAATTATTATGTTCTCATATAGGACACGCATTTCTGCCTCTTACAACAACCTCACTCAATAAACTTCAAACTTGAGTGGCACTTGGGCCCTGTATTGGGTGAACATTAAAACAAATCTTCAAACAGGAAATGTATTGACATCTGCGATATTTACGTATTTATTGTAAAATAATCGAAATTGCCGAAAAATGAAGCAAAATATATGACAATTGATCAGTTGAAGTTAGGAGAATGAACCATATGTGAAAAGGAAATGAATGCATTAATTTAAATTTAAAAAAATGGGCAAGAGACGATAAAAGGAAATGATTTAAGTAGGGGAACATAAAAAATAAAATAAGAAAAAGTAAGGGAAGCAAAAAAAAAAAAAAAAGAAAAGAATGCAGATAAAGGAAGAAAAGTATGAAAAGAAAAACAAATTAATAGAAATACTGCGAAAAAAAGAAAAAAAAAACTGGGAAAGTGAGGAAAGAAAAAATGATGGAAGTAAAAAATGAAAGATAAATTTTGGGAAGAAACGTCGAGAGATAAAAGTAAGAAAAGAAGAAAAAGAAAAAGAACAGTGATTAAAATGCACCGGACGTATAAATAGAGAAATCGAGATAGATAGATAGATAGATAGATACATAGATAGATAGATAGATAGATAGAAAGAAAGAAAGAAAGAAAGAAAGAAAGACACAAAGAAACAAAGAAAGAAAAGAGATAGAATAGAAATGGAAGAGGGATCGAAAGATAATGATAGATGCGAATGAGAAATAGATAGAGACCTAGAAAGAGAGAATGGCGAGATAGAGGGAGAGACAGTGAGAAATACAGAAATGAAGGATGGATAGAGAGAGAGAGAGAGAGAGAGAGAGAGAGAGAGAGATGCGATATTGACAAACAAACCATAAGTGTGTTTGTGTGTGTGTGAGTGAGAGAGAGAGAGAGAGGAGAGAGAGAGAGAGAGAGACGGATAGACAAAGTGTGGAGTGTGAGAGAAGTAAAAATAGGTCTTCATCGTGTTGAAGGTCCTCCTGAACGTTTATCTTTCTTGGTTTTGTATTTTCTGTCTATTTGTCTTTCTTTATTTCTTTTTTTTTTCTTTCTTTCTTTCTTTCTTTCTTTCTTTCTTTCTTTCTTTCTTTCTTTCTTTCTTTGTGTAAAAGGAAGAAAAGACATAGAAGAGAAATGGAAGCGCGATAGAATGATAATGACAAATAGGAATGAGAAATAGATTGAGACAAAGAAAGAGGGGAAGGAAAGAGAGAGAGAGAGAGAGAGAGAGAGAGAGAAATACAGAAATGAAAGATTGATAAGGAAAGAAAGAGAGAGAGAGAACTGAATGAGAAATAGAGAGTGCGGAAAATTAGAATGTGAGAAAGAAAGAGAGAGTAAGAGAGAAAATGAGAGAAAACAAACAACAGAAATATATATATATATATATAATATAATATATAAATATATGTATAGTATATATATATATATATATATATATATATATATATATATATATATATATATATATATATATATATATATAGTTAACATGAAAGTTTTATATATATATATATATAATATATATATATGCAGTGTAAGTGATAGGGGAGTGTGAGACAAATAGAAATAGGTCTTTATCGTGTTGAAATATTAAGGTTCTCCTGAACTTTTACCTTTCTTAGTTTTGCCCTTTGTACCCAGAGAATGTATATTCTTTCTTTCTTTCTTAATTTATCTTTCTTTCTTTCTTTCTTTCTTTCTTTCTTTCTTTCTTTCTTTGTATTCTCTGACATCGTTTAATTAAGGCGCCACGTGCCGACGTCACGTGTCTGGGTCTCCCTGGCGCCCTCTCGCGGCCAGTTAGCACTGTAAGGGCTCGACGCGTGGGACAAAAGGGTCCGAAGAGGGGAAGACGCAATAAACAATTAAATAAATACTAAAAACAAAAAGAAGACTGGCATTACAACTGGAGGACGAAATCGAACAAGAAGCAGAAAGGCTACGGAGAAATGCCTTTCAGCGGACCCCTCTCCCCACCACCACCACCAAAAAAAAAAAAAGACCCAAAACGATACAACTCGCGAAGAGGAGACATTGTGTTAGGAAGATAAACAGCAGAAAAAGACAAACTGGGAAAATTGTATGCGCATGCGTCTTTCCGCGAGAGAGGAATGATGATGATGTTGATGGTCGTCATCATCATCACCGATTATGTTTGCATGTTTATTCACATCCATGTAAGGCTGTGAGGTTATTCTGAACTTTATCTTTCTTGGTTTATATATATATATATATATATATATATATATATATATATATATATATATATATATATAAAGTGAACATTGAAGTCAACACTCATATATGGTGGACTCTCCCGTCGTATTTGACGTATGAGGGTCAAGCAGCTCAGTTCCTAGGAACCGACTGCCCAGACACCAGCACATATGATTCGTTTATAATGTTGAAGGCTTTGTGCAGAACCATCCACACTTTTTGCAGGGCTGACTACGGAGACTTTGTGCACTATGTGCCACAAGGTCCCCAAATGACCCTCTGCAGGTTTTGAATTCATAGTTACCATCCAAGGCTATAGAACCCAGTCTGTCCTGCTATTTATTCATAGCTGGAGGGATAAGAAGAAGATTAATACCTTTCCCAAGGGTATTAGCACATAAGTGAATGGAATGGATTCGACTGGAATTCGAACTCTCCGATTCCACAATCCGAGCCGCTATCCACTCCTTGAACGGTTGACACACAAGGCTATAGAATCCAGTCTGTCCATAGTTGGGTAGAGAAGAAGAGGATTCATATCTTTCCTAAGTGAATGCAACTGACTTGATTGGAATCTATCTATCTATCTATCTATCTATCTATCTATCTATCTATCTATCACTTTCTCCCCCACTCTCTCTCTCTCTCTATTTATCTCTCTCTCTTTCTCTCTCTCTCGCTATATATATATATATATATATATATAATTATTTATTTAAAAATATGATTCCAAATCGCGACATAAAAGTTCCCATGTTTCAAAACAAGCTTGAAAACTTCAAGAGCTATTATTTAAATTAAATTGAGTTAAAATAATTATATTTCCATCTTTTCGGCTCTTGTTTTCAAAACATGGGACTTCTTAGATGAAATTTGGAATCATTTTTAAATAAATAATTATATTTATGCTCTACTTTTGTATCGAGCACTATTTTAAAAAATAATAACTAAAATACTAAGGGACTTTGGATTATTTACCTAACCAGTTCCTTCCTATTTTCTATATATTTTCACACACACACACACACACACACACACACACACACACACACACACACACATATATATATATATATATATATATATATATATATGCACACACACACACACACACACACACACACACACACACACATATATATATATATATATATATAAAATGTACTGGAATAGATAGGTCCAGTTTACACTCCTCGATTTTTGAACAGGAGTAGAGGTTTATCCTTTGTTTCCTGTTTCGTTTCGCATTCGGTTCCTTCCATAGTCTTTTCATTTGCTTTTACTCGCAGTAGATCCCTGTATTTTAGTGGCATTATCACCCTGCTCCCTGCTCGATGAATATATATATATATATATATATATATATATATATATATATATATATATATATATATATATATATACTGCATATTTGAGTTTCGCTAAGCTTAATCACAGTACCTTGTCAGTGGTCTTTAATGAAACAACATCACGTGATGTAAAGCACCAACCAGTTACGTCATCACTTAAAGTACCAGCTGTTGGTCGCGATGACTGATTAATAGTAGCATTAATAGAATACTTGATTTGCGTTATTATTTTATTAGCTGATATTAATTTATCTGTTAATTATGCCAAATATGTTTATCAAACACAATTTTTAGTGGGATATATTTGTGGTAGCCAGCTGGGGGTACGGTAAGTGATGTACAGTAATTGTTAGGAGTGCTGTCCCACTTGTTTTCAGCTAGGTGGTAAAACTTTGCATTTTATATCCACAATATAAATCAACCCTCAACATTTATACGTCGAACACTTAGCATCTGTACCGTTCGAAAGTTATACCATTTTTCGCTTCCAACAGTTTTCACGAAGTAGCATTATGAAATTCACTGCTACCATTATTTAGTGGAGGTTTCTTCAAGTTTCATCTGCTATCCATTTTAGTTGTTACTGCTGTCGGGAGTCTTTAATTTATATGTTATATGCTATTTAGTACTGTCCCTTGTTCATGATTCTGACAGGATTCTTTTGCTGGGAAATATTCTTTTATCATTAATCCAAGAAATGATTGTAGTTTAGTTATTTCTGGAAATGTTTCTCGTCATGCATGACATCCAAATAAATTTTCGATTTGCCGAAGCATTTTCTGGTTTGATTGTTTTGTTTTACGGCATATCAACCTCAAGATTTTATCGTAGGTAATATTTTTTTCCAAAAAGTATTTTGCGGTAATATTTTCCCCAAAATGTATTGCTGGAAATATTTTCCTTCAAAAATGTATTGCTGGTAATATTTCTTTTTTCAGAAATGTATTGCTGGTAATATTTTTTTTCAAAATGTATTGCTGGTAATATTTCTTTTTCAGAAAATGGTAATATTCTTTTTTCATTGCTGGTAATATTTCTTTTTTTCAGAAATGTATTGCTGGTAATATTTCTTTTTCAGAAATGTATTGCTGGTAATATTTCTTTTTTCAGAAATGTATTGCTGGTAATATTTCTTTTTTTCAGAAATGTATTGCTGGTAATA